>OX243949.1:1207500-1807500 GCA_945859725.1 Drepana falcataria
CCAAGTTTCATCCAATTCCGTTCAGCTTCTCCGGCGATTGAGTAACAAACATTAATACATACTCATAAAGTTTCGCATTTATAATACAAGTGGGACAAAAACACACTGCGCATTTTTATAGAAGCTCCAATGGCCTGTGGAATGAACACTCCGTGGAGGGTTTCCCTAGAGAGTGCAGCATGGAGTTCTTCAAGAAGGGTGTGGAGAGATTACCTTTAGTTCATGCTCTCCTGGTACATTCTTAAAGGTTTTCCCTAGAGCATAGAGTTCTTCAAGAAGGGTGTGGAGAGATTACCTTTAGTTCATGCTCTCGTGGTACATTCTTAAAGGTTTTCCCTAGAGAGTGCAGCATGGAGATCTTCAAGAAGGGTGTGGAGAGATTACCTTTAGTTCATGCTCTCCTGGTACATTCTTAAAGGTTTTCCCTAGAGAGTACAGCATGCACTTCTTCAAGAAGGGTGTGGAGAGATTACCTTTAGTTCATGCTCTCCTGGTACATTCTTAAAGGTTTTCCCTAGAGAGTGCAGCATGGAGTTCTTCAAGAAGGGTGTGGAGAGATTACCTTTAGTTCATGCTCTCCTGGTACATTCTTAAAGGTTTTCCCTAGAGAGTGCTGCATGGAGTTCTTCAAGAAGGGTGTGGAGAGATTACCTTTAGTTCATGCTCTCCTGGTACATTCTTAAAGGTTTTCCCTAGAGAGTGCTGCATGGAGCGCTTCTTCAAGAAGGGTGTGGAATTCCTGCTGGATCGGCGATAACATGAAATGTTGCAAGCGACTGAGCGGTGGTAACCGCTTATCATCGCAAGACCACATGCTAGCCATAGAGGTATAAAACAATAAGCTGAATAATACCTGAAGATTCCATTTAAAACCGGCGCCAAGCTGAATCGTGGGCGCTGGTCGCTTCGCCAGCGGTTCTCCATCTGTCAAATTAATAGGACACATTAGTCTTTTTTTTTTTATACAACAAGAGTAGCAAACAAGCATACGGCCCACCTGATGGGAAACGGCTACCGTAGCCTATTTACGCTCACGATACCGAAGTATCACTTGCGCGTTGCCACTCTATGTTCGGAGAGTTACAGTGTGTTGGCAGCATAATGGGTTTAATCCCTCTGCTTCCAACACAATGTAACAATCCTCCCCCCTCCCCAAGGAGCTAATTATTGGCAACCTAATTCACCGCGTAGGAACACAACACAAACAATAGTGTTATTTGGCTACGGACTTCTATAAGGTGGAGGTCCTGCCCCAGTCGGGCAGCTCCAAATTCGAACGGGAAACCCGTCATGCCCTACCTCTCTTTAGTGGTGGGAAGGTAACCCAGGCCTCCACAAATAGAGGGGCCTACATAATAGAGTTCGGAAAAAAAACTGACTAGTAATAATTTGGGGCCTGCAAATAATTGAAGCCGTGGTGGCCGAGTGGTTCGAGCAGTTGCCTGCGACGCAAAGGTCGCAAGTTCGAATCCCGACTGTACCAATGAGTTTTTTCTGAACTTAAGTACAGTGATTAGTCACACCACGAGCTTTACGGTGAAGGAAAACATCGAGAGGAAACCTGCATACGTCTGAGAAGAAATTCAAAGGCGTATGTATAGTCGTGCTTGAGTAACGGCGATGGACTGGCCATCTGTCACGTTGGCACCTAATATACCTCTGGCGGAAAGTGGGTGTGTGGGTATTACCTATACACCTCTGCCTACCCCTTCGGGGACCCTTGTGGGAAGGCGTGAGGATATATATATTATTATTAAATAATTGTAACTAGATTTAATCGTTATATCGGGTAAATAAACCATCTAAAACAGTTAATTATGAAGCGAGAAAGAGATAGTAATAGTTTAGAGGGAGATAGCTCAAGCGAGATAGCAATGGAATCGGGAATGTAATAGATAGGAACAGAATCTAGACATAGCTCTAGAATGTTCTTAAGCACTTTATACACGGTCCATCCCGGCTGTACGTCCGCTCAAGGCGACTGTGCTGGACGTAGCATTTTGCTGGATGAAAAATGGGTCCGGCGAGTCCAGCAAGCAGTTAATAATAATTATCGACGTACGTCAAGACTATTCACTGTCGTTTTGCATCGGGCATCTTGCATGACCTTGGCGGGCTGTACTGCAAGATGAACCGTAAATAAGGCGCTTTAAACGAGAAACTTGTCAGTCTCTAAATCCGACATTGTTGGCGCTATCGGAATTGGTTTTCGCGTCCGTAACGATACACGGGTGGTGCTAATCGAATAATTGAAAACAGGTCCTAGCGGCCTACAGTCAACAATAACAGTCACCACAGTGCCTGAAGGGGTAGGCAGAAGTAGTAAGAGCGCCAAAAAGTCTTGTATAGAAATTTGGATACAACATATGAAAACGTGAACTCTTGTACCAGGCTCCCAGCAACTAAGAGGAGTTCATTTGACTGCGGCATGAGATGTTGGCACAGTAATTGGATATATTTATTGTTTAATAATATATCACCACGCCGAGTCACTCACGGGGTAGGCAGAGAGAATAGAGCGTCAGTTCTCTCTAGTCTCTTACAGACGACCACTTTAGTAGAAATTTGGATATAATAATAATATATGAAAACCTGAACTCATGTACCAGGCTCCCAGCAACTAAGAGAAGTATTGATTTGACTGCGGCCTTGAGATATTGCCACAGTAGTTGGATATATTTATTGTTTAATTATCTATCATCACGCCGTCACTTACGGGGTAGGCAGAGAGAGTAGATTGCCAGTTCTCTAGACTTACAGACCTCTTTCACTTCGTCCACATTCATCCGTATCTTACTATCCATGCACGCCTACACGATTAACTCTGGACGTTGAATAAAAATCCATCTGAAGGAGGCTGTTCTGACTCCTCTGCCTACCCCTCAAAGTTACAAAAGATAAGAGTAAGAAAAGAAAGAAAACGTTACCTTGTAAATCCGACAACACTCCAACGTCACACATTGTATAAAATCACTCTAAAGAATATTGGAAACAACGCTGATAGACTAAGTACTCGTATACTTAAACACGTTTAAACTTTACAATAACAAATAATCAACAATATATATAAACAAGAAACACGGGAAGCAAAATATATATGATCAGCCATTAAGCGACACCACTGAAAGACGCAAAGAAAATGCGAACAAATTACAAAGTTAAACTACCTACCTACATTTTATTTATTACGTTGTTTACGCCCACCACCACACGCCCACCGTTAGCCAGAGATATACTTTAGATCCCAACGTGACAGATGGCGAGTCCATCGCCGTTACTCAAGCACGACTATACATACGCCTTTGAATTGCTTCTCAGACGTATGCAGGTTTCCTCTCGATGTTTTCCTTCACCGTAAAGCTCGTGGTGTGACTAATCACAGTACTTAAGTTTAGTAAAACTCATTCAAACTTTGTGTTACAGGCGCGAACCGCCCGGCCAGCACGGCTTATATATGAATGTTGCCTTTAATATTAAATTTCATTGACATTTGTTAAGTATATTTACAATTATAACTGTAAAGATGAAGAGAGGCAGTTTACGTGGGTTTGAACATATAGAAAGGATGAGTTAAGAAAGATTGAAACGGATATACAAAGCAAAAGTGTGTGCAAAAAGAGGCAGAGGAAGACCACATTCCAACTACCTAGATCAAATCGATTGGACACTCTAGCATGTATGAAGAGACTGATTAATGTGGATGAAGCGAAGGTATGTAAGTCTAGAGAGAACTGGCACTCTATCTCCTACTCCACATCCGACTCTCTGCCTGCCCCGTTAGGGACTCAGCGTGATGCGCGCTGAGTCAGCGCGTATATCAACCATATAATACTTACATCCTAAAATATATCACTGGTGGAAAGTGGGTGTGTGGGTATTACATACACCTCTGCCTACCCCTTCGGGGACCCTTGTGGGAAGGCATGAGGATATTAAATACTTACATGAATATCCTTCAAATCCTCTCTTCTGAACCATTGTATCATGTCTTGGCATGAGGAAATCGTTGCCCGTTGTAGATGTGATGTCACCACTTGAGGTCTACAACAGATAAGGAATATTGTTGTGAAGGGCACTGTAGCTAGTCACATTACTGGCCATAAGGGACTGGGTACTAGGTGGTAGGCCTCTTATTGCAACAGTCCAGCTAGATGACCACCGCAGTGCCAGATATCCTGCCGCCAAGCACTAGTGTATGTACACTACACTGTGTGCCGGTGTGGAGGACACTGTAGCCAGTCACATTACTGGCCATAAGGGACTGGGTACTAGGTGGTAGGCCTCTTGTTGCAACAGTCCAGCTAGGTGACCACCACAGTGCCAGATATCCTGCCGCCAAGCACTAGTGTATGTACACTACACTGTGTGCCGGTGTGGAGGGCACTGTAGCCAGTCACATTACTGGCCATAAGGGACTGGGTACTAGGTGGTAGGCCTCTTGTTGCAACAGTCCAGCTAGGTGACCACCACAGTGCCAGATATCCTGCCGCCAAGCACTAGTGTACGTACACTACACTGTGTGCCGGTGTGGAGGGCACTGTAGCTCACACAAGTGCTAAGTTTAATTACTAATATTAATAAGTTTAATGACTCGTGTAGAATTTATATACATACATACATATCATCACGCCAAGTCCCTAGCGGGGTAGGCAGAGAGTATAGAGTGCCAGTTCTCTCTAGACTTACATACCTCTTTCGCTTCGTCCACATTCATCAGTCTCTTCATACATGCTCGTCGGTTTCAAGTACTCTTAACATTCCCATCCTTGAGAGTTAGAGTAACATTTATAGATAGCATAATATTAACCTGTGTTATATCTTGTTGAAAACAAAGTATTGTTTTAACTACTTACCAATGCATCAAATGAATCTGAAATGATGAAAAGTTTCATTCAGATCATGTTAAATAATAAAAATAACTTGCAATCTTTGTGTCGCAGGCAACTACTCCAACCACTCGGCCACCACGGCTTTTTTTACGCAAATACAGACTTTTATAATCTTATTCATAAAGCCTGTAAATACATACAGTATATACATAAATAAGAAAGTTTAGCAAAACTTATTGTCTCGGCTGTGCGCAACTTAATTCAACTAAATACAATTTTTTTAAAATCGCGCCGAGTTATAGGTTATCTAGGTTTCTCCCGATATTAATTTTTATCCTTAATAGTTATAATAAAACATGTATTACACTCACCGTTGTTCGTGAAGTCCGCTGAATTCTCGTCCAAATTCTGCCATATATTGTATTGAACGCATCACAAATCGAAACACAGGTAAATCATTAGCTAATTTAAATAAATATATATTTAACTAAACTCTTAAGATAACACACATAGAATAAGCTTAACATTTATTATATCTTACCATTTTACGTGCGGAAACAGCCGTAGTGAAAAACACAAACAAATACACCAATCAATCACAATCAAGTAAATAACTGCAGACCTCCACAGAATGTACTCAGCTGTCAATAATCGCCACAGGATAAGAAGGTATTCACGACGCGGATACTAGTCCTCCAGTCGTAGAAGATGTGAAATAGCTTCAAAATATTTCATGACATACATTTATGAAATTTTTGAAGATTTTTTAAATACATGATAAAAACATTTCCATGGAATACGAGCTTAGCTTAGACTTCTGCGCCTGGGCGACAATTGCCTGTATTTCACGACACCGTGCTCTTTCATAGTTTTACTTAAATTGCTAGGTTTATAAAAGTCAAACGGTCTTTCAGATGGGTGTACGAATAAATATTGTTTTCAAAAAGTTATACGACACAAAATCTTATGTAGTCATAAAACTTTAATCATACAGTTACTTAAAGTTACATACATACATATCATCACGCCAAGTCCCTAACGGGGTAGGCAGAGAGTATAGAGAAAACCTCATTGGTATAGAGCGCCAGTTCTCTCTAGACTTGCATACCTCTTTCGCTTCGTCCACATTCATCAGTCTCTTCATACGTGCTCGTCGGTTTCGAGTACTCTTAACGTTCCCTTCCTTGATCGTCCGATCGATTGTGTGAACGAAGTGGCCTTCCTCTGCCTCTTCTTGCACACACTTTTGCTTTGTATATCTGTTTCGTCAATCTTTCTTCACTCATCCTTTCTGTGTCCAAACCAACGTAACATGCCTTTCTTCATCTTTACAATCACGCCAGTCGATTTGCGAATCTCTTCATTGCGGATTTGATCTAATATCGTTACTCCGCACATTTTTCGAAGCGATCGCATCTCAATTGCATTCAAACAACTTAAAGTAAAATTTTTTTTTTTCGATTTTCAAGTTACGCTTAGGAGGAACAAAATAAATACTACATATATGATCAACTATGTTGAATGGAATCTTGTTTTTAATAAAACAACAACAAAACAACTGTTTAGCATAAGCAATTTTTACTGTAAAATATTATTATACATAAATTCTTTGGTATCCTCACATTTAAGTTATGGCACATTTAGGAAATATGCTATACAAAATTATATTATCTCGATTAGCTTGTCTGAAACCAGGTCAATTGGGTGAAGAATTGTAGGTTAACTTAGCAATTAGTTTGTAATGGACTTGCAAACCAGCCAGTATGTATGCACAGTTGTAAAATCCAATTACAATTTTGATACACACCTATAGCTAGTGCGAAGACGCGCCCCACTATCCACTAATGTGTGAGTATTGTCGGTACACACTGATTACCTATGAGTGCACACGCACACTACAATTAATACACTCGGGTCATACTGCCCGCATCACGCGACCCCCTCGACTAGACATTGGTGAGGCGCGTCTTCGTGGATGGCACTATCTATATCACTCTGAACTAGATCTGGTCAATAGATTTATAATGCATTTATAGTGGGCAACATTACACCTCTGCCCTCTCAGACCTATACAATAGTCCACTTTGAAGGTGCCTCACATTTTCCTTTATCTGGACACAGCCTATTAAATGTTGTGCTGCTCTCAAAACCCATGATCTCACGTTCTTCTTGGATTCTGTAGGAATATGTACTTTCATGCGTACTTATAAAGTACACCGCATGAGAACATATAATTTGTTCTATTATAGCTATTCCACCATCTCTAAATTTCTCTATGTGTTCCATACTAGGCAAATAGAAATGAACTCTATAACCCAATGGTTTGAGTTGCATTTCTAATTGTGTTAACTCAGATTGAGACGCATCAGATGCTATGTATATATCTTTGACATTTGGTACGTATTCCCTTATAGCTTTGTCTATCTGAGCGGCTGTCCCCTTTATAGATGGTACGCTACTGCCTCGGCCTTTGATAAAGTCTTGTCTTCGCCAGTGCACACTTAGATAGTTCGTACATTTCTTAATATTACAATTTAGGACACTCTTTATATAACCCTGAGCAATTTTAATAAGCTCCTCATTAAATTTCATACTCCGTCTACAATCCCAATATGGTTTTGTTCCATATGTATCATGTAAAGGTATCTCGCCGTGCGCAAACATCACTTTTCTACTCGCTGGATGAAGAGCCATTACCTCTTGCAACATGGATATTCTTCCTTGGAATTTAATGCACAATATTTCTTTAGCGGTAACATTACTGTAACCCCAGTATGAGGGCTCGTAGTCACATGGTCTACTAACTTCCCATTTGTCCCGAAAATCACCATTTTCAAATGCATCTTCGTAATTTTGTAAGACATACAGCACATCTATTTGTAGCTCCTTTTTCGATGTTTTACTGAAAACTTCATGCATTTCCACAACTGAAGCGTATGACTTTAGTGCGAAGATGTCAAAAAACATAGTCCAGGGCTTCGGCTGGCTTTTACCAGTGTCAGTTCTCCAATGATACAAATTATGAAAAGGAGGCAACACCAACTTCCAATCTGTCATTTTATTATTTTTCTTAGCTTCCGAGAGCATTATAGCAAACCTCATATACACATCGCGCCTCAAGTTAAAGCCTTCTGCAGGATTTACATCGTAAAACAATAGTTTTGAGTCAATAAGTTTTGACTTAACTTTTTCACATGAGTTCGTTTCTATGCTGCAAAATTCATCGTCTGCAGTTTGTATGACCGCTGAGATAAGCGAGTAAATTATTATAATGCCTAAAACAGACATGATACACGAATTTACGCACTTAAAATAACCAATATTTTTTATTAACGTTACTGTTTACATTTTGGGTTGACTTGAATTGACTTGACTGTCAAGTCCAGATATGACAGTCAAGTCAAATCATAGACAATGACTTTATGTAAGCATACTTCTTTCATTGACATAAGCCATGAAATCTATCGTATCACAGATTTTAAAGCCCAGACGTATGCTACTAAAAAGTATGATATATTTGGTTTTTAATAACCATTATTTCTGCGAGAATCAAAGCAAGTAGAAAGATTTTCCTCCCCCTCTTGAAGAGCCTCCAGTTCGCATATACAGATATTTTACTCTTCATTTGTACTTTGGAGTACTCTTGAAGTCCCAATTTTTGTGTGAACATATAAATTACACATAGTTACTCTGTGTAACTGGTGGCAGTGACATTTAACAAAATGTCAATAAAATTCATGATGTCATTGCATTTCATTAGGTCTGCAGGCAGAGTGAACCATATCCTTTATGTAGATTTATAGCATGTAATCATAGAGTTCGAACTGGCATGCTCAACCAAATTGCAGCGAAACGGACAAAGATAGAAGATTCAATAAAGCCAATTTTTGTATTGCAAGCGCTGGACCGCAACGCTCGACACTTAAACTTTTATACCGATGTGGGAGATTTCGATATATTCGCTGAATTGAAATCCGTAAAAAGATACATTCGATTAGCTTTTCACAACATAAGTAAACGAACATGGAGTTAAACGATGTTATAGTCAACCAGCCTGTCGTTATTGACAATGTAAATACAGACTTTCTTTTTATAAATATAAAATTGCCTAAACGCTGACACTCCTGCATTTCGTGGGAAAAATCCACAAAAACGATTGCAAAACCTAAAAAAATAGGTCAAACAGACCCTTGAGTACATTGCTACGACAATTGTGCCACTTTAGTTTTTGATTCAGTTGCATTTATTTCAAAAGTGAGTCATTTATTGACGTCAACTTTCCATGTATTGATTTTTTCTGTGCCGGTTGTCTGCAGGGCTCCGGGGTGATTAAAGCTGGCTTCGCTGGTGATCAAATACCAAAATGCAGGTTTCCAAACTAGTAAGTAATCGTTTTATGTCTTGAAGTACTTAATTTCTTGTCACAAAGGTCTCCGAAGGCGAAGGTATACATACATATCATTACGCCGAGTCCCTTACGGGGTAGGCAGAGAGAATAGAGCGCCAGTGCTCTGTAGACTTGCATACCTCTTTAGGCATAAGTTTTTCTGAATTTGACACTTAAAATATATCTCCAGCCTAAGGTCGGTGTGTGGGTTCTACTTATACACCTCTGCCTATGGGATCCATTTGGGAAGGCGTGAGAATATATTATATACCTATATATTAATTAACTAGCATTGGCCGCCCGAAACATGTTCGAGTGATGGCAGGAGCTCTGGAAGGAGAGCTGTTTGTGGGCCCCCGAGCAGAGGAACACCGAGGACTTCTCAGCATCAAGTACCCCATGGAACATGGTATTGTCACTGACTGGAATGATATGGAACGAGTTTGGAACTTTATTTACAGTAAGGTTAGTAACCATGTTTTTATACTAGCTATGCCCGTGACTTCGTCTGCATGGAATTTAACTAAAAAGTTATTGTTCAATTTCTTATTTCTATCTGCTATCTTCCAGTGAAAGTCCAGTCAAAATTGGTCCAGCCATTTCAGAGATTAGTCAGACCAAACAGACAGACAGACAATTTTTCCATATGTACCATGTACATCCATATGCATTTTGTTAAAAGCGGTTATTTAAGTATAATACTAACAGACACTTCAATTTTATTAATTTGTATAGATGTATAAATATCATCGCAGATTCCCCCACTGGGTAGGCAGAGGGAGTAGAGCACCAGTTCTCTCTAGGCTTACATTCCCTTTCGCTTTGTCCACATATTTTCTTATCTTCATGCCTTACCATAAGGGTCCCTGAAGAGGTAGGTACAGGTCTATAGAAAGATCAAAAGTATAGTGATCCTCTTGGATTTGTATGTTATTGGTCTTAACTATGGCATTTTGTGACTGCTCCAGGACCAGCTATCCACCTTCTCCGAGGAGCACCCAGTCCTGCTGACGGAGGCGCCACTAAACCCTCGGCGTAACAGAGAGAAGGCCGCCGAGGTGTTCTTTGAAACATTCAATGTGCCTGCGTTGTTCCTGTCCATGCAAGCAGTGCTCAGTTTGTAAGTAATAACAATATTGTGGACATCTCACACAGAGCCAACTGACCCTAAACTAGGCAGAGCCTGTACTATAGGTATCGGCGACTGATATACACACTTATATAGATGTAACAACAATAATATTGTGGACATCTCACACAAAGCCAACTGACCCTAAACTAGGCAGAGCCTGTACTATAGGTGTTGTCGTCAGGTACGCCACGGGTCGCACCACAGGCGTGGTCCTGGACTCTGGAGACGGCGTGACCCACGCTGTGCCCATATACGAGGGCTTCGCCATGCCCCACAGCATCATGAGGGTGGACGTGGCCGGGCGTGACGTCACCAGATACCTCAGGTCAGTGACCGGTTAATATCTTGTTGGGATGTAACAATCCTCCCCTGCTCAAGGAGCTAATTAATATTGATTATATTTCATATAAAAATAATTAAATATTGTCGTGTAATAGAAGCCGTGGTGGCCGAGTGGTGCGAGCAGTTGTCGAACAATTCGAACTTGCGATTTTTGTGTCGCAACAAAAATCGCAAGTTCAAATCCCGACTCAACTTGAGTACAGTGATTAGTCACACCACGAGCTCTATGGTGAAGGAAAACATCGAGAGGAAACCTGCATACGTCTGAGAAGACATTCAAAGGCGTATGTATAGTCGTGCTTGAGTAACTAAAATGGACATTACCTATACACCTCTGCCTACCCCTTCGGGGACGAAGGCGTGAGGATATAAATATTGTCAACTTTTTTTCTTTTTTGCATACTTTCTTTGTATCCTGTCTCATTATTGAGCAATTTTCCTGTTCCTTGAGGCACTCTGTACAGATGCCACCCACGTAGACGCGCCCCACCAATGTCTAGTCGAGGGGGTCGCGGGATGCGGGCAGTATGACCCGAGTCTATTAATTGTAGTGTGCGTGTGCACTCATAGGTAATCAGTGTGTACCGACAATACTCACACATTAGTGGAAGGTTGCACACTTACACTGTACACTGTAGGGGGGATAGTGGGGCGCGTCTTCGTGGGTGGTGCTGTGTATATATAGCAGTGTTTCCCTCACGGCAAGCGGTCCCCAGGCTGCTCCTCCGCAAGGAGGGCGTAAACCTGCGCACCTCCGCTGAGTTGGAGATCGTACGCGCCATCAAGGAGCGAGCCTGCTACCTGTCCCCCAACCCCCTCAAGGAGGAGACCATGGACGCCGAGAGGGCCGCCTACACGCTTCCTGACGGCACTCAGCTCGAGGTAAGAGGGACTAGAGATTAGGGCTGCTCCCCTCTATACGCCATGAGAGACACCTTTGCTTTAAGAGCTGGTCTCTTGTCGGCGTCTCTGATGCAATTCCTTCCATTTGCTTCTGTCCAGCGCAATCTCTTTGACCTCCCTATACGCCATGAGAGACACCTTTGCTTTAAGAGCTGGTCTCTTGTCGGCGTCTCTGATGCAATTCCTTCCATTTGCCTCTGTCCAGCGCAATCTCTTTGACCTCCCTATACGTCATGAGAGACACCTTTGCCTTAAGAGCTGGTATCTTAAAGATTCAAAGGCCTATGTATAGTCGTGCTGGAGTAACGACGATGGATTCTCCATCTTGAGTTCAGAAAAACTCATTGGAACTGTCGAGATTCTAATTGACACTTTATGCGTTGCGGTTGGAAGGAACGAAGACTTCTTGCTGCCTTCTATGCCATTAATATGCCAAATACCAGGTGCTTGTTCCAGATCGGACCGGCCAGATTCCGCGCACCTGAAGTGCTGTTCAGACCAGATCTGATTGGGGAGGAGTGCGAGGGTACTGTATTCTTTGTATTATTAGGGTACCGTCGCCAATCGCTACATATGCTTGCAACACCAAGGGCGTCGCTGCCGACCCTGCAGGAGTCTCTCCACACTCTTCTTGAAGAACTCCATGCTGCACTCCTTCCTTCCTCCCTTCCGCGAGCGCTCAAGCTGTGGAATGAGCTCCCTGGAGAGTGCAGCATGGAGTTCTTCAAGAAGGGTGTGAAAAGATTCCTGCAGGGTCGGCAGCGCGGCGGTAACCGCTGACCATCTGGCGGGCCGCATGCTTGTTTACCAACCAAGTGGTATAAAAAAAACGGCAATTGACCCGCCATCTGTCACGTTGGCACCTAAAATATATCTCTGGCGGAAAGTGGCTCTCGACCGGGATGACGTGGGTACTACCTATACACTTCTGCCTACCTTTTAGGGAACCCTTGTGCGAAGGCGTGTAAGTTGAAACTCCCTTTTCTTCCAGGTCTCCACGAAGTCCTCATGTTCGCCATCCAGAAATCAGACATGGATTTGCGTAAGGTTCTGTACCAGAATATAGTCCTCAGCGGGGGATCCACGCTATTCCGGGGCTTCGGTGACCGCTTGCTCGCGGAGATCAGGAGGCTCGCGCCCAAGGACATGAAGATAAGGGTATGTACAGCTTGAGCAAGACACAGTTGACTACGGAACAAAAAAAAACAGAAAAATCTATACACCTTGCAAGTTTATGTTTAGTAAGGATTATCAGAAAAATGTGTATATTTAGGAATATATGTCAATAAATAATACCTCAATATTATTCACTACTAGCTGTCCCGCCCAGCTTCGCCCGGGTGAATAAGCTAAATTACCCGTAACACGATCGCAGCGCCACCAATCGGGTCCAATTTTGAAATCTAAACCATTCTCGACTCCATTTAGAGAGGTAGGGCATAACGGGTTTCCCGTTCGAATTCGGGGCTGCCCGACTGGGGTAGGAAGGACAACACAAATAACACAATTTTTTGTGTTGTGTTCCTACGTGGTGAATAAGGTTTCCAGTAATGAGCTCCTTGGGGAGGGGGGAGGATTGTTACATTGTGTTGGAAGCAGAGGGATTGAACCCATTATGCTGCCAACACACTATAACTCTCCGAACACAGAGTGGCAACGCGCAAGTGATACTTTAGTATCGTGAGCGTAAATAGGCTGCGGTAACCGTTTCCCATCAGGTGGGTCGTATGCTCGTTTGCTACTCTTGTTGTATAAAAAAAAAAAAAAAACTGTTAGAATCGTTTGGAGCTAACAGATAATTGTGACTGTCAAATAAATAGACAAATAATTTGCAATAAAATAATATTGCGACTATAAATTGTGATGTAAGCTATCCTATCCTTCAAGTTGGATCAAACTGCACACGGTGTGCAAATTTGATTGAAATCGGTTAAGTAGTTTAGGAGTCCATCGCGGACAAACAACGTGACGCGTAATTTATATATATTAAGATATGTATTGTTATGTTCTTTCATCCTCAGATCTCGGCACCTCAAGAGCGCCTATACTCTACGTGGATAGGTGGTTCGATTCTCGCCTCGCTCGACACCTTTAGGAAGATGTGGGTGTCGAAGAGAGAGTATGACGAAGAGGGACATAGAGCCGTTCACAGGAAGACATTCTAATCAACGACAAACACCAGCTGAATATAAATAATAATTTAATAAAGCATTAAAAAACCGGCGGGCATGTATGGAGTTTGTATGAATGTGTATGAAGTGAAAGAGACTTAGTATATACAGGAATGGCGCTCTATATTATCTGCTTACTCCGTCACGGACTGTATGTAGGTATGTAGTTTAATAATATATTAGTTTGTAGTATTGTATGCCTACTGTCATTTACTAGGCTTAAATAACAATTGAGCACCATCACAAACTCAGCTCAAACAACAATCAACTCAGCTCATTCATCAATTGAGCACAGTGATCAACTCAACTGAAACAACCATTGAGTTTCACCGTCAACTTAGTTGAAGGAAGAACCGAATACCATTATAAACCCAGCTGACACAACAATTGAGTACCATCATCGACTCAGCTGACACAGCAATTGAGTTCATTCGTCGACTTAGCTGAAACAAGAGCCGGATACCATTATCAACCCAGCTGACAATAATTGAGTAGCATTATTGACTCGAAAGGACAAATGAGTTCTACTGTCAAGATAGCAGTAACGAGAACCCAATGTCATCATGAACTCAGCTGGAATAACAATTGAGTTCCATCACCAACTTAGCTGATACATCAATTGACCACCAATATCAACTGAGCTAAGACAATCATTGAGAAACATTCTCAACTCAGCTCAACCATCAACAGAGTCGTAATAATTAGTCAACTGAATATATTTTAAGTTTAATAACTTAAAATATTTACTTAGAATTATCCATAGATGTTAAATATCTACCAAGCGGGGTAAGTATGCTACAAGCATTATGGGTGTATTATTGTCTCGTGATCCAAGCATAATGAACATTTTAAAAGCATTATATTTAATAAGCAACAGTGTTGTAGTCTCGCTCTAACATTCCCGCTAACTATTCTCCCTCTCTTTGTTAACAATCTGGTTTATGGTATCTATGGAATACTCGGTAATCTACCGTGACGTAAAAAATGGCCGCCGGCTGTCACTTGCAACTGACAGAATCAGAACCAATTTATTTGCACGCAATAACATGTTATAGATGTAGATATTATCATTCCGGATATCCGAAACGGCGGACATTGATCCGTGTCTACGCGTGGAGCGGTCTTACTTGGAAACAAAAACGTGTTGTCTGTTATTATTTTTCCATGTTTTTGCAACGAAAGCAATTCAAACTTTTATTGGACCATTTAAAGACGCTTCCGCTGTCTGTTCGCTTAGATCTTTTAAACTATTCAACAGATTTTAATGCAGTTTTCAGCAATAGATAGAGTGTTTCAAGAGGAAGGTTTATATGTTTAATATATACATATTATAGTACAGAAAAGCTGAAAGGTTCAAAGATTTGTAATGTGATGTCGTAAAAAACATATTTTTGTGCGCTTAATAATTTATTTTTTATATTGAGACTTTTAAACGCGGATTTAATTGTACTTGTACTTATTGGATTAAATTTAAAGTCTTGTATGTCCTCAGTATAGTTTTCTTTTAAAAGAGCTTCAGCTAATTTTGAAGAAGAGGGGAGAGATTTTGTAACTTCCACTGGAATATTAGTGAAGTAATTTTCTAGTGTCTCCGCCACTTCTTGCTTATCAGAAATGGTCCGATTATCTATTTTCAACGACAATTCATTCTGATCTCGTTTTTGTGTCTTTCCAGTTTCTCTGTTAATAACCTGCCACACAGTTTTTATTTTATTATTAGAAATATCTATTTTATTAGTTATTAGTAGTGATTTTGCTTACGGATATCTTTCCGCAGCTAATGTCATTGGTTATGGTAAGCGTGAACGGTAACTGCTAAGGGTTTTGTCTCGAGGGGCTCTAAACAGATTCGTACATGCGTAGATACTTTCGGATATTCACTAAGTGCGGATATTTAACCTGGGCAGCGTTGTTGGATATCTAAGTTGGAATTCTAGCTTATTTTGTATTTAATTATTTTATATTATTTAAGCTTCGAGTAAAGAGTTAAGATATCCACTTTTATAAAATAAATTATTTTTTTCGAATGTGTTTTTATTATTAACTAGCTGTCCCGCCCAGCTTCGCCCGGGTGAAAAAATTAAGCTTCCTGGAACACGATCGCAGCGCCACCTATCGGGTCCAATTGTGAATCTAAACCATTCTCGAATCTACATGAAAACAGAAAATTTCAATAAATTAGCTCCAGCCGTTTACGATTCTATAAAGGACAGGACAAACATTCATTTTTATAATAATATATACTCACGCCTTCCCACAAGGGTCCCTGAAGGGGTAGGCAGCGGTGTATAGTTAATACCCACACACCCACTTTCCGCCAGAGATATTTTAGGTGCCAACGTGACAGATGGCCAGTCCATCGCCGTTACTCCAGCACGACTATACATACGCCTTTGAATTACTTCTCAGACGTATGCTGGTTTCCTCTCGTATATCGTCTTTTATATGTTTTCTGTTAGTAAAAGTTTCCTAAAAGTAATTCTCGTCAATGCTACCACAATACAGGAACAGTGTAGTATATCCGTTTACAGTTGACATGTTGTTGTTACTTGCGATAACCCTTTATTCGGGATCACCTTATCTAACTTAAAAACTATCAAAAAGTACGCCTGGCGGCCTCTTTTCATGATTTCATAATTCGGCCTCTAAAATATCGAGCGGAAATCCAATGTCTTTTCAATCAGAGTTTCTTGCCGGTTCTTCTCCATGGAAACGACCAACCCGAACCGTGCACCTTTTTCGACGTTTTATAAGTGAAATAAAATATTTTGATTTTGAGAGGCAACCACAAAAATTCACAATTAATGACTTATTGGCCCCACATTATATTCCAAATAAAAAAATCCCTTTTAGTTAGAATATAATAATAGGCCGGGGTGGCCTCCGATTCTTTGTTGCCCCGAGGCCTCCAGACCTTGGTAAGACTGTACTCAAGCTCAGAAAAACTCATCGGTACAGTCGGTATTCGAACTTGCGATCTTTGTGTCGCAGGCAACTGCCCACTCAGCTACCACGACTTTAAGTTTGTATATTTTAACTAGATGTCCCGCCCAACTTCGCCCGGGTGAAAAAGTTTAACTGCCTGACACGATGGCAGCGCCATCTATCGGGTCCAATTGTGATGTAAGCTATCCTATCTTTTAAGTTGGATCAAACTGCACACGGTGTGCAAATTTGATTGAAATCGGTTAAGTAGTTTAGGAGTCGCGGACAAACAACGTGATGCGTAATTTATATATATTATAGATTATTACATTAAAAGACGTCAGTTGAACTTAAACTTGACATTAAATGATAAGATACTACAGATTTTTTATTTAAAATTCACTTGATTTTAAGTCCTTGTTGTGGTTAGACGTGTACAATGTCCCGGCCTGTAGTACCTGTGGTGAAATTTAACGATGGCAGAACCATTCCAGCTTTGGGTCTTGGCACGTGGAAGGTAAGATTTATATCTCACTAGCTGTCCCGCCCAGCTTCGCCCGGGTGAAAAAGTTAAACTTCCTGAAGCACAATCGCAGCGCCACCTATCGGGTCCAATTGTGATGTATACTCTCTGCTTACCCCGTTAGGGACTCGGTGTGATGATATGTATGTATGTATGTATGAACCAATGCGATAGTGTAGACAGAACACCTTCGAATTTTTTTCTTAGACCTGCTACGAAATGTCTCCTTAAATCAATATTTGGCATGCATATCGAAGACCGATGACAATTGAATATTAAAAAATAAATAACAGTCAAACAAAAAAGCTAATGAATACGCTTTTGTAAAATCCAACTAAAATGGAAAATAAATTTGAATTAAGAATAGTGTAAATAAGAAAAAAATATATATTGTAAAAAAGCGCGGGGCGCTAGGTGTGTCAATAGTTATAAATATTTAATTGCCAGATATGAGATGGATTATCATTATGATAAGCACCCCACGTATTTATATACATACATATCATCACGCCAAGTTCCTAACGGGTTAGGCAGAGAGTATAGTTCTCTCTAGACTTACATACATGTATACATGCCCATTTATACAATGGATTATCATTTTTTTTTATGTATTTTCTATAAAAGCATCTTTTTTATTTTCTTTTTTTAAATATTATTTACTTTTTAACATTGTATTGTCATGGGTCATATATAAGTATGCCACATTTCGATTTAATCCGACGTTTTGAAGGAGCTCAAAATCATGGTCAAAGTTTCCGTTACATAATAACATGTATGAAGCTAATATGAGCCGTGGTGGCCGAGTGGTTCGAGTAGTTGCCTGCGACACAAAGAACGTACAGTGATTAGTCACACCACGAGCTTTACAGTGAAGGAAAACATCGAGAGGAAACCTGCATACGTCTGAGAAGTCAATGGCGTATGTATAGTCGTGCTTGAGTAACGGCGATAGACTCACCATCTGTCACGTTGGCACTAAAATATCTCTGGCGGAAAGTGAGTACACATAAAATCGAATGTTCTCGAAATTATTCGCTTATTGTCAAAATCTAATGAACAGTTAGGTACGGGCTCATCAATTTGCTGATTAGAAATTTTTATTGAGATATCCATCCATAATATTCAATTGGTACCAGTTAATCTCAATTTATCAATATTTTTTTAAATTTACATTCTTACATATCATCACGCCAAGTCCCTAACGGGGTAGGCAGAGAGTATAGAGCACCAGTTCTCTCTAGACTTACATACCTCTTTCGCTTCGTCCACATTCATCAGTCTATTCATACATGCTAGTCGGTTTCGAGTACTCTTCACCTATGTCTTAACGTTCCCGTCCTTCAGAGTCCGATCGATTTGATCCAGGTAGTTGGAACGTGGCCTTCCTCTGCCTCTTCTTGCACACACTTTTGCTTTGTATATCTGTTTCGTCAATCTTTCTTCACTCATCCTTTCTATTTGTTTTTTAATTTAATTCTGGCAAAAGTATGTAGATATAGGACAGGATAGAATAGCAATAGTAAGGTATTTGTACAGACCTGAGGTACAGACAGACACAGGCTCTCGACCCGCACCACAGAATTCATTAATAGAATGGATTTGTCTTTGACTTTTGTAACTTTTTAAATTCACATTTCCTTTCATGATAAGATTTGTTTGACAGTTGAGATTATCTTAACTTTAGCTCGTGAACGTGAAGTGCGGTGTTTTTTTTTGTGTCAGTGTAATTTGTTCCCAAATCAAGTTTTTTCAGTTTAAAATGGCATCTATGATAACTAAAGTGAAGTTTTATAACGGTTACGAATGTCCCATTTTAGGACTGGGAACTTGGAAGGTAAATATACGGAGGTCTACTCACTATTTACTTAATTGTAACAGTTACGGCAAGTTCGTATGCGAGAGTAGAGACTGGCGGCTTCTGAAACGTAGCCAGGTTGGAATTTTATAGGTAACTTATCAATGGTGTCTACTAACTACAACTACAACTAGTCCCAAACTAAGCAAAGCTTGTACTGCAGGAACTGGACAACGATATACATACTTATATAGATAGGTAATTCCACACAAATTGACCTAGTCCCAAACTAAGCAAAGCTTGTACTGTGGTAATAATGCTCAGTTATTGAATTGATACTGAATTGAACATTTTTCAGAATGAAATTTCAGAAATAGGGTCAATTGCTTTACAATCATTCTCAAGTACATGGGCACTTGAGGAGAGATAAATACATACATATCGTCAGTCTGAGTCGTTTAATAGTTGAAGTTTATGCGCTCCTGGTACATACCCTATTAAAGTAGAATTCTAAACATACAATATGATCACACTAATAGTTGACGTATATGCACTCCTGGTACCTACCTACTTAAAGTAGAATTCTAACACACATGATAAGTTTAATCAACACTGGTTAGTCGACATCACAGGAGACCAAAGAGCTGGCAGCTACCTCGGACAAAGAATTATTCTAGCTATTCAAAGGCCAGTTTTTAAGGTTTTAGGTTCAAAATATATTTGACAAAGATTAGTTTAGTAGTTGAAGTTTATGCCCTCCTGGTACCCACATAAAGTTGAATCCTAAACATACACATCATGCCGAGGGGGATCACAGGGTAGAGCGCCAACTGTCTAGACCTACTAAATAGATATGTAGGACCTTGAGATGATTGCACATATCTGGGCTTTGAACCTACAGTCTTAACCATCAAGCCACCGAATTGAAAACTGTACCTTTTCTAGTCAAAGCCTGGTGAAGTAACACAAGCAGTGAAGGATGCTATCAACGTTGGCTACAGGCACTTTGACTGCGCATTTGTGTACGGTAACGAGCCAGAGGTTGGGGAGGCGATTACTGATGCAATCCAACAAGGTCTTGTAAAGAGGTAATTATCATATCATTCAGAGGAAGTCTACACAAGTTGTCCTAGTCCCAAACTAAGCAAAGCTTGTACTGCAGGAACTGGACAACGATATACATACTTATATAGATAGGTAATTCCACACAAATTGACCTAGTCCCAAACTAAGCAAAGCTTGTACTGTGGGAATTGGACAACGATATACATACTTATATAGATAGGCAATTCCACAGAAATTGACCTAACATCTAAGTATGTATAGTACAGGCTCTGCCTAGTTTAGGGTCAGTTGGCTTTGTCTGAGATGTCCACAATATTATTGTTGTTACATCTATATAAGTGTGTATATCAGTCGCCGATACCTATAGTACAGGCTCTGCCTAGTTAAGGGTCAGTTGGCTTTGTGTGAGATGTCCACAATATTATTGTTGTTACATCTATATAAGTGTGTATATCAGTTGCCGATACCTATAGTACAGGCTCTGCCTAGTTTAGGGTCAGTTGGCTTTGTGTGAGATGTCCACAATATTATTGTTGTTACATCTATATAAGTGTGTATATCAGTCGCCGATACCTATAGTACAGGCTCTGCCTAGTTTAGGGTCAGTTGGCTTTGTGTGAGATGTCCACAATATTATTGTTGTTACATCTATATAAGTGTGTATATCAGTCGCCGATACCTATAGTACAGGCTCTGCCTAGTTTAGGGTCAGTTGGCTTTGTGTGAGATGTCCACAATATTATTGTTGTTACATCTATATAAGTGAGGTTTTCCTGCTAATGAGTCCCTCCTTTCAGAGAGGAACTGTTTATCACTTCCAAGTTATGGAACACCTTCCACCGACCTGACCTGGTACGCAAAGCCTTGTTGACCACACTCAAGAACCTGAACCTGACATACTTGGACCTGTATCTGATCCACTGGCCGCAGGCGTACAAGGTGAGAATGCCTTCTACCACTACACTTCTAGCCATCAACAAGGAGTTCATCCTCATACCTTGGAACCAAACAGGTCTCCCACTAGATGCAAACAAGTTCCCTTCCGTGAAAGCCCAGGCTATGGAATGAGCTCCCCGAGCAGCATGGAGTTCTTCAAGAAGGGTGTGGAGAGATTACCTTTAGTTCATGCTCTCCTGGTACATTCTTAAAGGCTTTCCCTAGAGAGTGCAGCATGGAGCTCTTCAAGAAGGGTGTGGAGAGATTACCTTTAGTTCATGCTCTCCTGGTACATTCTTAAAGGCTTTCCCTAGAGAGTGCAGCATAGAGTTCTTCAAGAAGGGTGTGGAGAGATTACCTTTAGTTCATGCTCTCCTGGTACATTCTTAAAGGTTTTGCTCTAGAGAGTGCAGCATGGAGTTCTTCAAGAAGGGTGTGGAGAGATTACCTTTAGTTCATGCTCTCCTGGTACATTCTTAAAGGTTTTGCTCTAGAGAGTGCAGCATGGAGTTCTTCAAGAAGGGTGTGGAGAGATTACCTTTAGTTCATGCTCTCCTGGTATATTGTTAAAGGTTTTCCCTAGAGAGTGCAGCATGGAGTTCTTCGAGAAGGGTGTGGAGAGATTTCTGCAAGGTCGGCAGCGCGCAAGCAATACCTCTGGTGTTACAACCGTCTTATCGTACTGCCTTATCTCATGTGCTCAGGGTAAAGTCAGAAAGCCCCACCGGAGTTGAAGAAATGTTTTCTATCATGTCAGGAAGACGGCGAGTTGTTCCCCACTGACGCAGCAGGCAAGATCCAGTTCTCGGACGTGGACTACGTGGACACATGGAAAGCGATGGAGCCGCTGGTGGCCGAAGGATTGGTGCGCAGCATCGGCATCTCCAACTTCAACTCGAAGCAGGTGGCGAGGCTGCTGGAACAGGCCACGATCAAGCCTGTGGTCAACCAGGTCAGTAGACCGAATTAAATGTGCTCATATCGAAAATGTAATAATATATACATTCATGCGCCGAGTCTCTAATGTGGTAGGCAGAGATAATAGAGCGCCAGTTGTCTCTAGTCTTGCATACGTTTTTCGCTTCGTCCACATTCATCAGTCTTCATACATGCTCGTCGGTTCAGAGTACTCTTGACGTTCCCGTCCTTAAATTACCTCTAATACTAATTCTCAAATATCATTTTACCAGGTGGAATGCCACCCGTACCTCAACCAGAAGCGTTTGAAGGAGTTCTGCGAATCCCGCGGGATTAAGATCACGGCTTATTCTCCTCTGGGCTCCCCGGACAGACCTTGGGCCAAGCCCGAGGACCCCCAGCTCATGGAGGACCCTAAGCTGAAAGCCATCGCTTCAAGACTAGGGAAGACGGTGGCTCAAGTTCTTATCAGGTGAGGTGATGAATATGTGTTTCATGAGTATGATGTGTGTATCTAGGATAGGGCGTTTAAACCTTAACATCTTCCCTAGTGCCTAACGGGGTAGGCAGAGAGAGTCGGACCTCCAGATTTGAGTTTTGACTTCTTTCCAGTCACCAGTCTTCATTCTCTCAATTCATAGATTAAAATGTTTCAGATTTATAATTTTCCTGTACATGTTTTACTAGACTTGGGGCACTGTCTTAATATACACTACTCATCAGAAAAATCATACCTCATTATTATACCATACTATAACCTCAATATGCACTATTAAACGACATTTGCCATATATTCCTAAATATACACATTTTACTGATAATCCTTATAAAACATTAACTTGCAAGGTGTTTGATTTTTCTGATAAGAAGTTATGCCAACTTGCAAGGCATTTTTCTGATGGAAGTGTATAAGTTGCCCAGCTTCGCTTGGGTGAAAAGAAATAATTCCTGAAATACGATCGCAGCGCCACCCACAAATCCACCTGGCACACAGAAAATTTCATCAAAAACTGACAAAATAAAAAATAAAAATATTTTGGTTTATGAATCGTGTATGTGCATTTGGTAATAAATTAATATTACAAACGGACACTACAATTTTATTTAATTGTATAGATATACACAAAAACATAGGACATCTGACCAGGATCAGGAAATCTGACCACTATCACTCCCAGATCTGATGGTCGGTCATTACGACTTATTAATTTATAAAATAGGTACCAAATGGACCGCGGCGTGATTGTGATCCCCAAGTCAGTCACCAAGTCCAGAATCGAGAGCAACTTTGATGTCCTAGACTTCAAGCTGACGCCAGAGGACCTGGATCTCATCGACTCCTTCGACTGTAACGGGAGGCTTGTGCCAATGACTGCGTGAGTATACATTTTACTACCTAGTTTGCTAGTTCGAATCCCGACTGTAGTTATTCTGAACTTAAGTAGAATTTGAGAAGTAATTCAAAGACGTATGTATAGCCGTGCTTGAGTAACGGCCATGGAATGCAGGTTTCCTCTCGATGTTTTCCTTCACCGTAAAGCTCGTGGTGTGACTAATCACTGTACTTAAGTTCAGAAAAACTCGAACTCAGTCGGATTCGAACTTGCGATCTTTGTGTTGCAGGCGACTCGAACACCTAACCTTTATATATTAAAGCCGTATTCTTAATATTTTTTCTCTTTTCAGTTCTTTTGGCCACAAATACCACCCGTTTGAGAATGAAGAATTCTAAAGTGCATTGGTAATATTAACTGTCATATAATAAAAATATGTTTTTATAAATAAGCATTAAATTTGTTATACTACTTGTGTTTTATTATTCTTGTAAAACCCCACGGGGTAGGCAGAGGTAATAAAAATACTTGTATGTATATGAAAACGTGAACCCTTGTACCAGGCTCGCAGCAACTAAGAGGAGTTCATTTGACTGCGGCATTGAGATATTTCCAGAGTTATCTATTGATTAAGAATAACCATCATCATCAATATCATCACGCCAAGTCCCTCGTGGGGTAGGCAGAGGTAGTAAGTAGTAAGTAAAGCTAGGGCTGAACAAATCAGACTTTTTTAGTAGAAATTTGCATAAAATATGTGAAAACGTGAAACCTTGTACCAGGCTCCCAGTAACTAAGAGAAGTTTTCATTTGAATGGTGCCACAGTACCTAATTGGATAACTTATTGGAGTTTACTCCTTAAGAATCGATTTTCATGTATAAGGCGCCCGGTATGAGAAAAATATGAGAGGTAAAATCTACTGATGAATGACAGCGTTACGTTTTTGGTGCTCTCGTAATCTCCATGGCAACGCGAATAACAGAATGGTGATGTAATTAATGTTAATATTTACTTTCAATTGCATATTGTATTAACCTGATATTAACCTACAACAACTGTCAACTTGCGGAGGTTTTATCGTAAATTTTATATTTTATTTATAATTGATATAAATATAAATTTATATCAATTGATATTTATTTCAAAATTGAGAAAATTACTCAATGAATAAAAATCAATCTATAGATGTGTCATGCATACTCTAAGTAATATAAGAAATACATTCATTTACCCTTATTAACTAATCTATTTATTTTATAATCGTTAATAAGGAGTAAACTCCAGTCGTGCGTCGGAGCTGACACACACTTTTTTTTGTTTCACAATATCATCACGCCAAAGTCCCTCGCGGGGAAGGCAGAGAGAGTAGAACGTCAGTTGCCTGTAGACTTATCAGACCTCTTTAGATATAATATAGACATTTTGATATAATATAGGAAAACGTGAGCTTTTGTACCAGGCTCGCAGCAACTAAGAGGAGTTCATTTGACTGCGGCATTGAGATGTGGCCACATTAATTGGATATATTTATTGTTTCATAATATAACATCACGCGCAGTCACTCACTGGGTAGGCAGAGAGAATAGAGCGTCAGTTCTCTCTAGTCTCTTACAGACGACCACTTTAGTTGAAATTTGGATATGAAAATATATATATCAATGAAAACTTGAACCCTTGTACCAGGCTCGCAGCAACTAAGAGGAGTTCATTTGACTGCGGCATTGAGATGTGGCCACAGTAATTGGATATATATATTGTTTCATAATATAACATCACGCGCAGTCACTCACGGGGTAGGCAGAGAGAATAGAGCGTCAGTTCTCTCTAGTCTCTTACAGACGACCACTTTAGTTGAAATTTGGATATGAAAATATATATATCAATGAAAACTTGAACCCTTGTACCAGGCTCGCAGCAACTAAGAGGAGTTCATTTGACTGCGGCATTTCTCTAAAAGATAACCCACAGTAACCATTTTTATCTTTTACATTGCGCCCGAACGAAGCCGGGGCGAGCGGCTAGTTAAATAAACGAGAAATAAAACTCAGAAATAGGCCTTCGTTTTTTTATTTAATAATTAATTATAACAAATAATGTAAATTAAAAAATACATTAGAAATATACTAAGGTTATACAAAATTACACATTTCTGCGATTTAAACATTGAATTTAAAGGTTATAAATATACAGAGCTCTGGATTAAAAAGAAACATTTAACATACCAAAAAGATCGTCCTATAGAAAGAATATTGTCTTTGATAAATGCCATAACTCTGTTCCCACCAATTGTAGGTACAGCGATGGACTCGCCATCTGTCACGTTGACATCTGAATATCTCTAGCGAAATGCGAGTTACAGATAGTGCCAGCTACGAAGACGCGCCCCACCAATGGCTATTAATTGCAGTGTGCGTGTGCACTCATAGGTAATCAGAGTGTACCGACAATACTCACACATTAGTGGAAGGTTGCACACTTACACTGTAAACTGTAGGGGGGGTGAGTGGGGCGCGTCTTCGTGGATGGCACTATTTATATGTGTGTATAAGACGTATTGATTTGTAAATCGACCGTGTAACGAACCTTTGCATTAAATCCCAAACTATAGATTGAGATTAACAGTTGAAAAACACTTACAAGAATATAATAAGGTTACTTGGGGTGATTCTCATTGGGGGGTAATTAACACTAAAGATTACCCAAGCATCCCGAAGGAGTAGGCAGAGGTATATTAGGTGCCAACGTGATAGATGGCGAGTCCATCGCCGTTACTCAAGCACGACTATACATACGCCTTTGAATGTCTTCTCAGACGTATGCAGGTTTCCTCTCGATGTTTTCCTTCACCGTAAAGCTCGTGGTGTGACTGATCGGGATTCGAACTAGTTTCATAGTAACATGCAGTATAAATGCGACACTACTCAAACAGATAATCTCTTGGCTCTGTATTTTCAACAAATTTAATTATATTGCGTATTTCAAAAGACGACATCACATCACGTCATCTGACGTTTGGGTATCCATATGGGCAGGCGAAATACATAAAAAATCCCCCCCCCCCCAACCGTATCACCCCGACAACCCTCGTGTTTTAATGAATTTATGATACAAATCCAGTGTCTGCTCCAATTGAGCATTCGTGATGACACTTTAAATTCCGCTATCACCATTCTGAGATTATAACACAAAGTTGAAGTGAAGAAAGATTGACGAAACAGATATACAAAGCAAAAGTGTGCGCAAGAAGAGGCAGAGGAAGGCCACGTTCCAACTACCTGGATCAATAGATCGGACTCTCAAGGACGGGAACGTTAAGAGTACTCGAAACCTGCGACCATGTATGAAGAGACTGATGAATGTGGACGAAGCGAAAGAGGTATGTAAGTTTTATAATCTCTGCCTACCCCGCTAGGGACTCGGCATGATGATATGTATGTTAATGTATGTGTAATTAATGCAGTTGATGCGATCTCTTAGAAAAAGGAGTAACGATCGTATCCGCAATGAAGAGATTCTCAAATCAACTGGCGTGAATGAGGGCGTGATTGTAAAGATGAAGAAAGACATGTTACGTTGGTTTGGACACATATAAAGGATGAGTGAAGAAAGATTGACGAAACAGATATACAAAGCAAAAGTGTGTGCAAGAAGAGGCAGAGGAAGGCCACGTTCCAACTACCTGGATCAAATCGATCTGACACTCACTTGTATGAGCCTGATGGTAAGCGTCTTTGCCCGCAACATCTCCCTCACTCCATTATGCATTTTAATCTCAAAACGATGTATATTTATTGCAGTGGCGTAGCTACCGGAGGCCTATACGGGGCAGTGCTCCGGGGCCTCCAAGCTCAAGGGGCCTGAGGACTGACTTACTAAGTATATATTGAAAAGTCCTCCCACATTCGGAATATAAATAAACCAGATTCCATGCGACTTTAATAATGGCAACTTAGTTTTAATTTGTTCATTAAAATAAGTTAAAATTTGTATTTGGTTTTGAATTTTTTTTTATGGAATCGACTCTATTACGACGAATCTAGAGTACGACGAACGTAGAGTACGACGAATCTAGAGTACAACGAATCTAGAGTACGACGAATCTAGAGTACGACGAATCTAGAGTACGACGAATCTAGAGTACGACGATTCTAGAGTACGACGAATCTAGAGTACGACGAATCTAGAGTACGACGAATCTAGAGTACGACGATTCTAGAGTACGACGAATTCGGAAAAAACTGGGATTACGGGATTTTTTAATAGTTTAAATGGGGCCCTAACTTATATTTAGCCCCAGGGTCTTCGGTCACCTAGCTACGCCACTGATTAACTTATAATTTGAATAAATATTCACAACACTGCACTAGTACCGAACGTTTCGGTGAGAGATCACTCAGTTAATCGGTCACCCATCCGCCTATTCGCCTTTTAACCGTTTGCTGAACTCCTCCTGCTGTAGCTCCCGCCATTCTTTCTTTGCCTTGATGCGCTTCAGTTGGCCGTCCCTGTGGTAAAGGAAAGCGTATATATAAAATATAATATATATATATAATATATCCTCACGCCTTCCCACAAGGGTCCCCGAAGGGGTAGGCAGAGGTGTATAGGTAATACCCACACACCCACTTTCCGCCAGAGGTATATTTTAGGTGCCAACGTGACAGATGGCGAGTCCATCGCCGTTACTCAAGCACGACTATACATACGCCTTTGAATGTCTTCTCAGACGTATGCAGGTTTCCTCTCGATGTTTCCCTTCACCGTAAAGCTCGCGGTGTGACTAATCCCTGTAGTTAAGTTCAGAAAAACTCATTGGTACAGTCGGGATTCGTACCCGCGACCTCAAGTTTCGCAGATAGCTCTAACCACTAGACCTGTAGAGTGTGAAGTACTGCTATGATGGTAATAAATAGCCTCACCACATGAGGTCCACTAGTCCCCCGCGGCGGGCGACCACCGCCTTGACCCTGTTGGCGAAGTCCACCGCGGACTCCTGAGGGTCGCGCCTCATGCCGGGCAGGTACCACACGTCGCAGACGATGGCCCATGACGTCATCATGTTTAGCAGGTAATGGAGCATGCCGTACCGCGAACTGTTCCAGAAGGCGTCGCCGAAGCGCGGGTCGTATCTGGGTTTAAGATTTATTTTTATAACATACTAGCTGTCCCGCCCAGCTTCGCTCGGGTGAAAAAGTTAAATTGCCCGTAACACGATCGCAGCGCCACCTATTGGGTCCAATTGTAAATCTAAACCATTCTCGAATCTAGCTTAAGACACACAGAAACACACAGAAAGCTTCGCCCGGGTAAAAAGGTAAAATTCTTGAAACTCGATCGCAGCGCCACCTATCGGGTCCAATTTAATATAGCCTATGTTACTCGGGGATAATGTAGCTTTCCAAAGGTGAAAGAATTTTTGAAATCGGTCCAGTAGTTTCGGAGCCTATTCATTACAAACAAACAAACAAACAAACAAACAAATCTTTCCTCTTTGTAATATTAGTATAGACTAGCTGCGCCCGCGGCTTCGTCGGCGTGGACGGCTTTTTTATCCTATGTTACTTCTAATACCTCCAAGAATATGTGTACAAAGTTTCATGATGATCGGTTAAGTAGTTTTTACGTGAAAGCGAAACAAACAAACTTACATTCACATTTATAATCTACTGGCTGTCCCCGCGGTTGCACTCGCGTTTAATTCGTTTGCTCCGCTCCCTTGGTAGCATGTGATATATCAATTTTCAGTAAAGGGGCAATATTTATGAAATACTAAGACGACTTTTTTACCTTTCGTAAAAATTTATTTTTTCACAAAAAAGTATCCTATGTTGCTTCTAATACCTCCAAGAATATGTGTACAAAGTTTCATGATGATCGGTTAAGTAGTTTTTACGTGAAAGCGTAACAAACAAACTTAGATTCACATTTATAATATTAGTAAGGATACAATTTTGTTTGTTTGTTTGAACGCGCTAATCTCAGGAACTACTGGTTGGAATTGAAAAATTCTTTTTGTGTTGGATAGTCCATTTCTCTAGGAAGGCTTTAGGCTATATAACATCACGCTACGACTAATAGGAGCGAAGCATAAATGAAAAATGTTGCCAGAACGGGAAAAATTATTCCTTTTTGAGAGCTTCCGTTGCGTGCGCTGCGCAAACGTTTTAAGTTACGAAAATATCATGTATGAGGGAATTGTTCCTCTTTAAAAGTTCTAAAAAAAAGTCCGCGACAGCATATGTCTATCTTTTAAGATTGACTCACTATAACCTTTTTTATTTAAGTTTTTTATTTAAGTGCAATTAAGTCCGCGATGGGCTCCTGAACTACTTAACCGATTTCAATCAAATTGCACACCGTGTGCAGTTTGATCCAACTTAAAAGATAGGATAGCTTACATCACAAGTGGACTCGATAGATGGCGCTGCGATCGTGTTTCAGGAAATTTTACTTTTTCACCCGGGCGAAGCTGGGCGGGACAGCTAGTATTAGTAATAAAGTAAAGTAAGAACTAGCTGTCCCGCCCAGCTTCACTTGGGGGAAAAGGTTAAATTGCCAGTCCAATTGTGAACCTAAGCGATTCTCGACTCCACTTGAACACACATAAAAAATCATCAAAATCGGTCCAGCCATTTACGACCAACACACACAATAAAATTTGTGTCTCTGTTTGTAATATTGAAATAACCGCTTTTTACTAAATGCATATGAATGTATACACGGTACATACACCTAAATATTTTTTTATTTAACTCTCTGTCTGTCTGTCTGTTTGTTTGTTCCGGGTAATCTCTGAAACGGCTGGACCGATTTTGATGGGACTTTTACTGGCAAAGAAGTGATATAAAAAGGAGTAACTTACTCTACTTTTATTTTAGAAACTGATTTTCTGGTTACTTCTGTATGCATTTTTTATTATTTATTTATTTATCAACTTAAAACTAACATAACAGGAAATGTATCCTAATGCGTTAGTGCAACCGTGTACATAATATAAATATATATATATATATATATATTTATAAGATATTAAGATAAGATAAGGTAATTTAATTTATAACAAATAATACACAGTGCTATATATCTGTCTATATATGGCCATGTCGAGAGAATGAATGAAGAACGATTGACGAAAAAAGTGTACACGGCGGGTGTGAATGAAAGTGTTGGAAGGGGTAGACCTAGGCGGACGTTTCTAGACCAGATTAGGGACGTCTTGAAAAAAGGTCAGGTCAAGAGTACCCTAAACCAAGAGCATGTATGAAGAGAATAATGAAAGTGGACGAAGCGAAAGAAGTATGCAAGGATCGTAGCAAGTGGAAGGAGGTGGTCTCTGCCTACCCCTACGGGAAAGAGGCGTGATTATGTGTATGTATGCTATATATCTATAAACTTACTTGATCGCAACAGGATATATAGTGCCTCCGACCTCAAAGCTACCCTTTTTGAACTGCATCACAGACGTGTTGTTGATGCAGGTGCCTTCTGGGAAGATCAGGATAGGGGGGTTGTCGGGAACAGAAATGTGCTCCTTTAACCTGAAAAGTTGATAATTAAAAAATATAATAACGTTTATCTATCTTTACATTTTTTTTTTTTTTTTTTTTTTTTTTTTTTTATACCACTTGGGTGGCAAACAAGCATGCGGTCCGCCTGATGGTAAGCGGTTACCGCCGCCTATGGACGCTTGCAACACCAGGGGTATCACTCGCGCGTTGCCGACCCTGCAGGAATCTTTTCACACCCTTCTTGAAGAACTCCATGCTGTACTCTCCAGGGAAAACCTCAACGGGGAGCTCATTCCACAGCCTGAGCGTTCGCGGAAGAAAACTTCTTTGGAAGCGCACAGTGCGAGACCTTTGTGGTTCCAAGGTATGGGGATGAATTCCCCGTCGATGGCGAGAGGTGCGGTGGTAGAAGGTGGAAGTGGGCATCATATCGAACAATTCTGCAGAACACTCCCCGTTATACAAGCGGTAGAACACACACAGGGAGGCAAAGTCTCTCCTCAGACTTAGTGATTCCAAGCCGCTTGTGAGCATGGGATCGTCGACAATTCTAGCGGCGCGTTTCTGAACCGCGTCAAAAGGCCCAAGCTGGTATCCAGGGGCTCCAGCCCACAGGTGGCAGCAGTACTCCATATGTGGCCGAACTTGCGACTTATAAAGTTGCAGCCTTTGTTGCGGTGTGAAGTACTGCTTAGCTCTGTTGAGCACACCGAGCTTCCTCGACGCCAGCTTAGCCTTGTCCTCTAAATGACCACGGAACTGAACGTCGCTAGAAATATCGACCCCAAGGATCCTAATGCTCTCCGAGATGTTCAGGGGAGTGTTCTGGAATTGTGGAGCCACAGCGAATGGAGTTTTTTTTGCGGTGAACGCGCAAACTTGTGTCTTAGTGGGGTTGAAGTGAACTAGGTTTAGTCGACCCCAATCGGAGACACTGCGAAGTGTACTCTCGATTTCAGACACAAGTCGTTCGCGACTTTCCTCCACAGTGGAACGAGGGAGATTAGCACGGCCCGTGTAGTAAGTGTCCCCAGTGCTGTCGTCTGCATAGCAATGAATGCCTTCAATAGAAAGCATGTCATTAATATGCAGAAGAAACAGAGTCGGGGACAACACAGAGCCTTGCGGGACGCCAGCATTAATTTCCATGCTTTCGGAGCAGCTACCGTCAACGACGGCTCTTATGCATCTGCTGGACAGAAAGCTGGCGACCCATTTGCATAATCCCTCTGGCAGTCCGTAGGATGGAAGCTTCGATAGAAGACCGCGATGCCAGACCCGATCGAACGCTTTCGCCACATCCAAGCTAACAGCTAATGCCTCACCTTGACTCTCAATGGCGAGTGACCAACGGTGCGTGAGATATACTAGAAGGTCACCCGTTGAGCGACTGTGGCGGAAGCCATACTGTTGGTCACTCAACAAACCGTAACCCTCTAGATATCGCAGGAGTTGCGTGTTAATCACTCGCTCCATAATTTTGGAGAGGAGGGAGGTGATGGCGATCGGCCTGTAATTCGATGGGTCTGATCTATCGCCCTTTTTGGGCACTGGGTGCACGTGGGCGGTCTTCCACGAAGTTGGGACTTTTTGGGTGGAGTAGGAAAGCGCGAATAGGCGCGTCAAAACAGGACACAGTTCAGGAGCACACTGCTTAAGCACCACTGCCGGAATACCGTCTGGCCCGCTCGACTTATGGACGTCCAGAGACAGCATCTCCCGCCGGACCTCCCGTTGGGTTATGCTTATCTCCGGCATAGAGTTCTCACACCGCAGGATAGTGGGCGGTGTGGCGCCTCCGTCATCCATAGTCGAGTTCGAGGCAAAGAGAGAGCCCAATAGATCCGCTTTCTCTTTGGCACTGTGGGCCAAGTTACCATCCGGCTTACGGAGTGGTGGTAGGGACGACTGGCAAAAGTTTCCCTCAGCAGCCTTGGCAAGGGACCAAAAAGCACGGCTGCCAGAAGGGTAGCTAGCGAGTCTCTTACCAATTCTGCCGACGAAATCGAATTTCGCCCTGGCAATCGCTCGCTTACAGTGCCTCGAGGCAGCATTAAGTTTCCGCTTTGCATCAGATATGTTGGGGTCCAGATTGGATCGAGCCGTGGTCCACGCCTCATACAAGGCTTGCTTGGATAATTTAGCTTCCTTGCAGGGCTTATTAAACCACGGCTGTTTCTTTACCCCTGTAGCTACTAGCGAGTTTGGGATGTAGCATTCCATTCCCGCCAGTATCGTCTCAGCGACGGCTGCTGCACAGGGGTCTGGATCTTCTGATGCAAAGCAGATCTGCCTCCACGGGTACGATGCGTAAAACTCACGCAATCCATCCCAGTCTGCTGCCTTGTAGTGCCACATGCGCCGCCGCCCCGGGGGTCGGGGCACTTCGGCCTTTGCGCACGGCACTTGCGTCCGGACCAGACAGTGGTCGGATGTGCCAAGCGGCGCACCCACCGAGATGGAATAGCTGTCCGGTCGCGTGGTCAGCAGAAGGTCCAGTAAAGAGCTTGTATGGCCCTCGATATCAGGTATTCTGGTTGGTTCGTGTACCAGCTGCGAGAAGCCATAAGCCAGGGCAAGCTCGTAAGCAGCCCTCCCCGCGCAGTCAGTGGACCGAGAGCCAAGCCACTCAACATGGTGAGCGTTAAAATCTCCTAAAACCACCAACTCCGCGGAGGGGTACTGCTCAAGTACTTTGTCCGTTGTCGATTGCAGGTGCTCAAATAGGCGAACTGTGTCTGTGTTACATCCCACATATCCAAAAAGGTAAAGAAAATGTTAATAAAAACATATATCTGGAGCAATGCACTATATGGTTGTGAGACGTGGACAATGACAAAGAGGGGTAGAGAGGTGTTGGAGGCATTTGAGATGTGGTGCTGGAGAAGGATTGGAGAGGACGGAAAGGGCGACGTTCAGAGCTTTCCTTAACGAAAACTAAAAACTAAAAACATAAAAGTGTGTTTGCAATGGCACCAAAGCTATACAATAAACTCCCAAAGCAAATTAAACATTGCCAAAACATAAAAGAATTTAAAAATAAAGTTTTTAATTTACTTGTTGAGAAAGCATATTATACCATTAATGAATACCTAGTTGATAAGTTTTAATAATTTTAAGAAAGTTATATGATAACATTATAGAGCCGTCATTTAAGGAAACTTTCAACAATATGTTTATTTTTATATATAATATGAGTAGTAGCATAAACTCGATATTAAATAATTATTCTTAAGATAGTGTTATAAATAATATTATCTATTTTAAATATTTTGTATGCCTAGCGGCGGAACATAGCACCTATACCTGTGTAATTTAATACCATCTTATTTTCTGTGTTCACGAAATAAATTTGATTTGATTTGATTTGAAGGGTGACAAACGAAGACGAGCTGAAAAGAGTCAAAGAAACAAGAATTCTGCTGGAAACAGTCGAGAATAGAAGAGGAAAGATGATAGGCCACCTTATACGACATGATAGCTTCTTTAGAAACATCTTAGAAGGAAAGGTAGAGGGGAAGAGAGGGAGAGGAAGACCAAGATTAACATACATGGGTCAGATCAAGGAAAAAACGTCTCTCATGACGTATAAGGAGGTCAAGGAGGTTGCGCTGGACAGAAGCGAATGGAGGGGACTGCATCAGAGACGCCGACAAGAGCCCAGCTCTTAAATTTGTGATGATGACATCCATCTTATTAACATTATAAACGGAAAGTTTGTAAGTTTGGATGTTTGCGGTTCACGGCAAAAGGGCTGAACCGATTTGGCTGAAAGTTGAAATGGTGATGGCTTATACCTAGGAATAGGACATAGGCAACTTTTTTTTTAAATCCTGAAAAGTTCAAAGTACTGATATTAAAATGTATGATGCTCTTTCACGGCATAGCGGCTGAACCGATTCTAGCAGGAATATTTCCAAAGCTACTTTTTCGAACTCCACGCGGGCGAAGCCGCGGGCATAAGCTAGTAATCTATATAACTTAAAGGTGACTGACTGACATAGTGATCTATCAACGCACAGCCCAAACCACTGGACGGATCGGGCTGGAATTTGGCATGCAGGTAGATGTTATGACGTAGGCATCCGCTAAGAAAGGATTTTGATTAATTCATCCAAGGGGATAAAATAGGGGATGAAGTTTGTATGAAACTTTGTAATTTTTAAACCGATCGGGCTGAGACTTTGCATGCATAAAGCTACTATGACGTAGGCATCCCCTATAAACACACATAACCAAAATAAATACTGCGCAAAGCCACTCTCCCACGCGGACGAAGTCGCGGGCACAGCTAGTCTTGCCATATAAACTTGAACCCCTCGACCTTAGCGACTCGCGACTATCCGCAACTCACCTGCTAGCGACCGCGTTCCTGTCCTTGACCTCTGACCTCTCAAACCATATATGAGGTGAGGCCCTCGCGAGCGCCCTCTGTAATAGCCCTAAGAAACCACCATGGCGTTGTCCGATCTGAAATTGATTTACAAGTACTGTGTCAATATCTCAATGCCGCAGTCAAATGAAAACTCCTCCAAGTTGCTGGGAGCCTGGTACAAGAGTTTTCATATATCTTATGCAAATTTCTACATAAAGAAATCTGTTGTTATTATTTATTTACTTTGAGAACTGGCGCTCTAACTACCTCTGCCTACTCCACGAGGGACTCAGCGCGATAATGAAACATTATTATAAAAAATCTAATATATCCATTACTGTGGTAAATACCTCATCTCAATGCGGCAGTCAAATGACAACTCCTCCTAGTTGCTGGGAGCCTGGTACACGAGTTCACGTTTTCATATATTTTCATCCAAATTTCTACAAAGGGGGCGTCCATAAATCTCCCTCCCCCTGGCGAGATATCGTGAGATTTTATTCAACCCAACCCAATCTCGCGTGAGATTTTTCAAAATGTGGGTTTCTTACGTAAACGCGTTGGATTTTTATTGTAAAAAGAAAAGAAAAATTGATCCGTGCTTTTATTTACGGCTAGTTAAGACTAGTAATCAATATTGCTGAGAGTTTAATTATAAGATTAAATCTTACGCATGTTCAATCTGGATTAAATGGACCAAAATAGTATATATTTTTTTGTTTAATCAGAAAAAGAATTGCGTGATATTTGCCGCGACCCCCCTCCCTCCAACGTAAGATTAGATGAGATTTGACTCGACCCCCTCCCCCCTTAAACATCTCACGTAATTTATGGACGCCCCCATAGAGGTCTGTTAGTCCAAAGAGAACTGACGCTCTACTTAAGCTACACGTACGCTACACTTACGTGGCAATACCTCAACGCCGCAGTCAAATGAACTTCTCTTAGTTGCTGGGTAAGCCTAGTAGACGAGGTTAACTTTTATATATTTTTATATTACAAATTAAACATTGTCTTCTCAAACGTATGCAGGTTTCCCTCTCGATGTTTTCTTTCGCCGTAAAGTTCGTGGTGTGACTAATCACTGCAGTTCAGAAAAACTCATAGTTACACAACAGTGGGATTCGAACCTACATGTCTTAAAAACTACAATTATAAATAACCCAGATACAAAACACTTATTTGCATCCCATCAAAGCGACATATACCCCGTTCATGCTATCCCTTAATGAACAGACACATTTAATATGAAACCTTACCAAACTATAATAAAAACCCCATTGCAAATGCAACCCTACACTTATCACCCGCCATGCAACCTACATATAGATAAAATAATATAATAATATATCCTCACGCCTTCACACAAGGCTCCCCGAAGGGGTAGGCAGAGGTGTATAGGTAATACCCACACACCCACTTTCCGCCAGAGGTATATTAGGTGCCAACGTGACAGATGGCGAGTCCATCGCCGTTACTCAAGCACGACTGTGGAAAGTGGGTGTGTGTGTATTACCTATACACCTCTGCCTACCCCTTCGGGGAGCCTTGTGGGAAGGCGTGAGGATATTATTTTATAAACACTCCATCGCAAACGTTCTCGCCGTCCACTCACCAGCGACTATAAGACCAGCATTGGTCCACCAACCCCCCCCCCCCCCCCTCCCCCCACTCACCAGCGAGTAGCAATTGTCGCACATGAGCACCAGCGCGTCAATGGGGCTGGTGTGATTGGCTACACATATGCCCCCGCGCGGCTTGTTGTGCGCGTCGTGGTAAGTTATCACCGCGGAGATGCAGCGCGAGAGGAAGTTGAAACAGCACACCGACATGGAGTAGTTGACGCGCTGCTTGAGCCCGCCCTCGGGCAGCGTGCCCACCAGCGCGGTCACCACCAGCAGCCACCACACCTGCGGCGCCCGCCCGCCCGTCACACAGCGCTCACACGCACACTTACAAATACTATATATAAACATATATACAACAAAACAATACAATAGGTACACACACACACAGTCGGTCGTACACTCAAGGGGTTGTCACGCACAAACATGCACACAGACAGTCATAATCACACACACACACACACACACACACATGGTCGTACACTCAAAAAGATCTCATGCACACAATCACTCAATCACTCACACACACACACACACAAAGGGATCTCACGTACAACCATGCCACACATTCACACAGACAGACAATCTCTTACACCCACTCTCTCGCTTACACAGGAATCTCACACACACACACCAAACGCGCGCTCACTTGCACGCAACTCGCACACACGTACAACTCCAGTAGCGGGCAAAGCCGCGTGCGGTTAGTATAATACACTTGAGTACAAACATATACCCCAAATATAATAATAGTTCCGTGTGCTTCCGTGGCTTACCCTGTGCACGGATGTTGCCAGGGATTCGATTGGGAATTAAACCATAAACCATAATAATATTGTATACAACGCCTTCCCAGGGTCCCCGAAGGGGTATTTTAGGTGCCAACGTGACAGATGGCGAGAACATCGTCGTTACTGAAGAACCAGGCTTCAATATTGTCTTTAGTAGTTAATAGTATCTTTAGAAATGTGAAAATAATTAAAATTCTCCCATCGAATCCGACAGATTATTATCCCAGTAGGTTCTAAGTTAACAAACAGAGATACATATTGAGGATAAGGGATCGTCCATTAATAACGTCATATTTTTGCCACTCTGAACTAACAAAATCTTGGCCAAAATGCATGCATTTTCGTACAAAAATCGAGCGATTAATAAAAAATAATTTCTCTTTTTTTGGCTCTAGAACCTCGCGTAATTAATGGCAAACCCCTTATGTATGAATGGAGCAATCCTGATTAACCATTGATGTATTACAGTGAACATTAGCCCAAAGAGTTTTAAAACTGCCCACAAACACACACTTAACGTATGGGACGGCACTACCAGAAAGAAAAATAAAAAAAGACGATTCCTACCAAAGAGAAACATGTATTTCCGCTGAGGACGGCAACATCTATAGGACTTGTGTGGTTGGCAACACAGAACCCATTGTTCTTTGGCATGTACTGCGTGTCATGGTGGTTTATTACCACGGAGAGGGTGCGGATGAGTACTCTAAACGAGATCTTGTAGCTAATTCTACCGAGGGTTCGCTGAATTCTACCAGATGGTAGGGCGCTCACAAATGCCGTTGTCACTAGCATCGTGAGCACCTGGATAGTTGCAGGTTTCATGGTAGAATATGGGAGTCCACGGTAGAAATTGGTAGTCCATGGTAGAAATTGGTAGAATTTGGTAGATCAATTTGGTCATCATTGTCGAGGGTTGCCACACACCGTTAGTAGGGAAAGGTAGAAAGAAAAAGAAAAACACAAGTTAAAATTGAAATAGACGGACAGCGAAATCATTTTGACTATATATATATATATGCTACACTTTTTGCTTCTCTGCTTACCCCGTGAGGGACTCGGCGTGATTATATGTACATATGTTATAAAACATTGTAGTAACGAGACATCAATATATAGTCAAAATTATTCCGAGCAAATTAATACAAAAAACATCAAGTTAAAATGTGGACAGAGTTTTAACAACATCCACTTTGCCCCGGAGATATATTTTAGGTGCCAACGTGACAGATGGCGAGTCCATCGCCGTTACTCAAGCACGACTATACATACGCCTTTGAATGTCTCCTCAGACGTATGCAGGTTTCCTCTCGATGTTTTCCTTCACCGTAAGGCTCGTGGTGTGATACAAGCTTCAAATTAATATATAGTATTTCAGGATGTGGAATGAACTCCCCATTGAGGTTTTGCCCTAGAGAGTGCAGCATGGAGTTCTTCAAGAAGGGTGGGGAGAGATTACCTTTAGTTCATGCTCTCCTGGTACATTCTTAAAGGTTTTCCCTAGAGAGTGCAGCATGGAGTTCTTCAAGAAGGGTGGGGAGAGATTACCTTTAGTTCATGCTCTCCTGGTACATTCTTAAAGGTTTTCTCTAGAGAGTGCAGCATGGAGTTCTTCAAGAAGGGTGGGGAGATATTACCTTTATTTAGTTCATGCTCTCCTGGTACATTCTTAAAGGTTTTCCCTAGAGAGTGCAGCATGGAGTTCTTCAAGAAGGGTGTGGAGAGATTACCTTTAGTTCATGCTCTCCTGGTACATTCTTAAAGGTTTTCCCTAGAGAGTGCAGCATGGAGTTCTTCAAGAAGGGTGGGGAGATATTACCTTTATTTAGTTCATGCTCTCCTGGTACATTCTTAAAGGTTTTCCCTAGAGAGTGCAGCATGGAGTTCTTCAAGAAGGGTGTGGAGAGATTACCTTTAGTTCATGCTCTCCTGGTACATTCTTAAAGGTTTTCCCTAGAGAGTACAGCATGGAGTTCTTCAAGAAGGGTGTGGAGAGATTACCTTTAGTTCATGCTCTCCTGGTACATTCTTAAAGGTTTTCCCTAGAGAGTGCAGCATGGAGTTCTTCAAGAAGGGTGGGGAGAGATTACCTTTATTTATAGTTCATGCTCTCCTGGTACATTCTTAAAGGTTTTTCCTAGAGAGTGCAGCATGGAGTTCTTCAAGAAGGGTGGGGAGAGATTACCTTTATTTAGTTCATGCTCTCCTGGTACATTCTTAAAGGTTTTTCCTAGAGAGTGCAGCATGGAGTTCTTCAAGAAGGGTGTGGAGAGATTACCTTTAGTTCATGCTCTCCTGGTACATTCTTAAAGGTTTTCCCTAGAGAGTGCAGCATGGAGTTCTTCAAGAAGGGTGTGGAGAGATTACCTTTAGTTCATGCTCACCTGGTACATTCTTAAAGGCTTTCCCTAGAGAGTGCAGCATGGATCTTCAAGAAGGGTGTGGAGAGATGATTACCTTTAGTTCATTCTCTCCTGGTACATTCTTAAAGGCTTTCCCTAGAGAGTGCAGCATGGAGTTCTTCAAGAAGGGTGTGGAGAGATTACCTTTAGTTCATGCTCACCTGGTACATTCTTAAAGGTTTTCCCTAGAGAGTGCAGCATGGAGTTCTTCAAGAAGGGTGTGGAGAGATGATTACCTTTAGTTCATTCTCTCCTGGTACATTCTTAAAGGTTTTCCCTAGAGAGTGCAGCATGGAGTTCTTCAAGAAGGGTGTGGAGAGATTACCTTTAGTTCATGCTCTCCTGGTACATTCTTAAAGGTTTTCCCTAGAGAGTGCAGCATGGAGTTCTTCAAGAAGGGTGTGGAGAGATTACCTTTAGTTCATGCTCTCCTGGTACATTCTTAAAGGTTTTCCCTAGAGAGTGCAGCATAGAGTTCTTTCTTCAAGAAGGGTGTGGAGAGATTACCTTTAGTTCATGCTCTCCTGGTACATTCTTAAAGGCTTTCCCTAGAGAGTGCAGCATGGAGTTCTTTAAGAAGAGTGTGGAGAGATTCCTGCATCTCTGGTGTGGACCGATTACACACTCTTATTCACTTCAATAGAGATTATGTACGGTGAAGGTCCATTTCGTCAATTTAAAAGTAGACAATGTTGCCATTAAAAATATGGGATAATCCATTATAAATGGGGTTAAAATCCTAAAAAATAATGCTCACCCCAATGATGAATATGAGTACCCTCAGGGGCAGTAGGAACAGGTATCTGACGACGAAACCCATCACCCAGATAATGGTGAGACGCCACGTGAGAAACTCGTATTGTCTGCAATGTAGAACGGAAAATTTTAATATATCTTCTTGATATATATAAATTACGCGTCACGTTGTTTGTCCGCGATGGACTCCTAAATACTAAACCGATTTCAATCAAATTTGCACACCGTGTGCAGTGTGATCCAACTTAAATGATAGGATAGCTTACATCACAATTGGACCCGATAGGTGGCGATCGTGTTTCAGGAAGATTCAATTTTATTTTCTTCTAGTACTATATGTATATGTTGCCTGAGACAAATAAAATAAATGGGTAACCGCTTACCATCAGACTGACTGAAAGCTTAGTCGAAATCTAGGTTTAGAGCAAAATTACACCCACCTATTTGTCCTAGTAAGGAGGTTCCAACTCCTGAGCTCCTCAGCTTCGAAGACGGAGGTGACCTGGTCCTCTATGATAGACTCCATGCCAGCCTTCACCAGATCCAGGCAGTGGGACAGGTGGAACTCCAGGTTTACTTGCTGAGGGGAATAAATTATCACATGATGATTTGGCTGAATGGTTCGAGTTGCCTCCAACACAAAGAGATTGCAAGATTCAATGAGTTTTTTTTTAACTTAAGTACAGTAATAAGTACACCACTATCACCACACCACTAGCCACCACTACACCACTAGCTTTACGGTGAAGGAAAAAAGAGTTTAATGAAATTTTCTGTCTCCATGTGGATTTGAGAATGGTTTAGATTCACAATTGGACCCGATAGGTGGCGCTGGGATCGGGATATAGCAACTTTAATTTTTTTACCCAAGCGAAACTGGGCAAGACAACTAGTATGTAAATATAAACTAAATTTACCTCCTAACAAGTAAAGTTACCACCGTTTCCCAAAAACCTGGCAGGAGAAGAAACGGCGAAACAAACTGCCAGGTTTTCTTTTTTAACATCTGCTGTGTATCCAGCTAATGATCTCTGCCAAGGTCTTTCCAAATTGATTCAGCAATTATGGGGTGGTACTTTGACACTTATGACGTCAGTGGTATACGTACCTCTCCCTTGCCCTGGTCAGTCCTGTGGCCATTCTGGACGCGCTCCTGGCTCGAGCTACGCTTGTAGTTGTACTCCGGCCAGGGACCTAGGATCTCATCTCGCTCGATCACTGTCATCTTAGTCCCTGCAATGATATATCATATGATACCTAGTACCCAGTCTCTTAGGGCCAGTAATGTGACTAGCTACAGTGCCCTCCACACCGGCACACAGTGTAGTGTACGTACACTAGTGCTTGGCGGCAGGATATCTGGCACTGCGGTGGTCACCTAGCCGGACTGTTGCAATAAGAGGTCTACCACCTAGTACCCAGTCCCTTATGGCCAGTAATGTGACTAGCTACAGTGCCCTCCACACCGGCACACAGTGTAGTGTACGTACACTAGTGCTTGGCGGCAGGATATCTGGCACTGCGGTGGTCACCTAGCCGGACTGTTGCAATAAGAGGCCTACCACCTAGTACCCAGTCCCTTATGGCCAGTAATGTGACTAGCTACAGTGCCCTCCACACCGGCACACAGTGTAGTGTACGTACACTAGTGCTTGGCGGCAGGATATCTGGCACTGCGGTGGTCACCTAGCCGGACTGTTGCAATAAGAGGCCTACCACCTAGTACCCAGTCCCTTATGGCCAGTAATGTGACTAGCTACAGTGCCCTCCACACCGGCACACAGTGTAGTGTACGTACACTAGTGCTTGGCGGGAGGATATCTGGCACTGCGGTGGTCACCTAGCCGGACTGTTTCAATAAGAGGCCTACCACCTAGTACCCAGTCCCTTATGGCCAGTAATGTGACTAGCTACAGTGCCCTCCACACCGGCACACAGTGAAGTGTACGTACACTAGTGCTTGGCGGCAGGATATCTGGCACTGCGGTGGTCACCTAGCCGGACTGTTGCAATAAGAGGCCTACCACCTAGTACCCAGTCCCTTATGGCCAGTAATGTGACTAGCTACAGTGCCCTCCACACCGGCACACAGTGTAGTGTACGTACACTAGTGCTTGGCGGCAGGATATCTGGCACTGTGGTGGTCACCTAGCCGGACTGTTGCAATAAGAGGCCTACCACCTAGTACCCAGTCCCTTATGGCCAGTAATGTGACTAGCTACAGTGCCCTCCACACTGGCACACAGTGTAGTGTACGTACACTAGTGCTTGGCGGCAGGATATCTGGCACTGTGGTGGTCACCTAGCCGGACTGTTGCAATAAGAGGCCTACCACCTAGTACCCAGTCCCTTATGGCCAGTAATGTGACTAGCTACAGTGCCCTCCACAGCGGCACACAGTATAGTGTACGTACACTAGTGCTTGGCGGCAGGATATCTGGCACTGCGGTGGTCACCTAGCCGGACTGTTGCAATAAGAGGTCTACCACCTAGTACCCAGTCCCTTATGGCCAGTAATGTGACTAGCTACAGTGCCCTCCACACCGGCACACAGTGTAGTGTACGTACACTAGTGCTTGGCGGCAGGATATCTGGCACTGTGGTGGTCACCTAGCCGGACTGTTGCAATAAGAGGCCTACCACCTAGTACCCAGTCCCTTATGGCCAGTAATGTGACTAGCTACAGTGCCCTCCACACCGGCACACAGTGTAGTGTACGTACACTAGTGCTTGGCGGGAGGATATCTGGCACTGCGGTGGTCACCTAGCCGGACTGTTTCAATAAGAGGCCTACCACCTAGTACCCAGTCCCTTATGGCCAGTAATGTGACTAGCTACAGTGCCCTCCACACCGGCACACAGTGTAGTGTACGTACACTAGTGCTTGGCGGCAGGATATCTGGCACTGTGGTGGTCACCTAGCCGGACTGTTGCAATAAGAGGCCTACCACCTAGTACCCAGTCCCTTATGGCCAGTAATGTGACTAGCTACAGTGCCCTCCACACCGGCACACAGTGTAGTGTACGTACACTAGTGCTTGGCGGCAGGATATCTGGCACTGTGGTGGTCACCTAGCCGGACTGTTGCAATAAGAGGCCTACCACCTAGTACCCAGTCCCTTATGGCCAGTAATGTGACTAGCTACAGTGCCCTCCACACCGGCACACAGTGTAGTGTACGTACACTAGTGCTTGGCGGCAGGATATCTGGCACTGCGGTGGTCACCTAGCCGGACTGTTGCAATAAGAGGTCTACCACCTAGTACCCAGTCCCTTATGGCCAGTAATGTGACTAGCTACAGTGCCCTCCACACCGGCACACAGTGTAGTGTACGTACACTAGTGCTTGGCGGCAGGATATCTGGCACTGCGGTGGTCACCTAGCCGGACTGTTGCAATAAGAGGCCTACCACCTAGTACCCAGTCCCTTATGGCCAGTAATGTGACTAGCTACAGTGCCCTCCACACCGGCACACAGTGTAGTGTACGTACACTAGTGCTTGGCGGCAGGATATCTGGCACTGCGGTGGTCACCTAGCCGGACTGTTGCAATAAGAGGCCTACCACCTAGTACCCAGTCCCTCATGGCCAGTAATGTGACTAGCTACAGTGCCCTTCACACCGGCACACAGTGTAGTGTACGTTCACTAGTGCTTGGCGGCTGGATATCTGGCCCTGCGCTGCGGTGGTCACCTAGCCGGACTGTTGCAATAAGAGGCCTACCACCTAGTACCCAGTCCCTTATGGCCAGTAATGTGACTAGCTACAGTGCCCTTCACACCGGCACACAGTGTAGTGTACGTTCACTAGTGCTTGGCGGCTGGATATCTGGCCCTGCGCTGCGGTGGTCACCTAGCCGGACTGTTGCAATAAGAGGCCTACCACCTAGTACCCAGTCCCTTATGGCCAGTAATGTGACTAGCTACAGTGCCCTTCACACCGGCACACAGTGTAGTGTACGTTCACTAGTGCTTGGCGGCTGGATATCTGGCCCTGCGCTGCGGTGGTCACCTAGCCGGACTGTTGCAATAAGAGGCCTACCACCTAGTACCCAGTCCCTTATGGCCAGTAATGTGACTAGCTACAGTGCCCTTCACACCGGCACACAGTGTAGTGTACGTTCACTAGTGCTTGGCGGCTGGATATCTGGCCCTGCGCTGCGGTGGTCACCTAGCCGGACTGTTGCAATAAGAGGCCTACCACCTAGTACCCAGTCCCTTATGGCCAGTAATGTGACTAGCTACAGTGCCCTTCACACCGGCACACAGTGTAGTGTACGTTCACTAGTGCTTGGCGGCTGGATATCTGGCCCTGCGCTGCGGTGGTCACCTAGCCGGACTGTTGCAATAAGAGGCCTACCACCTAGTACCCAGTCCCTTATGGCCAGTAATGTGACTAGCTACAGTGCCCTCCACACCGGCACACAGTGTAGTGTACGTACACTAGTGCTTGGCGGCAGGATATCTGGCACTGCGGTGGTCACCTAGCCGGACTGTTGCAATAAGAGGCCTACCACCTAGTACCCAGTCCCTTATGGCCAGTAATGTGACTAGCTACAGTGCCCTCCACACCGGCACACAGTGTAGTGTACGTACACTAGTGCTTGGCGGCAGGATATCTGGCACTGCGGTGGTCACCTAGCCGGACTGTTGCAATAAGAGGCCTACCACCTAGTACCCAGTCCCTTATGGCCAGTAATGTGACTAGCTACAGTGCCCTCCACACCGGCACACAGTGTAGTGTACGTACACTAGTGCTTGGCGGCAGGATATCTGGCACTGCGGTGGTCACCTAGCCGGACTGTTGCAATAAGAGGCCTACCACCTAGTACCCAGTCCCTTATGGCCAGTAATGTGACTAGCTACAGTGCCCTCCACACCGGCACACAGTGTAGTGTACGTACACTAGTGCTTGGCGGCAGGATATCTGGCACTGCGGTGGTCACCTAGCCGGACTGTTGCAATAAGAGGCCTACCACCTAGTACCCAGTCCCTTATGGCCAGTAATGTGACTAGCTACAGTGCCCTCCACACCGGCACACAGTGTAGTGTACGTACACTAGTGCTTGGCGGCAGGATATCTGGCACTGCGGTGGTCACCTAGCCGGACTGTTGCAATAAGAGGCCTACCACCTAGTACCCAGTCCCTTATGGCCAGTAATGTGACTAGCTACAGTGCCCTCCACACCGGCACACAGTGTAGTGTACGTACACTAGTGCTTGGCGGCAGGATATCTGGCACTGCGGTGGTCACCTAGCCGGACTGTTGCAATAAGAGGCCTACCACCTAGTACCCAGTCCCTTATGGCCAGTAATGTGACTAGCTAAAGGACATAGGTATCCTTAATTATGTAGATATAACGATACTTTGTAGGGACCATATATAACAGACCTTGACCTGGTACAAACCAGTCTAAACATTGCGCCGACCTCTAAGTATCTACGCAAGTAAACACAAGGACCTTTGGACGTAAATGCACGAAGATAAAGGAACATCTGCGCCAAGAATTACGTGTGCAAAAATAATGTACGAAGCCTTTGTCAATAGATATTATATATGTAGGTTATTCCTCAACGATAACTCTACAATATTTTAAAACTGGCCGTGCCTCGAGCGTTCGACTGCGTAAAATTCAATTTCGTTGTTAAATTATTTTTTTGGGTTAAAAAAATCCTTCAAGTTATGTGTTATATAATCTATACTAATATTATAAAGAGGAAAGATTTGTTTGTTTGTTTGTAATGAATAGGCTCCGAAACTACTGGACCGATTTCAAAAATTCTTTCACCTTTGGAAAGCTACATTATCCCCGAGTAACATAGGCTATATTAAATTGGACCCGATAGGTGGCGCTGCGATCGAGTTTCAAGAATTTTACCTTTTTACCCGGGCGAAGCTTTCTGTGTGTTTCTGTGTGTCTTAAGCTAGATTCGAGAATGGTTTAGATTTACAATTGGACCCAATAGGTGGCGCTGCGATCGTGTTACGGGCAATTTAACTTTTTCACCCGAGCGAAGCTGGGCGGGACAGCTATGTGTTATAAGTTAATCCAGCTTATAATATATCTTTACTAATATTATAAAGCTGAAGAGTTTGTTTGTTTGTTTGAACGCACTAATCTCAGGAACTACTGGTTGGAACTGAAAAATTATTTTTGTGTTGGATAGTCCATTTCTGTAGGAAGGCTTTAGGCTATATAACATCACGCTACGACCAATAGGAGCGAAGCATAAATGAATAATGTTGCCAGAACGGGAAAAAATATTCCTTTTTGAGAGCTTCCGTTGCGTGCGCTGCGCAAACGGTTTAAGTTACACAAATATCATGTATGAGGGAATTGTTCCTCTTTAAAAGTTCTAAAAAAAAAGTCCGCGACAGTATATGTCTATCTTTTAAGATTGACTCACTATAACCTTTTTTATGGTAATAAATTTTGTTCGAAATCAATGCATTATTTCCGAAGATGTTTTATCAACATAATATTAATCCTTATCCAAATAAATATGTTATTAATCACGAGTATTTAAATGGAAACGAAATTGTACTTGACACCACTTGATTTCAATCAACATCTTAGGAGATAGATATCATAATGTTAAAATAACCCCGCAACTCAGACGCGTGGTCGGCTCACTACGGAACAGTTGAACTCAGCGAACTGATTTTTTTATTTCTATTTGCGATATCTCATCGTAAAATAATACTTATTAAATTACTCTCACTCACTTCATTACTGAAACAACTCTCTCTCTTAGGTACGCAGACGGAGTTGCGCACATCAGCTATCTTAATATATATAAATTACGCGTCACGTTGTTTGTCCGCGATGGACTCCTAAACTACTTAACCGATTTCAATCAAATTTGCACACCGTGTGCAGTCTGGTCCAACTTAAAAGATAGGATAGCTTACATCACAAATGGACCCGATAGGTGGCGCTGCGATCGTGTTTCAGGAAATTTTACTTTTTCACCCGGGCGAAGCTGGGCGGGACAGCTAGTAAATATATAAACGGCCGTCCGGCCTATGGTTAGAACTCCTAACTGCGAAGGTTCCTGCAGGGTCGGCAACGCGTGAGTGATACCCCTGGTGTTGCAAGCGTCCATAGGCGGCGGTAACCGCTTACCATCAGGCGGACCGCATGCTTGTTTGCCACCCGTGTGGTATAAAAAAAAACCCGCTGTCGGTAGGTATTTGTGTGATGAACACCAGTATTTGTACCTTAGTCTTGGATGTCCTATGTATTTATGTATATATCTATCTATATAAGTAAATATATCGTTGTCTAGTTACCATAACACAAGCTTTGCTTAATTTGGGACTAGGTTAATTTGTGTGGAATTGTCCCAGGTATTTATTTATCTCTGTGCCAAAATTCATCCAATTCATTATAGTAGTTTTTGTATGAAAGAGGAACAGACATACAAACATTTACAACAACAGTAGGATGCGATTAAAGTTTGTGTGGATTTTGTAAGGAATTGTATGAAATTTGGGACAGAGATTTAAACATAGTTTTTGGACCATTTACTGGTTTAACACATAGATAAGTTTTATTCCCGAAAAAATATACCAATGAAATTTAATTTGTTGTTCGAGTAGTTGCCTGCGACACAAAGATCGCAAGTGCCAAGCCCGACTGTACAGTCGGGCTTGGCAATGAGTTATTCTGAACTTTAGTACAGCGGTTAGTCACACCGCGAGCTTTACGGTGAAGGAAAACATCGAGAGGAGACCAAGGTTGCGCCTGCACTGCGATACCATACCACTTATACGTCAGGACGAGAGGAGGCGGCGTGGCCGAGAGGTCACAGCACTCTCCTGGCACGCTAACGACGCGAGTTCCAATCCCGACTGGGTTGAGGAGTTTTTATATATTTAAGTACAGTGATTAGTCACACCACGAGCTTTACGGTGAAGGAAAACATCGAGAGGAGACCTGCATACGTCTGAGGAGACATTCAATGGCGTATGTATAGTCGTGCTTGAGTAACGGCGTAACGGCGATAGACTCGCCATTTTACACGTTGGCATCTAAAATATATTTCCAGCGAAAGCAGGATCCTGTAACACCTCTGCCTACCCTGTACGTACCATTACCACCGTTCTCTTTGACGAGTGCCGACGGTGGCTTGTCGTGGGGCACTGGTGGATCCTCTTCATCATCAGAACTGTCGTTCCTCTGGACCTTCTTCGCTACCTCAATGTGTTGCCGGCCGTACTGAGGACAATATACAAGTCATATTTATGTTAGAGTACTCGAAACAGACGAGCATGTATGACGAGAGTGATGAATGTGGACGAAGCGAAAGAGGTATGTAAGTCTGGAGAGAACTGGCGCTCTATACTCTCTGCCTACCCCGTTAGGGACTCAGCGTGATGATATTATTATCTATACCTACAAATATATAAAATTGGAGTGTCTGTTTGAAATATTGAAATAACCGCTTTTTACTAAATGCATTTGGATGTATACACGATTCATAATTGAAAATATATATTTTTTTTATTTTGTCAGTCTGTCTGTGTGTTTGTTCCGGATAATCTCTGAAACGGCTGGACCGATTTTAGCGGGACTTTCACTGGCAGATAGCTGATGTTAAAAGGAGTAACATAGGCTACATTTATATTAGAAACTGAACAAAATCTTTTGTGTTAAATTCCACGCGGACGAAGTCACGGGTACAGCTAGTTTGTAGTTTGTACAGTGTAAACTCATTATAACGAATTTGAAGAGACCGAGCATTTTTTTTCGTTATATGGAGGGAAGAGAAAAAATAAAGCAAATTTTACCAATTACAATATTTTCTAATAATAATAATATAATATATCCTCACGCCTTCCCACAAGGGTCCCCGAAGGGGTAGGCAGAGGTGTGTAGGTAATACCCACACACCCACTTTCCGCCAGAGGTATATCAGGTGCCAACGTGACAAATGGCGAGTCCATCGCCGTTACTCAAGCACGACTATACATACGCCTTTGAATGTCTTCTCAGACGTATGCAGGTTTCCTCTCGATGTTTTCCTTCACCGTCAAGCTCGTGGTGTGACTAATCACTGTACTTAAGTTCAGAAAAACTCAGTGGTACAGTCGGGATTCGAACTTGCGACCTTTGCGTCGCAGGCAACTGCTAGAACTACTCGGCCACCACGGCTTAAAAATTAATTAAATTACATATTTACTACTATTGAGGACATTTAAGAAAAAACTCTCCATCTGTCTGTACGTATGTATACATACATAATTTACTCAGAAGGCAAAAAATAATCTAAAAATCGCAGGTAAGCCCGCGGGGCGTGGCGAGTATCGCAACAACAACTTAATTAGCCTGCCATGTGGGCGAATAATGACCTTTACACCCGCAGATGGGTCCGGTTGTTATCAATGATAAGGGAATTATAAACAAGTATCTTTACTGCGTCCGATAAGCGCTTAACTCGCTAATAACCGCCCCGATACCAGACGGTGGATTATAATCCTATTTAGATTTAATTAATGACACGCCATGGCAACGGGCGAGCATGTATGAAGACTGATGAATGTGGATGAAGTGAAAGAGCTGTAAATGATTAGTTAAGTAAGTAAAAGGTTTGAGTAGTTTCATGCAAGATAGCATGTTCGCTATTTTCTGGACTTAAGTACAGTGATTAGTCACACCACAAGCTTTACGGTGAAGGAAAACATCGAGAGGAAACCTGCATACGTCTGAGAAGACGTTCAAAGGCGTATGTATAGTCGTGCTTGAGTAACGGCGATGGACACATATATACAAATAAATAAAACTGTAATGTCTGTTTGTAAGATTAAAATAACAGCTTTTTACTAAATGCATATGGATGTATACACGGTACATATACCTAAATATATATTTTTTTAAATTCTGTCAGTCTGTCTTTTGGTCTGCCTGTCTGTCTGGATAGCCTCTGAAACGGCTGGACCGATTTTAGCGGGAATTTCACTGACAGATAGCTGATGTTATAAGGAGTAACTTAGGCTACTTTTATTTTAGAAACTTAACAAAAACTTTTTTGTTAAATTCCACGCAGACGAAGTCGTCGGCACAGGTAGTCAAACCCGCACGTATGCTGCCCGACTGGGGCAGGACCACCACCTTATAGAAGTCCGTAGACAAATAAACAACTTTTTGTCTAGATGAATAATACATACATACGTACAATCACGCCTCTTCCCCGTAGGGGTAGGCAGAGACCACTTCTTTCCACTTGCTACGATTCTTACATACTTCTTTCGCTTCGTCCACTTTCATTATTCATTTCATTATTGATGAATAACGTTTCCAATAAAGAGCTTCTTTGGGAGGGAAAGGATTGTTATATTGTTTTGACAGCAGAGGGATTAGTGATTAGTCCCATAATGCTGCCAACACAGTATGACTCTCAAAACACAGAGTGGCAACGCGCAAGTGATACTACGGTATCGTGAGCGTAAATAGGCTACGGCTATGGTAACCGCCTTTTTTTTTTTTACACAACAAGATAGGCAAACAAGCATACGGCCCACCTGATGGGAAACGGTTACCGCAGCCTATTTACGCTCACGATACCAAAGTATCACTTGCGCGTTGCCACTCTGTGTTCGGAGAGTTATAGTGTGTTGGCAGCATAAGGTTTAATCCTCTGCTTCCAACACATTGTAACAATCCTCCCCCTCCCCAAGGAGCTCATTACTGGAAACCTTATTCACCACGTAGGAACACAACACAATAAATTGTGTTATTTGGCTACGGACTTCTATAAGGTGGAGGTCCTGCCCCAGTCCAAATTCAGCTCAAGGGCAGCTCCAAATTCGAACGGGAAACCCGTTATGCCCTACCTCTCTTAAAATCGCTTCCCATCAGGTGGGCCATATGCTTGTTTGCTCTTGTGGTATTAAAGAAAATAATGTATATTACAAATATGAAGCATGTTCACAAGAGATGGAAAGTATGAAAAAGATATTGAAAGATGTATAACTGCCGGTAATAAGGTGAATGGAGCCATGTCGGCGTTGATGGGCAGCAAAAGTCTCAGCCAGAATGCTCGAGTTGCTGTCCACAACGCGATATTGGTACCTACCTTATTGTATGGCAGCGACTCCTGGGAAGTATGAAAATAGCTAAAATGCAGTTGAGATGCGATCTCTTCGAAAAATGTGCGGAGTAACGATCTTAGATCGAATCCGCAATGAAGGGATTCGCAAATCAACTGGCGTGAATGAGGGCGTGATTGTAAAGATGAAGAAAGGCATTTTACGTTTTGGACATATAGGGAGGATGAGTGAAGAAAGATTGACGACACAGATATACAAAGCAAAAGTGTGTGCAAGAAGAGGCAGAGGAAGGCCACGTTCCAACTACCTGGATCAAATCGATCGGACGCTCAAGGACGGGAACGTTAAGAGTACTCGAAACCGACAAGCATGTATGAAGAGACTGATGAATGTGGACGAAGCGAAAGAGGTATGTAAGTCTAGAGAGAACTGGCGCTCTATACATATGTACAAATGTGAATGTTTATTTCTCATTCAATCCAACTGAAAGAAATATGTATGAAGCACCTGATGAGTGTGAACGGAGCCAGGTCTGTAAGTCTAGAGAGAACCACTCCGCTATCATTACTCTGTGAAGAGCTCTGTTTGATATTAATGTATGTTTACTTAAGTTTTTTATCATATTACTATCATGTTTAAGTATAAAAAAATATTTATTTATGGCTATTCAGATTACATTATTATTGATCCTTATGTTCAGATAAACGCCTCCATTTATCAGATAAGTGTATCTCCATAGACAATTTGATATAAATCTTAATATATATAAATTACGCGTCACGTTGTTTGTCCGCGATGGACTCCTAAACAACTCAACCGATTTCAATCAAATTTGCACACCGTGTGCAGTGTGATCCAACTTGAAAGATAGGATAGCTTACATCACAATTGGACAGGTGGCGCTGCGATCGTGTTTCAGGAAGTTTAACTTTTTCACCCAGGCGAAGCTGGGCGGGACAGCTAGTATATATATATATATATATGAACACAAACTTATTGAGCCCTAAATATTTTTTTTTAATTTTTCCGGAAGGAAACATACTATTGACCCATTGGCAAAATTCTTCATATATGCATTCTTCTGAAGAGTTTCTCTGTTAAAAAAAGATAACCTCAGATAATGTTTTAACAGTTTTATAATAATATATCTTCACCCCTTCCCACAAGGGTCCCTGACAGGGTAGACAGAGGTATGTAGTATCTACACACTTACTTTCCATCGGAGATATATTTTAGGTGGTGCCTTAAATGAAGTGAGAGATATGGAAGTCTAGAGAGCTGGCACTCTATATTCTCTGCCTACCCCATTAGGGACTCGGCGTGATGATATGTATGTCTTCTTAGACCTATACAAGTTTCAACACAATATTTTCCTTTGTCTATTAGGTTATGGTATATGTATGTGAAGTTTACTAGACTATAATTAGGATAAAACTCATTGGTGAAGACCTCAGGGTTTGACCTTGCAATTTTAATGTCACAAGTGTCTTTAAAAACCAATAAACCTTCACGGCTTTTCATTTAACTAAGTACGCGAAACCTTTCCCGCCAAATTATTGCGACGTCAATATATCCCTACAAAAAGTTGTTTTGAATTAAAATATAAAAAGTTCTAATTCCAAATCAATAAACAAAAAACTGGCTGGTTTAAAGTTTTGTAATGCATATGTAAATCGTAATACTAGTTAGTTAATTAAGATCATCACTCAATAAGGTGAGATGAGATTAATTATCGCGTAATTTATAAATATTGAAAACCGGAAATGTCGAAATGTGTACTGGAGATGTACACAAGACAAATTAGTCTCACGCAATCCCATCCTAAATGACTCATATCCCAATGCAAATAAAAATACTAGCATAACCTCGCACTTTTAAATTTCGAAAACGTTTTTGGACTTAAAAGGTAGTAAGGTTAGGTACGCATCGGTGGAGGAAAATTTATTATAGCTAACGGCACATAAGGCCTATTTTAATAGATATATTTTCCGCATTATATATGTGCCTCATTAGATATTTGTTTGAAAGGCACTTAAACTCACCTCGAAAAGCTTCAGAAGAATATTCACATACAATCTTCGAACACCCAACGATTTACCAATTGACGCCAAGAATATAACGCACAGCACAGAAAGAAGAAACGGCGTGTAAAGTATTGATACGGCAACAGACACAAACGACATAATCATCGCCATTTTGACGACAGACTGATTAAATTCAAATTGATTCACGATTTGAGACTTTATTGAATGAAAAACAACCGGACGACGACATTACATTGCATCTGATTTGATTGACCACGTATGTCATATGAGTTTGACAGAAATGAGAATGACAAATACAGAAGGTTGGAGTTTGACACGTGTGGGTACGAGTCTTTCACTAGCATACATTTTCAATATTATATATGATAACCCACGAAAAGAAAGGGATAATTTAAAGTTATTTCCCATGAATGTGTTGAATGATTTATTAATACATTGTGTTTACAGCATTTGAAAAATTTCAGCTGCAATCTGAAGCAAGCAAACATGAAGAAGAAAGCCCTCTAATATATTTGACAAAAAAAAAATATGATAAAAATTTACTTTTTTAAAGGTACTGTCTTATTATTTTATAAAAATTTAATGGTTAATCCCATTTCATACAACGTGGATACGTAACACTTAAGTTATTGTTTTCTGAAATTTTAATAATTAATTTCTTTTTTTTTCTAGGCAACACCTAAAATAACCTAACCTTGTCTGTCAGAAAAATTGGGATTTTTCAATAAATCCTTTTTATTTGATCAAGTTGTTCTTGCATCAAAATAATTTAAAATCGAAATGTCTGAACTCCCCTATGGACCCCCAGTGCGCGTGTCGCCATTGATCAGGGTAATTATAAAGCTATCTACTCAAATCGATCAGAAACGAAAAGACTTCTTCATTATGTAACAGTGTTTTGGAATGTTTAACTTAAAAGTTATACTTCTTCCGGTAAAATTGCTTTTAATTTTATTAAAAGGCTTTACATTAATTGGTGCGTCATACCAGCCAGTATTTGTATTGAAATTGACGATTTGTATTAACCTCTATGCAACCCTTAACGGAAGTAAAACTATGTAACATGAATAAATTTTTTTTTTAATCATGATTCTAGATTCACATTAAACCTCTCGAGACACTATTATGAAAGTACTGGATTCCATAAAAAAAAAACCGGGTACATGTCATAAGAAAATATTTCTAAGAAATTATGAATAGAAAATAGCCTCTTTCCCTACCTTATTATAGACTGGGCGTGGTTATATATATGTATGTACGTAAATATTATACAGATAATTATAGTCAGAGTTGCGCTGGACAGAAGCAAACGGAAGGAATTGCATCAGAGACGCCGACAAGAGACCAGCTCTTTAAGCAAAGGTGTCTCTCATGACGTATAGGGAGTTCAAAGAGATTGCGCTGGACAGAGGCTAATGGAAGGAGTTGCATCAGAGACGCCGACAAGAGACCAGGTCTTAAAGCAAAGGTGTCTCTCATGGCGTATAGGGAGGTCAAAGAGATTGCGCTGGACAGTGGCAAATGGAAGGAATTGCATCAGAGACGCCAACAAGAGACAAGCTCAATATGATGATGACACAAATATCATTTTGGGGACTCTCAAGTGTAGTAGTGTAGACCGCCAGTCCTCTCCAGACTTACATGCTGTTACCTGTAGACTTTACTTAATTTACTTAACTTCAAATTAAACCATAATTCAAAATTATATATTATTATCATATTAAACCGTTGCAGTTCGGCCGCTGGTCTTTCCTGACGGCAGGTATCCTGTACGGAGCATTCCACCAGAACCGACTGTCCAAGAAGGAGACAGCTTTCCGTGAGATCCAGGCCAAGGAGAAGGTGATCAAGGACGCCAAGCTAAAGGAGGAGAAGGCTATTGCTGCAGCTGGTGAGTGTGTGACAAATTGCTGGTGTATGTAAATAATAAATAGGTATACGTCATTGTATGAAAAGCTTTTAAGAGAGGTAGGGCATAATGGATTTTCCATTCGAATTTGGAGCTGCCCAACTGGGGCAGGACCTCCACCTTATAGAAGTCCGTAGCCGCAGTGTGTTCCTAGGTGGTGAATAAGGTTTCCAGAAATGAGCCCCTTGGGATGGGGGAAGGATTGTTACATTGTTTCGGCAACCAAGGGATTAGACCTATTATTCTGCCAACACAGTATAACTCTCCGAACACAGAGTATTGTGAGCGTAAATAGGCTACGGTAACCGTTTCCCATCAGGTGGGCCGTATGCTTGTTTGCCACTCTTGTTGTATAAAAAAACCTTACCTACATTCGACCCTAAGTTCTCAAGTGATGCGTCACACCAAAGTGTTTGAGAAGATATTCAGTGTATATTCGTCGTTCAGAAGCGGCAAAGGTCTCGCCATCTGTTGTGTTGGCACTTTGTATATACTTTGGGCAAAAAGTACTACACCTCTGCCGACCCTATTCATATTTATTGCATTATCAGACATTACAAATTATAGAGCTGGTACAATATATGTTTTGATCTAGTTTTATAAATAGATAACGTGGTCTAAGATGAAGGTGTACACAGAGCCGTGGTGCCAAATATATTACAATCCCGACTATAGATAGTGCCATCCACTTAGACGCGCCCCACTATCCTCCCCTATAGTTTACAGTGTAAGTGTGCAACCTTCCACTAATGTGTGAGTATTGTCGGTACACACTGATTACCTATGAGTGCACACGCACACTACAATTAATAGACTCGGGTCATACTGCCCGCATCCCGCGACGAGAAATTGGTGGAGCGTCTTCGTGGATGTCATTATCTATATCGATGTGTTTTTCTGAACTTCACCACACCACGAGCTTTACGGTGAAGGAAAACATGGAGAGGCAACCTTTGACCTTTGAGAAGACATTCAAAGGCGTATGTATAGTCGTGCTTGAGTAACGGCGATGGACTCTGTCATCTCTGACATCTGTCACGTTGGCACCTAAAAATATATCTCTGGCGGAAAGTGGGTTATACACCTCTGCCTACCCGTTTAGGGACCTGTGGAGATATAGGTATTATAATTATTACTTCTTTCTGTTCGCAGCCGAAATCAAAGCTCTTGAAGAAATGGTAGCACCGAAAAAGTGAACTCCGCAGATCAGGAATATAGTTTTAAGTAATTAGTGAGGCCAGCCAGCTCCGAGTTGCCAGTGCGAAAATTAATTTTCAATTTAAATGAAAAACTTATTTTGATACTGGCAACTGTTCCATCGTTAATGTAATATATTTAATGAAAAATTAAAGGATTAAATAAATTGTTATGTTTTTATTATGCTAACCGAGAATGAATTCTTTCAATATCTTAAAATTCACAATACATACACATACATATCATCACGCCAAGTCCCTAACGGGGTAGGCAGAGAGTATAGAGCGCCAGTTCTCTCTAGACTTACATACCTCTTTCGCTTCGTCCACATTCATCAGTCTCTTCAGACATGCTCGTCCGTTTCGAGTACTCTTAACGTTCCCGTCCTTGAGAGTCCGATCGATTTGATCCAGTTAGTTGGAACGTGGCCTTCCTCTGCCTCTTCTTGCACACACTTTTGCTTTGTATATCTGTTTCGTCAATCTTTCTTCACTCATCCTTTCTATGTGTCCAAACCAACGTAACATGCCTTTCTTCATCTTTACAATCACGCCCTCATTCACGCCAGTTGATTTGCGAATCTTCATTGCGGATTCGATCTAATATCGTTACACCGCACATTTTTCGAAGAGATCGCATCTCAACTGCATTCAAGCTATTTTCATACTTCCTCTGACATACCCAGGATTCGCTGCCATACAATAAATTACCAATATCGCGTTGTGGACAGCAACTCGAGCATTCTTGCTCAGACTTTTACTGCCCATCAACGCAGACATGGCTTCATTCACCTTATTTCCGGCAGTTATCCTTCTTTCAATATCTTTTTCATACTTTCCATCTCGTGTGAACATGCTTCCAAGATATACAAATTCATTCAAATTCTCAATATACCTATTAATATCCGAACAGCGTCCGCAACGCGCAAGTGATAGTTCGGTATCATGTGCGTTTATAGGCCAGGGTGACCGTTTTCCCATCAGGTGGGCCATATGCTTATTTGCCACTCTTGTGTGTTTATACAAGAGTGGCAAAAAAGCATATATTCTCGCCTAATCACCCCTTTTTTTAAAAGGGGTGATTAGGCGAGAATTACCTATCTTGTTAGAACCATGACAAGCAAGTTTGTAAGTCAAAAGAGACCGATTCTGCCGTGAGGGAATGGGTTTATATATTTTTTTTCTATTTAATTATTTTGATTAGATTTTAATTTTGGTTTTGAAAAAAATATATTGTCTGTATGTGAGAAGATGAGTTGCAAACAAAACAAAACAAGTGGACGTCCCGTAGGTGAATTCATGTACTGTATAATTTACATCGTCTGTGTGTTGCATATAATGACATTTGAATTTCGCGCCATAATCGATCTATGGTAAGCGCCAGTTTTACTCATTATTATCTATGGTGTCCAACAACACTACAGACCAGTTGATAGTATGTCGTTATAGATGTGATGAACAAACATATCAAAGTATGCTTAAGAATAAAGATCGAAGGAATATGAATTTACTTTACTGCGACATTGTTTAAAATCACCATTAATTGCTGTCTATTATAGCGACATCTGTTGTATTTTCACTGAACTTTTTCGTTGCTAAGAGTGGAAGAGTGAATAAATATAATTTTCGCACAATACTGCCAAAAGATGGAATTAATTACGTTTATGAAGCTAAATGTACTGTCATATTGATGGAGCATGTACAGAATTTGGTACAGAACAAACTTATTCGATGCTTATATATCCATTTTATTTATTTAAGTGTTTATGGTTACCTATAATTCGGTGGACACTTATGGATGTTTTTAAACGACTTAAAAAAGGGAGGAGTTCTTACTTCGCCTTTTTTTTATGTTTGTGGCGTCAGAACTTTTGACTGGGTGAACCGATTCTGATGATTCTTTTTTTATTTGCCGTGTGGTCCCATTTCATTTGGACCAGTTCTGATAATGTCATCATTGAGAAAACCACATGAGTCTTAAATCTACATTAAATTAAGTATAAGGATTAAACTCGAGTGAAACGGCGAGTGATATAGCACAAAGCGCGCTAAAACCATTTGGCAAAAGCTTTATCACTTCAGAAGTCAATTATATCCATCAAAATACATTACATTACTTACTTTAGTGGCATATGTTTACGTTGGCAGATGCACCAAGCGCAGTGCGGAGGGTTGCGCGTGCGCATGCGACTTATAATAATCTAACTAAAAATATTATCCTATATATTCGCGTGAGATGTATTTAGCTGTCAACGTGACAGATGGTGAGTTCATCGCCGTTACTCAAGCACTTCACTTTGAATGTCTTCTCAGAAGTACGCAGGTTTCCTCTCGATGTTTTCCTTCACCGTAAAGCTCGTGGTGTGGCTAATCACTGTACTTGAGTTCAGAAGAACTCATTTGTATTGCCCGTCGTGTTGGAATCCATCTTTACCTTGCACGCGACTAAAAGAAGTATATAAAGAAAAGAAAGAAAGGCATGTTACGTTGATTTGGACATATAGAAAGGATGAGTGAAGAAAGATTGACGAAACAGATATACAAAGCGAAAGTGTGTGCAAGAAGAGGCAGAGGAAGACCACGTTCCAACTACCTGGATCAAATCGATCGGACGCTCAAGGACGGGAACGTCAAGAGTACTCGAAACCGACGAGCATGTATGAAGAGACTGATGAATGTGGACGAAGCGAAAGAGGTATGTAAGCCTAGAGAGAACTGGCGCTCTATTCTCTCTGCCTACCTAGGGACTCGGCGTGATGATATGTACGTATATATTAATATAGGAGTTGTCTGTTACTAATTGGTGGCAGTTCTCTCTAGACTTACATACCTCTTTCGCTTCGTCCACATTCATCAGTCTCTTCATAAATGCTCGTCGGTTTTGAGCGTCCGATCGATGTGATCTAGGTACTTGGAACGTGGCCTTCCTCTGCATCTTCGCTTGCTGCGAGCTACAGGCAGCCCTGCTCACTTCACGTGTTATATTGTTAAATCAATATTATCTAAGTGTGGAAATATGCTTTCTGTTATTACACGCTTTATATTAGCTTCACCTGTATGTATGTATGTATGTATGTAACCGACTTCTTTGAGCTCGATTTTGACCCACTTTAAACGGCCAGATTTCGTTCAAACTTTGTAGACTTATCGAGGACCGATGACAGTACACTAATAACTAAAAAGTAGAAAATAATAGTTAAAAAAAACTAAAAAACACGCTTTTTATAGAAAACCGAACTAAAAAATAGAAAATAAATTTCGATAATATCTTAAAAAGCGTGGGGTGCTTTTTAAGATATTACCGAAATGATAATCACTCTACTAATATCTGTCAATAAAATATGTATAACTATTGACACCATGCACCCCACGCTTTTTAAGATATTATCGAAATTTATTTTCTATTTTTTAGTTCGGTTTTCTATAAAAAGCGTGTTTTTTAGTTTTTTTTTTTTAGATGTGTTCATGTTTGTATGGCGTCTCGAATAAAGCAGGTGATGTAGGTAGTGCAGTGAAACACAAGAACATTATAACTAATACAACAGGTAGTTATGAATGTCAGTTGTCAGTCGAGATCAAAAACATAGAGCAAGGCCATTTTGACAGTATATATATACTCACGCTTTCCCATGAGGGTTCCGAAGGGGTAGGCAGAGGTGTATAGGTAATACCCACACACCCACTTTCCGCCAGAGGTAGGTAGAGGCTGTGCCAAAGTGACAGATGGCGAGTCCATCGCCGTTACTCAAGCACGACTATTCATACGCCTTTGAATTGCTTCTCAGACGTATGCAGGTTTCCTCTCGATGTTTTCCTTCACTGTAAAGCTCGTGGTGTGACTAATCACTGTACTTAAGTTCAGAAAAACTCATTGGTACAGTCGGGATTCGAACGATTAGTTCGAATACATATATCGACAGTAACAGTAATATATACATATATATATATATATATATATATAATATATATATATATATATATATCTCTATATAACTCAAAGGTGACTGACTGACATAGTGATCTATCAACGCACAGCCCAAACCACTGGACGGATCGGGCTGAAATTTGGCATGCAGGTAGATGTTATGACGTAGGCATCCGCTAAGAAAGGATTTGATTAATTCTACCCCCAAGGGGATAAAATAGGGGATGAAGTTTGTATGAAACTTTGTAATTTTTAAACCGATCTGGCTGAGACTTTGCATGCATAAATCTACTATGACGTAGGCATCCCCTATACACACACAGACATCCAAAATAAATAAAAAAATACTGCGCGGTCGAAGTCGCGGGAACAGCTAGTGTATATATATATTGGTAGTATACCAATCGCCATCTTTTCTCCCAACACACTGACCGCTCGGACAACACAGCGCAAAGTAACAAATTGAAACGACACGTTTAGGAATCTTGGCCTCCCGCCAACTATCCAATGTTGACATTAGACTTGCTCTTAATATTATTTTTAAACAAAGATTTGCTACATTAACACTTAAGCGTTATTACTAAGTACACAATTCCAAATTATAAGAAAATTTAAGACAGGTGGTCCGTCCACAATAGCAGTCACTCTGGGGCAATACCTCCGCCTTACAGGAGGTCGCACACACATGACACTGCGAGTGCAGTGGGCTGGTCCTAAGGTGAGTTAGGAAGGCAGGTGGGGCACAACGGACCTCCCGTCCACAGTAGCAGGCAGCCTGGGGCAGTACCTCCGCCTTACAGGAGGTCGCACACACATGGCACTGCGAGTGCAGTGGGCTGTTTCTAAGGTGAGTTAGGAAGGCAGGTGGGGCACAACGGACCTCCCGTCCACAATAGCAGGCAGCCTGGGGCAGTAGCTCCGCCTTACAGGAGGTCGCACACACATGACACTGCGAGTGCAGTGGGCTGGTCCTAAGGTGAGTTAGGAAGGCAGGTGGGGCACAACGGACCTCCCGTCCACAATAGCAGGCAGCCTGGGGCAGTACCTCCGCCTTACAGGAGGTCGCACATACATGGCACTGTGAGTATAGTGGGCTGTTTCTAAAGTGAGTCAGGACATGCAAAATTAAACAACATTTGTATTTTTTATAAAACTTTGTTTCTAATATAATATATGTCATGGAGGATGGGTCGGCCCTTAGTGTGGGACGCTACGTGTGTCGATACACTGGCTCCTTCCCATCTTCCTGACACATCGGTGGCGGCCGGCGCCGCTGCTGCTCAGCAGGAGTGCCTCAAGCGCCGCAAGTATGCCTGTCTCGGGTCAGGTTACATATTTGCTGCATTTAAGGTTGAAACTCTGGGGCCTTGGGGGTCCTGAGGCTCACCATATTTTTAAAGAGGTCTCGCGCCGTCTAATCGAGACCTCTCGTGACAGGCTGGAACATATCTCGCTCAGAGAATCAGCATTGCTATCCAGCGTGGCAATGCTGCTAGTCTTCTTGGCACGTTGCCTCGGGATACCGATTTGGGACAAATATTTTATCTCAAGTAGTTAGTTTCAACTGTTCTTTGTAAATATTATTAAATGTAATAAATATATACCCACTTTCAAGTATTAAATAGTAGTCTTTGATCTTTACGCCTTCCCACAAGGGGTAGGTTAAGGTTTGTAAGTAAAACCCACGCCCACATTTTGCCGGTAATATTTTAAGTTATAACGTGACAGAAGGCGACTATACATACGCCTTTGAATTTCTTCTCAGACGTATGCAGGTTTCCTCTCGATGTTTTCGTTCACCGTAAAGCCCGTGGTGTGACTAATCACTGTACTGTACACAGAAGCCGTGGTGGCCGAGAGGTTCGAGCAGTTTTCTGCGACACAAAGATCGTAAGTTCGAACCAAGACTTTTTCTAAACTTCTAGAAAACAACCGATATTTTTTTTTAAACATTCTGTGTATACGCATTCGTTATATATAATAATGTTTGTGTAAACAAGCTTTGATCACCAACAAAACTAGCTATGTTAAAGTAGTTTTTTTTTGTTTTTTTTTTTTCTATTTATTATAGGAATTTTGTCGCACAGCGACTATGTCACTCCGTGAGGACACCTGGATATAAAATTACTTAAAATCTACGCTTATATAATTTTAATAAATATTTTATATCGTCAGAACTAGGGTTCGCCAAGATAAAGTAGTTAAAGCAAACTTTAATATGTAAATAGAATTATCGATTCCCGCCAGATCGGATATTTCTTTACCTGTCTATTTTTTCGCGCGCTTTACGACCTGTCAAATATAATTTTATCGTAACCACAAACGCAACGCCATGTTGTGTAGCGTCAGTTTATGGTCTCTACATAGATAACAAACAATAATCTAAAATAGATTTATCTTGCTTGGTAATAAACATTTTTTGGCGAGATTCAAAGAAACTGGTTTGTTTTTTTTTGTTTTTTGAATTATTTTTGAATTACGTCTGAGAAGTAATTCAAAGGCGTATGTATAGTCGTGCTTGAGTAACGGCGATGGACTCGCTATCTGTCACGTTGGCACCTAGCCCCGGAGTCAAGAAAGTGTGTGACACCTCCTTTTAGGAATCTTGTGGAAAAGCGATCATCAGATGTAATCTATTGAATAATATTTTTTTTTTATTTACAATTATCCTAATTTAAAAAGTAAAAAATGTGATCATGTGATATTGCCTTTAAGGCGGAACAACGTTCGCCGGGTCAGCTAGTAATCTTAATATGAAAGAATTTCAAAATAATTTTGGAGAAAAATTATTGTTCAAATAAATGCCAAAATGCCAAAATCAATCTAACAGTAAAATTTTAGTGTTCGCAAACAGCGTGTTTCCGCTGTCACTATTATTTGTTATCGTTGACAGAACTGACAGATCACGTTGACAACTAGACTTAGATTGATTCGTTCGAAATTCAAAATAATCTGCCAAATTTTATGTCCACGCGAAGAGTCTCGGGAAAATCGTAAAAAAAGCATAACGCGCGGTCTCGGTAAAAATCATAAACTTTTTAAAACATTATTTTTAACTGGGCGCGTTTATTGACGCACACGTGCCGAGCCATACCGCCTCATCGATAGATATCTAAAAATAGTATCGTCTTGCAGTCTATGCGGTGTTTTCCAGTCGACTGGAACAACTCATACTGATTTGACTGATTGTACTATCAAATATTATTTCACGTATATTTTTATTAACTTTGTACACACTGACAGCTCGCAAAAAAATAAATAAACCGAACAAAAAAAAATTCCTTGTGTTTTAAATTCAGAAACGAGTTTTTAATACAAAATGATTCGATTAAAACTGGCAGTGCTATTGTTTTTAATTTATCTGTGTTCAGAAATAAATGGCAAGTCAGAGGAAAATAAAACGAATGAAAATTCTGCAGAAGTCAGGGCATCGATTAAACATAAAGTAAGTGTTTATTTTTAGTATATACAAGCTGTGCCCGCGACTTCGTCCGCGTGGAAAAGTGACTTTGGGCAGCATTTTTTGGATATACATTTTGATTTACTTTGTACATGTTATGAAAAGCTTACCACATTATATTATTGAAAAACCACATCTCAATCGGATAAGCCGTTTCCGAGATAAGCGTGCATAGACGCACAGACACACAGACAAACAGATAAACAGAAAAAAAAATTAACAATCAGAGTTTTGAGTGCTGATTGCGTTGATAAAGGCCCCAATCATGTTTTTTCTCATATATCTTCCACGTACAGACAGCGATCCGTTACCTTTTTACTATATGTATTGACTTAATTTTCTAAATAAAACAACAATGCTTTATTTATTAAAATCATGAATTTTCTAAGTAAAGTTAAGTATACATAATTTTAATAAATTAATTTACTACAGAATACAGTATTCTGATCGATTTCTATATGATCAATTTAAACAAAATATATATAATACTAGCTGTGCCCGTGACTTCGTCCGCGTGGAATAGTGACTGGACACATTTTTGGGATATATCTTTTGGTTTATTTTGCATATGTTAAGTGAAGCTCACCACAACATATTAGTCAAAACCACATCTAAATCGGATAGCCGTTTCTGAGATGAGATTTTCAAACGCACAGACAAACAGATAAACAGACAAAAAATCTAATAAATCATTGTTTTGGATGCTATTTGCGTTGATAAAGGCCCCGATCATATTTTTTGTCATATATCTTCCATATACAGACAGCGATCCGTAACATTTTTAATATATGTATTGATATTGATATATTGATCGCCTTCCCACAGAGATACTAGACGAGCCCCGCTGGCTTTTGAAACCGCCTTAAATTTAATTTCACTATAAAAAAAACTGGAATTAAACAGCAGCTAAGAAGCTAGTTTTCTGAATTTAACCACACAGATTAGTCACACCACGAGCTTTACGGTGAAGGAAAACATCGAGAGCAGACCAAGGTTGCGCCTGCACTGCGATACCATACCACTTATACGTCAGGACGAGAGGAGGCGGCGTGGCCGAGAGGTCACAGCACTCTCCTGGCACGCTAACGACGCGAGTTCCAATCCCGACTGGGTTGAGGAGTTTTTATACATTTAAGTACAGTGATTAGGCACACCGCGAGCTTTACGGTGAAGGAAAACATCAGAGGAAACCTGCATACGTCTGAGAAGACATTCAAAGGCGTATGTATAGTCGTGCTTGAGTAACGGCGATGGACTCGCCATCTGTCACGTTGACACCTAAAGTAAAATCTCCGGCGAAAATTGGATGTGCCAATACGTTGAGACTTAGGTCTGCTTAGGTCTTTCTTCACACCCTTCCAGAAGACTGGAGTTCTTCTGGAAGGGTGTGAAGAAATTCCTGCAGGGTCGGTAGCTCGCGAGCGATATCTCTGATGTTGCAAGCGACCAATGGCGGTGGTAACCGCTTACCATCAGGCCACATTTTTTTTTATACTACAAGAGTGGCAAACAAGCATACGGCCCACCTGATGGAAAACGGTTACCGTAGCCTATTTACGCTCACGATACCGAAGTAACACTTGCGCGTTGCTACTCTGTGTTCGGAGAGTTATACTGTGTTGGCAGCATAATGGGACTAATCCCTCTGCTTGCAACACATTGAAAGAATCCTCCCCCCTCCCCATGGAGCTCATTATTGGAAACCTTAATTAAGAAAAAAATTAAACAAAAATTATCAACACACTTCTGCCTACCTTCGGGGGGCCGCGAAGATATAAAAATGCAATTTTACGCAAATCTAAAACAAAATTAGTCGACTATAAACGTCTTAGGAAACGGATGAATCGTAAATTAAAAATCACCTTTGATGCTCTATGGCTCGTAAAAAAAGTAAAGTAATTCTGTCGCGTACACACGTCCACGCAAGTGGGATATATTTTACGATTTTTTTTATTTTCGTTTTTACGTCAATGCACATAAAAATGTGCTTAAAATTATTTCTAACTTTAACTACTTATTGTGAACAAGTGACCGAGTGTGCTATATCGGTAAATGGGCAAATTCTAGAGCAAGTGAATGAATTTGTATATCTTGGAAGCATGTTCACACGAGATGGAAAGTATGAAAAAGATATTGAAAGAAGGATAACTGCCGGAAATAAGGTGAATGGAGCCATGTCGGCGTTGATGGGCAGTAAAAGTCTGAGCAAGAATGCTCGAGTTGCTGTCCACAACGCGATATTGGTACCTACCTTGTATGGCAGCGAATCCTGGGTATGTCAGAGGAAGTATGAAAATAGCTTGAATGCAGTTGAGATGCGATCGCTTCGAAAAATGTGCGGAGTAACGATTTTAGATCGAGTCCGCAATGAAGAGATTCGCAAATCAACTGGCGTGAATGAGGGCGTGATTGTAAAGATGAAGAAAGGCATGTTACGTTGGTTTGGACACATAGAAAGGATGAGCGAAGAAAGATTGACGAAACAGATATACAAAGCAAAAGTGTGTGCAAGAAGAGGCAGAGGAAGGCCACGTTCCAACTACCTGGATCAAATCGATCGGACTCTCAAGGACGGGAACGTTAAGAGTACTCGAAACCGACGAGCATGTATGAAGAGACTGATGAACGTGGACGAAGCGAAAGAGGTATGTAAGTCTAGAGAGAACTGGCGCTCTATACTCTCTGCCTACCCCGCTGGGGATTTGGCGTGATGATATGTATGTATGTAACTACTTATTTATAGCAACCTTCCACTAATGTGTGAGTATTGTCGGTACACACTGATTACCTATGAGTGCACACGCACACTACAATTAATACACTCGGGTCATACTGCCCGCATGCCGCGACCCCCTCGACTAGAAATTGGTGGGCGCGTCTATGTGGATGGCACTATCTATACTTAAGTTCAGAAAAACTAATTGGTACAGCCCGAATGCGAATTTGTGTTGCAGGCAACTACTCCAACCACTTGGCTACCACGGCCATATATTTTTTGTTTCGGCGACCTCATATATTATTCCAAGTGAAATATTCTGTCTGCCTGTCTGGGGTTTATTTTTAAATCCAACAATTACTTACGTGAACGTATTAGAAACCCATAAAATGTTGTTTATTTAACAAATCCAGACGGTTTGACGTTTTGTTGTTTTTTTAATTCCGAAATCAGTTGGCACCTCGGCTTTTGAGCTACAGGTAACTGTTGTTTACACAATGTCTAACGCCGGACGATAAAAATCGACTAATCGACTCCAATGTTGACTTACATTCAAATACACATAGTTGGGTAAATAAACGTTGTTTTGAAGAAATTTTCCTCGACTGTAAATACGTTTACATTTGAAATGTCTATAATCAATAGTCATGGTTGGCCACCATTTTGTTAAAATGGGTCTAGTTTTTGCCTATAATTATTATCTATACATATACAAATAAATAAAGTCAGAGTGTCTGTTTTTTAAATTAAAATAACAGCTTTTTACCAAATGCCTATGGATTATACACGGTTCATATACCAGCATCATCATATCATATCATCACGCCGAGTCCCTAACGGGGTAGGCAGAGAGTATAGAGCGCCAGTTCTCTCTAGACTATAGATATAGCAATTTTTTTTTCTAAATGCTTGTCTGTATGTCTGTTTGTTTGTTCCGGCTAATATCTGAAACAGCGGGGGCGATTTTGACGGATCTTTCACTGGCAGATAGCTGATGTAATAAGGAGTAACTTAGGCTTCTTTTATATTTTAAATAAATTTAAAATTTTTGGTAAATTCCACGCGGACAAAGTCGCGAGCACAGCTAGTGAAAAATAAATATTTATATTTAGTAGAGCACAGACAGCAGTTCTCTCTAGAGTCACACACCTCTTTCGCTTCGTCCACATTCATCAGTCTCTTCATACATGCTCGTCGGTTTCGAGTACTCTTGACGTTCCCGTCCTTGAGAGTCCGATCGATGTGATCTAGGTATTTAGAACGTGGCCTTCCTCTGCCTCTTCTCGCACACTCTTACGCTTTGTCCGTTTCGTCAATCTTTCTTCCCTCATCCATCCATACATACATACGTGTCGTAGTTATTATTTTCAAGCAGTTTCCGAACGCAAAATTAGCCTTAGCTTATTTACTTATCATAACACTTCAACTACATATTTCAGTGTAGACCATGACTCAGAAACACTGCTCGAGGTGTGTAAATATATATTTTGATTAACGGCATTGCGTGGGCGGTATTTATAATGTATAACAACAACTTTTTATTAATTTAAGACTGCGATAGTGAATTGTGAAACAATTCAAACTATCCTCACGCCTTCCCACTACGGTCTCCGAAGGGGTAGGCAGGAGTGTATAGGTAGCACCCACACACCAAATTTCCGTCAGAGATATATTTTAGGCACTAAAGTGACAGATGGCGAGTCCATCGCCGTTACTCAAGCACGACTATACATACGCCTTTGAATGTCTTCTCAAACGTATGCAGGTTTCCTCTCGATGTTTTTCTTCACCGTAAAGCCTCAAAATCACTGTACTTTAGTTAAAAAATCTCGTTGGTACAGTCGGGAAACAAATTTGCAATCTTTGTGTTGCAGGCAACTACTCGAACCACTCGGCCATCACGGCTCTTTCAAACAATCGTATTCAATTTCTTTCGTCTTTTTCGTTCTTTCCGCTTTCGTCCGAAAATTTGAACAGACGACAAGACCGAGCCAGTAACTCCACTTTACGTCAGCCAATGGCTAGTAACTACTGCCCTTTTAGATAAAATCCCTTCAATGCTGTCCGCCTGATGGTAAGCGGTTATCGCTGCCTATGGGCTATATATAATCTAATATTATATAATATATCATCACTCTCTAGGGAAAACCTTTAAGAATGTACCAGGAGAGCATGAACTAAAGATAATCTCTCCACACCCTTCTTGAAGAACTCCATGCTGCACTCTCTAGGGAAAACCTTTAAGAATGTACCAGGAGAGCATGAACTAAAGGTAATCTCTCCACACCCTTCTTGAATAACTCTATGCTCTAGGGAAAACCTTTAAGAATGTACCAGGAGAGCATGAACTAAAGGTAATCTCTCCACACTCTTCTTGAAGAACTCCATGCTGCACTCTCTAGGGAAAACCTTTAAGAATGTACCAGGAGAGCATGAACTAAAGGTAATCTCTCCACACACTTCTTGAAGAACTCCATGCTGCACTCTCTAGGGAAAACCTTTAAGAATGTACCAGGAGAGCATGAACTAAAGGTAATCTCTCCACACACTTCTTGAAGAACTCCATGCTGCACTCTCTAGGGAAAACCTCCTATTAAGTTCCAAGGTATGAGGATGAATTCCTTGTCGATGGCGAGAGGTGGTAGAAAGTAGGCAGATAAAATAAGAATACATATACATATCATCACGCCAAGTCCCTAACGGGGTAGGCAGAGAGTATAGAGCGCCAGTTCTCTCTAGACTTACATACCTCTTTCGCTTCGTCCACATTCATCAGTCTCTTCATACATGCTCGCAAGTTTCGAGTACTCTTAACGTTCCCGTCCTTGAGCGTCCTCGATTTGATCCAGGTAGTTGGAACGTGGCCTTCCTCTGCCTCTTCTTGCACACACTTTTGCTTTGTATATCTGTTTCGTCAATCCTTCTTCACTCATCCTTTCTATGTGTCCAAACCAACGTAACATGCCTTTCTTCATCTTTACAATCGCGCCCTCGTTCACGCCAGTTGATTTGCGAATCTCTTCATTGCGGGTTCGATCTAAGATCGTAGATGGTAGAAAGAATAGTGGGTAAGAAGAGCCACGCAACAAACTCGCAGATCAATCCATGACCTGTTTACGATGTGGGATTACCGATAACCTGCGCCTGCTCCGGCCAGACTGCCTGGCATCGCGCCAGTTGTCGACTTTATTATCGAGTCCGCCCGTGTAGGGCTGGTCAGGACAAATAAACTTACATTAATAAATATTATTATTCGGTCATGCCATATGAGTATTCTCAACGTACTATTTATTGTATATATAAAATAATAGTTAAAAAAAACTAAAAAACACGCTTTTTATAGAAAACCGAACTAAAAAATAGAAAATAAATTTCGATAATATCTTAAAAAGCGTGGGGTGCAAGGTGTCAATAGTTATAAATATTTTATTGTCAGATATGAGTAGAGTGATTATCATTTCGGTAATATCTTAAAAAGCACCCCACGCTTTTTAAGATATTATCGAAATTTATTTTCTATTTTTTAGTTCGGTTTTCTATAAAAAGCGTGTTTTTTAGTTTTTTTTAAACTATTATTTATTTTCTACTTTTTAGTTATTAGTGTATTGTCATCGGTCCTCGATAAATCTACAAAGTTTGAACGAAATCTGGCCGTTTAAAGTGGGTCAAAATCGAGCTCAAAGAAGTCGGTTACATACATACATACATACATACATACAGGTGAAGCTAATATAAAGCGTGTAAAAATGTTATGTTGGTTTGTGTACGCTTCAAAAACTCGAAAAGTTCTGCACCGATCGAGCTGAAAGTTTAGCATGATGTATAAACCCGACTGTACCAATGAGTTTTTCTGAACTTAAGTACAGTGATCAGTCACACCACGAGCTTTACGGTGATGGAAAACATCGAGAGGAAACCTGCATACGTCTGAGAAGCAATTCAAAGGCGTATGTATAGTCGTGCTTGAGTAACGGCGATGGACTCGCCATCTGTCATGTTGGCACCTAAATTATCTCTGGTGGAAAATAAAGTGGGCGTGTGTGGGTACTGCCTTTTTTATACTACAAGAGTGATAAACAAGCATATGGCTCATCTGATGGGAAGCGGTTACCGATGTATCACACATGTTTCGCTTCGTCCACATTCATCAGTCTCTTCATACATGCTCGTCGGTTTCGAGTACTCTTGACGTTCCCGTCCTTGAGTGTCCGATCGATTTGATCCAGGTAGTTGGAACTGGTGTGCCTGTATGAAGAGACTGATGAATTTGGATGAAGCTTAAGAGGTATGTAGGTTTAGAGAGAACTGGCGTTATATCTGCCTACCCCTTTAGGGATTGACGCGATGATATGTAAGTATACCCAAAAAGGTACCAGGCGTACATAAATTAAAGTAGTTGGAACGTGGTCTTCCTCTGCCTCTTGCACACACATTCGCATTGTATATCTGTTTCGAGTACTCTTGACGTTCCCGTCCTTGAGCATCCGATCGATTTGATCCAGATTTATGTATATACTAATTGTGCCCGCGACTTCGTCCGCGTGGGATAGTGACTGCGCAGTATCTATTTTGGTTATGTGTGTGTATAGGGGATGCCTACGTCATAGTAGCTTTATGCATGCGAAGTCTCAGCGCGATCGGTTTAAAATTGACAAAGTTTCATACAAACTTTCATTCCCTATTTTATTCCCTTTCACAGATGCGGGCTATATTCTAATATTTGTATTGAGGGTGTTTCAGAAAATAGGACATTTATTCAAATACGTGATAGGGCACAATTAAAGGAGGTAGGCAGAGGTAGGCAGAAGTGTATATGTACCTCCCCCCCACACCCACTTTCCGCCAGAGATATATTTTAAGTGCCAACGTGGCAGATGGCGAGTTCATCGCCGTTACTCAAGCACGACTATACATACGCATTTGAATATCTGCTCAAACGTATGCAGGTTTTCTCTCGATGTTTTCCTTCACCGTAAAGCTCGTGGTGTGACTAATCACTGTACTTAAGTTCAGAAATCTCATTGGGGGGGAACCTGCATAAGTTTGACGAAATTCAAAGACGTATGTGTAGTCGTGCTTGAGTATCGGCGTTGGATTAACCTTCACTTCACTTATAAATATCAATAAAATCTAGACACGCATTCACTCTATATATTGTATACTATTGATTAACCAGTAGGATATTAATAACGCGCAAAAAAAGAAAAATAATATCCCAAAATAGTAGATTTTTCCTTTAGCTAGCAACCCTAGTCAATGCTTCAAGCACCAGAGCGGTATCGTATATTGAGTTGTAACATAATTTTTATATGAACCATTATTTATGGGAACAGATGTGTTAGCCTGCGGTTATCTTCATAGCTTTTAAAAGATATTTAAGTTTAAATCTATCTTTATTTGTTTAGATATCTAAAGCTGTAGTTTGCCATTGTGTTGTTGGTACATTTAAAATAATAATAATATATCCTCACGCCTTCCCACAACGGTCTCCGAAGGGGTAGGCAGAGGCGTATAGGTACAAACACACCCACATTCCGCCAGAGATGTAAGGCCGAATAATTCTAGGGCAAACCTTAAGAATGTACCAGGAGAGCATGAACTAAAGGTAATCCATCCCCACCCTTCTTGAAGAACTCCATGCTGCACTCTCTAGGGAAAACCTCAACGGAGAGTTCATTCCACAGCCTGAGCGTTCGTTGAAGTGAACTGCGCGAGTCGAGTTGAAACAGCGCAGTGAGGGATCTGTTTGGTTCCAATATTGTCTTTAGAATTGTTGCCCTTGACTTGAGCGATGTAAGCAAGAACACGTGGGCGGGTCCTCATTCTAAATCCGTCTTAATATTATTGTCGCAAAGTTTACTTTCTTCGCAAATAATTGGCGACTGTTTCTAGGTTATTTTAAAAATGTAGTTTGTTATTCTTTATTTTCTCTGTCAGTTTGTATTCATTCGAAATCGACAAGTATCTAAGTATTAAGAACTGTTGAAATCAATGGAGCTATGTTAGGTGTCTAGAGAGAAGGACAAAGGCAAATGGAAGGAATTGCATCAGAGACGCCGACAAGAGACCAGCTCTTAAAGCAAAAGTTGTCTCTCATGGCGTATAGGGAGGTCAAAGAGATTGCGCTGGACAGAGGCAAATGGAAGGAATTGCATCAGAGACGCCGACAAGAGACCAGCTCTTAAAGCAAAGGTGTCTCTCATGGCGTATAGGGAGGTCAAAGAGATTGCGCTGGACAGAGGCAAATGGAAGGAATTGCATCAGAGACGCCGACAAGAGACGCTCATGACAATACTCAGAAGAAACAAACTCGGCAACTTTATAAATACAAATATACTTATTATAATAATAATATATCCTCACGCCTTCCCACAAGGGTCCCCGAAGGGGTAGGCAGAAGTGTATAGGTAATACCCACACACCCACTTTCCGCCAGAGGTATATTAGGTGCCAACGTGAAAGATGGCGAGTCCATCGCCGTTACTCAAGCACGACTATACATACGCCTTTGAATTTTCTTCTCAGACGTATGCAGGTTTCCTCTCGATGTTTTCCTTCACCGTAAAGCTCGTGCTGTGACTAGTCACTGTACTTAAGTTCAGAAAAACTCATTGGTACAGTCGGGATTCGAACTTGCGACCTTTGCGTCGCAGGCAACTGCTCGGACCACTCGGCCACTACGGCACAAATAAACTTACCTTAATAAATAGAATTAAAATTGTGTTAGTTGGCTCGACAGTGTAGTTGAATTTCGTAATAAAAAATCACGCCACATGGCTATTATTTCTACCAAATGGTGTGTCTAAAATTATTTCTACCAAATTGTTCTTGTCAGAATGATTCGTTGCTATTGCTCATGCTTTGACGTCAATGATGCATTTTCCGGCATTTTGTAAATGTTAGCCGTCATGAGTACGCCAATTTGACAATAAAATGTACTACGAACATAGACTATATTTGAATGATGACAAATATAAATGTAACCAGCTTATGCCCGCGGCTTCGCCCGCGTGGAGTTTGAAAAAGTAGCTTATATATTTTCCTGCTTTAATCGGTTCAGCCACTATGCATGCGGTAAAAGAGCAACATACAAACTTACGCATTTGTAATATTAGAACTTTGAATTATTCGGAATTCAAATGTAGTCCTTATACGTCCTAGTCCTGGGTATAAGCCATCACCATTTCAACTTTCAGCCAAATCGGTTCAGCCGTTTTGCCGTGAAAGAGCAGCAAACATCCAAACTTACAAACATTCACATTTATAATATTAGTAAGATAATGATGATAAATATATTGCCACGAAGACGCGCCCCACTATCCCCCCCTATAGTGTACAGTGTAAGTGTGCAACCTTCCACTAATGTGTGAGTATTGTCGGTACACACTGATTACCTATGAGTGCACACGCACACTGCAATTAATACACTCGGGTCATACTGCCCGCATCCCGCGACCCCCTCGACTAGACATTGGTGGGGCGCGTCTTCGTGGATGGTGCTATTTGTAGAGTGAGCACTAATACTGTCGTATGTTTCCAGAATCTGAACGATGGAGCAGCGCTTATATTCGCAGATGAGTTCAAGCAGACACTCGACCGGTACTTGTTTGGCATCTGCCCACAGACTTACAAGGTAACCAGCCGTTTTATCTTCACTAATACTTAACTCCTGGTCTAGTGGTTAGAGCTGCTGACTGCGAAAATTGAGGTCACGGGTTCGATTCCCGCAGATATGTGTGCGATGAACACGAGTATTTGTATCTTAGTCTTGGATGTCCTATGTATTTATGTATATATCCATCTAAGCAAACATCCAAACTAAACAAAGCTTGTACTGTGGAAACTGAACAGCTGATGTAGTGAACAGTCTCGTTGGCTGCAGATGCCGCTGGGAGGCAAGAGCAAGAACTTCACCAACCCCAGCTGTGACCTTGACGCTGATCAAGAGGACTTGGCTGGCAGGTAAGGCTTTTACCTACAAGCTATGCCCGTAGTTTTAATCGCGCAATTTCATTGGTATATTTTTTATACGAGGTCAAGAGTACCCTAAACCGAAGAGCATGTATGAAGAGATTAATGAAAGTGGACGAAGTGAAACAAGTATGCAAGGATCGTAGCAAGCGGAAAGAAATGGTCTCTGCCTACCCCTACGGTGATTATATGTAGTTTTCCTGAAATAATACATATCTTTTATGTGTCTATATTACATACATACATATTCATCACGTCGAGTCCCTAACGTGGTAGACAGAGAATATAGAGCACCAGTTCTCTCTGGACTTACATACCTCTTTCGCTTTAATAAAATAGAATAAATACGTTTAAATATTCTACTAAAGATGTTGTGAATCCCCAGGCTAGCAACCCTGGCACTGCGAGCTCACACAGCAACGCGTACTGACTGCGTGCGGCTGGGGGTTGCCCTGGCCAACACGCTCGGGGAACTGGCTCGCACGGCTTCTAGCAGACAAGTCTTGGCTGCAGGTGATAACATGCAATAGGCTTTTCAGGATTACTTCGAGGAGGAATTCGAGCTGCAACACAAATATCGCAAGTTCAAATCACGACTGTACCAATGATTTTTTTTAACTTAAGTACATTGATTTACGTTGAAGGAAAACGTCGAGAGGAAACCTGCATACGTCTGAGAAGACATTCAAAGGCGTATGTAAAGTCGTGCTTGAGTAACGGCGATGGACTCGCCATCTGTTACAATGGCGCTTAAAATATATCTCTGTCGGAAGGTGGGTGTGTGGGTATTACCTGCACACCTCTGTCTACTTCGGGGAACCCCAGAAATTCAGAAGTTAAGAAAAGCTCATTGGTACAGATCGAACTTGCGATCTCTATGTCGCAGGCAACTAATCGAAACACTCAGCCACCACGGCTCGGCAGGCATATGTAGCGATAAAAGGTTAATTAACGATTTCTACAGCTATTCAAGTCAATGATGCGAAAAAAAGAAAAATGTCTAAGAGTCAGAAACTCAAGATCGTAGCGAAGCAGCGAACAGCACTGGCAGTTAAGAAGAAGGCTGCCGCTGCTGCTGCCGCTGCCGCTGCAAAGACGACTGCATCATAAACAATCTTCTGTATACATGCGGCTTCGCACGGGTGGACATTTATTTTTTAACCATTTAGGCATAAAATGTATTTTTTCTTGCAATTAAAATAGCCTATATTAATCAGTGATAATGTAGCATTCAAATGGTGAAAGCATTCTTAAAATCGGTCCAGTACTTTTTGAGCCAATTCCTTACAAACATACTTACATATAATCACGCCGAGTCCCTAACGGGGTAGGCAGAGAGTATAGAGCGCCAGTTCCTCTAGACTTACATACCTCTTTCGCTTCGTCCACATTCATCAGTCTCTTCATACATGCTCGCGGATTTATCTTTATCTAGATATATATAGGAGATCCCATTTGTGAACTCACTCATCACGAAATCTCAGCAACTATAAGGCAGATTGACTTGGAATTCGGTAGGAGTATTCCTTACGCGGTGTAGAGGTCAGCTAAGAACGGATTTTATGAAACTCAACTTTTTTTAAAAACACGTTTTTAACTATTGCCTCCATAGGGAAGAAGGGGAAGCAATTGTTGAAAAACGTATTTTTTTTACTTTATCACCCGGGCGAAGCTGGGCGGGACAACTAGTACATTTTTATTTTTCTGTATGTGTGTATGTCACTGAAATCCCCCTAAACGGCTGAACAGATTTAAATTAATTTTTCTGTGTCTTCAGATGGAATGGCTTAGATTCAACAATTGGATCCGATAGGTAGCGCTGCGATCGTGTTTCAGGAAATTTATTTTATTCACCCGGGCTAAGTTGGGCGGGACAACTAGTAAATATATATAAATACCTACTTAGGAAAACATTCGCATGCAAATATTATGTGACCGAATGCGCGATTCAATCGTTAAGTCAAGTAACAATATTTACAAAGAACAGTATTGAAACTAACTACTTACAGATAAAATATTTGTCCCAAATCGGTATCCCGAGGCAATGTGCCAAGAAGACTACCAGCATTGCCACGCTGGATAGCAATGCTGATTCTCTCAGCGATATATGTTCCAGCCCGCCTGTCACGAGAGGTCTCGACTAGACGGCGCGAGACCTCTTTAAAAAGATGTACATTAAGAACATTTAAACAACACATTATGTAACAAACAGTGTTCTGGCGAATAAACTATTTCATTTCCATTCACCCAAAAAATCACGTTTATAATATTAGGTAAGATATTATGTTAGTAAGCTAGTTAATTTAAGGTATTATTTTAAGTCGACTCTTGCCCGCGTTTGTGGCCGCATGGTTCATAATTTTATCTTAATGCTATCGTTAAAGGTCTTTTAAGTTAACTTTAAAGCCCTTAGACCCTTTACGATTCACACTATTTTCATATTAATGTACGTTTATAAAAATGTAGATTTTAACTTAAATCGTGTAAAAGTAACCTTAATTTAAGATTATTTTGTAATTGTATGATAAGCTAATTTGATGTTAAGAATAGTTTATGAATGTTGTTATACATTTTTTTAATAAAAATATACATTAAAATATTACGTTTTCATTACCTATTTATTTATCTATATTATAACTCCCAGTTTCTCGCAGATTAGATGGAGCAGAGCGCTCAGTGCTCAGATTTATAGACGACTTTCGCTTCATCCGCATTCATCAGTCTCTTCATACATGATCAAGTATTAAATAGTAGTCTTTATACATGATCACTGGGTGAGGGTACTCTTAACATTCTCACACTTAACAGCTCGATTTTGTTTATTATTTCTTTAGAAAAAAACACAAAATAGTGCTACAAATACAATATGTGATTGCCTAAAAGGTTAGTATCCACTTCTATTATACTGTCAGATAGGTATGTCAGTACTGTCAATGTCAGTTGTCAGTTCATATGTCATGTAATCTCAAAGCCATTTTGTTTTGAAAATAATGTACGTTCTTGCCGTGATGGATGTTTAATTCTTAATCAAAACCTCAATAATAGCAGTAATAATAATCTAATGTAGAATACACATAATAATTTATATTCTTCAATCTTAAGTCGTGGTAAGTTCTTATACTATCTGTTACTTTTCTAATTGAGTTGTACGTCGTAGAATTATGCTGGTTTAATGAATTATTCCATGAAATCAGCCCTTCGCAACCATTATACCCTAGACACCGTCTCGATATGATCTCACCATCATTTTTTTTTTTTCATTTATTTATCATTTAATCAAACACATTAACATTTAGTTGAACATAGCACTAAAACACCAATAAGGTTTAAACCAATAATGCTATGGAGTCGTCAACAACAATTAAATCTATATTATGGTTAGTGGAGCGAGGTATATACTTGATTTAAGAATTCGTTTTCAAGATATATAAAAAAATTTGTTTTAAGTTTATGTTTAAGATTTTGTGGGGTAATGCTACAATAAAAAGTGAGGGTAGATTATTAATTAGTTGAGGAATGAGATCTGATTAGTGTTCTACCCTGCCTGCATTTCTCTCCTCTAGTCCACCCTTCTATAAATATCTTGGTCCACCCCCACCATTCTATCTTAATGAGAAACTATAGTATGTCTCTGAAAATATAACGGCTTGTAGAAATTCTAGGGTATTGTGGAATATACCTTCTGATAAGCCTGTGCTGGCCGAGTGGTTTGAGTGTTGACTGCGAAGATCACAACTTCGAATCCCGACTGTACCAATGAGTTTTCTGAACTTTAGTACAGTGATTACACTATGAGCTTTACAGTAAAGGAAAACATCGAGAGGAAACATTTGAGAAGAAATTCAAAGGCATATGTAGTCATGCTTGAGTAACAGTAATGGACTCGCCATCAGTCACGGTGGCACCTAAACTAGATCTAATATTACAATGATACAATGGACTTTGGGGAACAGCAACTTACACTGCTTACAGCATTCAATTTGTTTCTTACAGCTTCCGAAGATGATGGATGTATTGCCTGCAAGTAAAGCCATATACACAAGTGCTTTACACGATCATGATTATGTGTGAGTATTTGTGTAAGATGCATGTCATCACACCATGTCCGTTGCGGAATGGCAGAGGCACTACAGTGCTCGTTAACTTTAGACTTACAGACCTCTTTTCCTTCTACCATTCATCAGTCTGTTCATAAACGCTCATCAGTGCGGAGTCATTATTCAGTAGAAAGTCAAACTTTAAAATGTTGTATACCTAGTTTTTTAACACTGGCAAGTTGTTACTGAGCTCTCCAAAATTCTGGACTTCAATGCCCTTTACTCAGCTACCTAAAGGTGTGAAAAATATACATACATATGATCGCACCGCGTCCCTGATGGAGTACGCAGATAGAATAGAGCCCCAGTTCTCTCTAGACTTACATACCTCTTTCGCTTCCACATTCATCGGTGGTGGCTTCAATGATCTCTTCAGAGTCCAACTCTGATTGCGATTTGTTTGCGGATGGATGACAGACTATTTGTCGGCTTGTCTGGAGTATTGGGAGGCGATTGTATGAATGTTCTTTAATATTTTCTTTTGTGTTGTGTTGTGTATTTAGAGTAATTGGCTACTGGCCATTCTAATGTGTATTTTAAATAAATAAAAATAAATAAATAAATCAGTTGCTCCATTAATACATGCTCATTCCTTTTAAATACTTGATGTTCCTGTCCATGAGTGTCTGATCAATATGTAAATATTTGTTTATGTCCAATAAAACACCAATCTGAGAGAATCACATGTATTGTGCTAGGTAGCAAGACAATGACTGATTGCACACAATATACTTACAAACTACCCACTTGTATTTCACTAATCTTATGTGTCAACAAGATTCGATAAGTACCCACATTAAATACATAACAATATTAAATTAACGGTGAAGGAAAACATCGAGAGGAAACCCGCATACGTCTGAGAAGAAATTCATAGTCGTGCTTGAGTAACGGCGATGGACTCGCCATCTGTCACGTTGGCACATAATATACCTCTGGCGGAAAGTGGGTGTGTGGGTATTACCTATACACCTCTGCCTACCCCTTCGGGGACCCTTGTGGGAAGGCGTGAGGATATATTATTATTGTTATAACAATATTAAAACCTTTTTTTTCAGAGGCACAAAGAAATATGTGATAGTTCCAATTCCAAATACAATAAAGTTCATGAAAAAGGCAATAGCCCAAAAGAAATGCTTGGATCAAAGCAGGAAACCGAAGGCCTTAAAAACGTTGACAAGCTGCAATATTTGTGGATATACAACAACGAGAAAAGTACTGAGTGAGAGGCACAAGATGAAGCACAAGTATCTAAAATACATGGCGTGTGACCGTTGTGAGGTTCAGAAGACTGATGCAGGATACCAGTGCCCCGATTGCAGTTTTGTAGCCAAGAACAGCACAGGACTACGGGTACACTCCAAGATACACTCCCAAGGCACACCGTACAAGTGTACGGAATGTGAATTCTCCGCAACCAACTTGAAGAACTTGATCAAGCATTACAAGGAAACAAAGAACTTGCAATGTCTATACTGTACATTCTCAACTCACGTTAAAGGCAGTATAGTTGCACACAAACGAACTCACACTTATGAAAGGCCATTCTCTTGTGCTATTTGTGGCGCTTCGTTTGGAGCACGGTGTAACTTGTACAGGCATATGAGAAAGCACAAGGATATAGAACTGATAGAATTAACCACTGATGACATTAAGTGATTGCTATTATATATTTCATTTATTTATTTAGCTAGCTGCGGTGGCCGAGTGGTTCGAGCAGTTGCCTGCGATGCTAAGGTCGCAAGTTCCAATCCCGATTGTACCAATGAGTTCTTCTGAACTTAAGTTGATTAGTCACACCACGAGCTTTACGGTGAAGGAAAACATCGAGAGGAAACCTGCATACGTCTGAGAAGACATTCAAAGGCGTATGTATAGTCGTGCTTGAGTAACGGCGATGGACTCGCCATCTGTCACGTTGGCACCTAATATACCTCTGGCGGAAAGTGGGTGTGTGGATGTTACCTATACACCTCTGCCTACCCCTTCGGGGACCCTTGTGGGAAGGCGTGAGGATATATTATTATTTATTTATTTACAAATTAGCATGACAAAGTCACATACACTAATAGGCCATGAGGCAGGGAGGATAAATATTATTGTATGTATAATAGCTATTGCAATTTTTTGTGTATGACTCTTTCACGGAATAACTACTGTATGGAATTGGATGAAATTTGGCACAGAGGTAGACTATTAGCTGGATAAGTATATAGAATATGTTTTACACCAGTGGAAGCAGTGGATCTAGGTCTATGAGCGGATCCAGTGTTCTTGTTTGTTAAACAATGTCTGTTGTATTTTCGGTTAGTGACATGTATTGCGTTACATACTGATTACACTAATATTAGAGACTAGCTGTCCCGCCCAGCTTCGCCCGGGTGAAAAAGTAAAAAGAAGTTGAGTTTCATTAAATCCGTTCTTAGCTGACCTCTACACCGCGTAAGGAATACTACCAAATTCCAAGTTTCTGCTGAGATTTCGTGATGAGTGAGTTCACAAATGGGATCTCCTATATAATAAATAAATGAATAATGGAATTGATACATACGAAGTAAAAGCAAGATATATTAGATTAATTAAGAGTCGTGTATACCTATAACCTTATCTTATAAGTTTGGATGTTTGCGGTTCTTTCACGGCCAAACGGCTGAACCGATTTGGCTGAAAGTTGAAATGGTGATAGCTTATACCTAGGAAGTCCTATTCCTAGGTACCTATAAGCTATCAACATAGGCATTTTTTTTTTTTAATCCTGAAAAATTCAAAGTTCTGATATTATAATGTATGATGCTCTTTCTCGTCATAGCGGCTGAACCGATTCTAGTAGGAAAATTTCCAAAGCTAATTTTTCGAACTCCACGCGGGCGAAGCCGCGGGCATAAGCTAGTAAATAAATAGAGATAGGCATCAAATATACATAAATGTATATTCAAACAATGAGGTTTTATCTGTAGAGACGTTATACTCCTTGAATATGAAGTATAAACATGGCAAATTGTATGCTATACCTACATATAGCTACAAAACACAACTCACACAACGGCATTAAGCACACTGATGAGATTAAAAGAACACGAAGTATATGAATCCTAGTTGTTAGAAAGGGATAACAGCACAGCCACGTGCCAATATGTCGAGCTCTAAACGTTCTCTCTTTCGCTCTTAACCGTAACGCGCTACTTGTCTCGTTCGCGCGAGTGGCGCAGTGGCATCGTCGCAGGAGTTAATTCAGATTAAAATTTAATGTTAAATTTTCGTAATTTTGATAGATAAACAAATTTACATTACTTACAAATGAAAAGACACATCCTTCTTGTTTTTGTATACTCGTCCAGTATATGTTCTGCAGTTTCTAAGCACCTAGGAAGGCATTTTTCCTAAATGCTGAATAAGTGCTACGTCATTGCCAGTCAAGCTGCGACTAAGTTGACTCAAGCCAATTAGCTTGTGTTGAGTTAGACAAGCCGAGCGCGGTAAGACGTATCTATTCTTTTTTACATCAATGTATTCAAAGGCATGTGGTGTGTTATAGTCTTGCTTTACGAGTGTGCTTACCTACGTTGGACTCGCCATCTGTCGCGTTGACAACTAAAATATATCACTGGCGGACAGTGGGTATGTGGATATTGCTTGTACGCATCTGCGTTACCCTTCGGGGACCCTTATGGGTATATATAGTGCCATCCACTTAGACGCGCCCCACTATCCTCCCCTACAGTTTACAGTGTAAGTGTGCAACCTTCCACTAATGTGTGAGTATTGTCGGTACACACTGATTACCTATGAGTGCACACGCACACTGCAATTAATACACTCGGGTCATACTGCCCGCATCCCGCGACCCCCTCGACTAGAGATTGGTGGGGCGCGTCATCGTGGATAGCACTATCTATATATATATATTTATGTTACTGTTATTTTTTTTTGTTGTGAATATTTGTTATATGAAATAAAACTATGTTTTTTTATTCGGATATTTTATTACGCACTTACGCTACGTTAAAGGTGATTAATATTGGCGAAAAGAATATTTTTAATAATGGCGTCCGTTACTGGGGCTGCCAGTCTAAATACGCTATTATTTGTACCTAAAATAAAACCGCATTTCGGGTGACTGGCAATAGCCAAGGCTTTCGGTGATCTGTGGGAAGACATGATAGCTATCTATCCTTACGCTCTAACGGAGAATAAATATGATTAATTAACTTCTGAATACAATTTGCTAAGCGCCCAATATCAAATATTGGTAAATTCTCTTTACTCTATTTCCGCTCAAAGATTACAATGTATACTGGCTTCCGCTATAGATACCTACTTTATGTACATGGCGTCTTCTGGAAACGTCAAACCAGGATGTTGGATGACTTAAAACACAAAGGACGGAAGTCCTGACTAATTAAGTTCAACTCTATTCGATGCGAACAGAGTTCATAGTTGTATAGTTATTTTTCATGAACCATTAAATACTTTCTTTCATTACTGATAGTGATGTTGATGATAGTGAATATTCGATTCAATCTAATCGGATCATATTTAAAAATTAAATATATTTTATTAACCTGCTTGATTTTAACTAAAGTTTGTAGGTTATCAGTATTTCAGTATTGTAGGCATGCTTGAATATTATTCGCTTAAACATAGGTATGTATATTTTACAGAGGAAACTGCGCTAATGGCTGGGTGAACTATATGATGTGTATTTGTGCGATTTATTTGATTGTTTCCCAAACAAAAATAAATGAACTCCACGTTGCACTGTTTTGGTAAAATCTTTACGGGGAGTTTATTCAACATTTATCTTTCATGGATTTGAACTCCTTTGAGTTCCTTTGTATTATTTTTTTGTTGTTTGTTCCTTTGTTTTCCTTTACTTGTATGATACGAAAATTGCGAGAGGTGCGGTAGCAGAAGGTGGTCGTGGGCATAATATATTATAACATACATATAATGCATTCATAAACGCGTCAGAGCATACATTTCGGTTCGGCTTAGACGATCTTTATTGTCATAAAAAATAAAAAAAAACACTTAAAAATCAATTTTACCTTATAAAAATAGTACATAGCAGTGATAGTAATAGCAGTGAGCATGCGAGTTTAAAATTATTCAAATTTGTTTTATTATTGTTGTGTCTGTGTGCGTGTTAAAGTTAATATCACTTTTTCAATATATATAGGTATTTATTAAGTCTAGAATTTAATTTATAATTATAACAACTAACAATCTAAAAAACACATACATTTATCCAAATCGATATTGCGTGATGGCGAGCCAAGAAAAGTTGATACTATTAAAAAGAAATCGAGCACATAACAATTGCAAATCAAATATATGTGTATCGATTCTAAACGTATAATTCCCGTATGACGCATCACTATTCAATTCATTCATTCCTACCTTGTTATTAATATAAGTATGTACCTAACCTTTTATTTCATGTTTCGCTTTTATTTTGCGTCTGAAACGATTTAAATGTGAGTAAGTGGTGTTAATGTGACGCTTTCGAGTAATAGACGACTATATCTGTCGACTAAATTCATCAACGGTCAGTACTTCATTCAAAACAATACAAATATTGTTTTAATTAGTGCAAACAATTGAGTACCCATTTTAGAGTTAAGTTTGTGAGGCATGTGCAGTTATTTCACGCGATCGAGCTTATTGTTTCGTTAGATATGTGAATAATTGCGCCATTTTGAGTAACTGCGCTTAATACGAGTGTTGTTTTTATTTATTTATGGTGCACCATACGAACGCTTGAGTTTTCGAAACCGAAAGAGTAAATTACGTGTTTTCTTTTACACAAAGCAGCTATTGATATACAGAGGTGATATTTGGCAAGTTTCTAGAGTACTTTAAGTAATCAATTCACCTTAGTAATTGTTAGAAATAAAGTTTTAGAGTAAATTATCTTATAACTTCATACATATATACGTATCATCACGCCGAGTCCCTCACTGCGTTCACAGATCATAACTACATGCGTCAAACAGCTTTTCTGGCATTAAGTTTATGGTATTGCACTTCTATTTGTTGTATGTTAAATATTCAATGTAATTCTTTATTAAATCAAAATCAAAATATTTTATTCAACATAAGGGACACAGGGAACAAGTTACCACCATCACCAAGAAAAAAACCTGCCAGGAGAAGTAACGGCGAAACAAACTCTCCAGTTTTCTTTTTTAACATTAGTTCCCTTTTACATAGGGGTAGAAAAGATTAAACTTACATATAAACTCTGTACAAGAGGAGCAATTCATTGCCATGCATGGCCATCATTAAAATAATCTGATGTTGTATAATAAGCTTTTTGAATTAATTCACTTCTAATGACAGCTTAAACTCTACAAAAAGTAGTTCAATAATTTTCTGAGATAGCTTATTAAAAAAGCTCATACCTTACCGACAAATGAGTTGCTAGCTTTGTATAATCTAGCTGTAGGTTATTAGGCATTATTTTCTACTTATAACTAATACATAGGACAATGGTATATTATGGTACATCATGGACCCTGTGGGGCACAGCAATTTTAGAGAGGGGCTTTGTGCTATCTCTCTTCGTTGTGTATTTATGCTTTAATCAAAATGAATAAATATTTTTTTTATTCCAGATGTTCTGCGTCCAAGAGAGTGATCCACACTCCGATCCGTTCTCTGATAAGGATCCCTTGACCATAGCACAAACGGACTCTAGTGATGACGAACCAACCCCTAAGAGAATCAAGACATTCCCAAGCCCGTTTGACCTACAAGTTTACCAGATACCCGCGTTCAACACACCAAAATCATTATCAATATTTCCGGCCACATCATCTCTACCAAAGTTTGTCAATAATCCGTTAAATTTGGCGAATCCACTCCTGACCAATTTACAGGCAACAAATGTGGTGAAGAATTTGCATAGCAGGTAAGTCTATCTCTATTTACTCATATATCCTAGAGCCATGGTGGCCGAGTGGTTCAAGTAGTTGCCTGCGACTCAAAGATCACAAGTTCGGATCCCAATCTATACTCATGTTATAAAGAGGCAAGATTTGTATGTAAGTATGTTTGTAAGGAATTGGCTCAAAAAGTACTGGACCGATTTTAAGAATGCTTTCACCATTTGAAAGCTACATTATCACTGATTAATATAGGCTATTTTAATTGCAAGAAAAAATACATTTTATGCCTAAATGGTTAAAAAATAAATGTCTACCCGTGCGAAGCCGGGAATATTATATCCTCACGCCTTCCCACAAGGGTCCCCGAAGTGGTAGGCAGAGGTGTAAAAGTAGTACCCACACACCCCTTTTACCGCCAGAGATATATTTTAGGTGCCAACGTGACAGATGGCGAGTATACGCCTTTGAATTGCTTCTTAGACGTATGCAGGTTACCTCTCGATGTTTTCCTTCACCGTAAAGCTCGTGGTGTGACTAATCATTGTACTTAAGTTCAGAAAAACTCATTGGTACAATCGGGATTCGAACTTGCGACCTTTGCGTCGCAGGCAACTGCTCGAACCACTCGGCCACCACGGCTCCACAGTCTATTTGAAGATGGTTCAATTATCATATCTTACTAATCTTACTTCTTACTTACATTATAAATGTGAAAGTTTGTAAGTTTGGATGTTTGCGGTTCTTTCACGGCCAAACGGCTGAACCGATTTGGCTGGAAGTTGAAATGGTGATAGCTTATACCTAGGAATAGGACATAGGATACATTTGAATCCCGAAAAATTCAAAGTTTTAATATTATTATGTATGCTGCTCTTTCACGGCATAGCGGCTGAACCGATTCTAGCAGGAATATTTTTTTTTATACTACAAGAGTGCCAAACAAGCATACGGCCCACCAGTGATGGGAAACGGTTACCGGTTACCTATTTACGCTCACGATACCGAAGTATCACTTGCGCGTTGCCACACTGTGTTCGGAGAGTTATAGTGTGTTGGCAGCATAAGGTTTAATCCTTCTGCTTCCAACACAATGTAACAATCCTGTCTATCCTGAATATACATAAAAGCTACTTTATCGAACTCCACGCGGGCGAAGTCGCGGGCATAAGCTAGTTATTTATATGTTTCAAGGTACTCCCTGCCAGCAAAACTATCAATAACTCCAGTGTCTCCAGTGACTCAATCCAAGGTGTGTGAGAATGGGGAGATCATCAGGTACAAGAAGAATGGGGAAGTGGCCAAGAAGAGAGGACCGCCCAAAGGTTATAAGAGGAAACCTAAAGGAGACCTGTCGCAAGGCTTCAGCAATGGCATCCTCCAGGTATCCTTAGTACTGCTTTTTACACGCTTTATATTAGCTTCACCTGTATGTTTGTAAGCGACTTCTTTGGGCGCGATTTTGACCCACTTTAAACGGCCAGATTTCGTTCAAACGTTGTAGATTTATCGAGGACCGATGACAATACGCTAATAACTAAAAAGTAGAAAATAAATAATAGTTAAAAAAACTAAAAAACACGCTTTTCATAGAAAACCGAACTAAAAAATAGAAAATAAATTTCGATAATATCTTAAAAAGCATGGGGTCTCTCATGTCACAACCAATTGTGAATCTAAACCAGTCTCGGCTCCATCTATTAGAATCATTAGAGATTAAACAGATAATTGTGACTGTCAAATAATAATATATATATATATATATATATATATATATATATATACACATACATACATACATATCATCACGCCAAGTCCCTAACGGGGTAGGCAGAGAGTATAGAGCGCCAGTTCTCTCTAGACTTACATACCTCTTTCGCTTCGTCCACATTCATCAGTCTCTTCATACATGCTCGTCGGTTTCGAGTACTCTTAACGTTCCCGTCCTTGAGAGTCCGATCTATTTGATCCAGGTAGTTGGAACGTGGCCTTCCTCTGCCTCTTCTTGCACACACTTTTGCTTTGTATATCTGTTTCGTCAATCTTTCTTCACTCATCCTTTCTATGTGTCCAAACCAACGTAACATGCCTTTCTTCATCTTTACAATCACGCCCTCATTCACGCCAGTTGATTTGCGAATCTCTTCATTGCGGATTCGATCTAATATCGTTACGCCGCACATTTTTCGAAGAGATCGCATCTCGACTGCATTCAAGCTATTTTCATACTTCCTCTGACATACCCAGGATTCGCTGCCATACAATAAGGTAGGTACCAATATCGCGTTGTGGACAGCAACTCGAGCATTCTTGCTCAGACTTTTACTGCCCATCAACGCCGACATGGCCCCATTCACCTTATTTCCGGCAGTTATCCTTCTTTCAATATCTTTTTCATACTTTCCATCTCGTGTGAACATGCTTCCAAGATATACAAATTCATTCACTTGCTCTAGAATTTGCCCATTTACCGATATTGCACACTCGGTCACTTGTTCATCTCTTTCGAATACCAAAACCTTAGTCTTGCCAGCGTTTAGGCGCAGCCCCTTCTTTTCACATTCTTCTTTCATTATGGTAACTAGTGACTGCAGTTCGCCCTCTGATGACGCCAGTAAAACCGCGTCATCGGCGTATAGTAGGCAGTTGACCACTAAGTTTCCCATTTTCACTCCACATCCGTTCGTTCTTAGTGCTCTCAGACAGTTATCTAGATATATAATGAACAGCCAGGCAGACATGATACACCCTTGTTTGACCCCCGACTTCACATCAAACCAGGGTGACATCCCACCGTTAACCCTAACGCACGCCTCGCTATCACTATAGAGTGATTTCACGGCATGCAGTAGGGAACTGCTCACTCCATATCCAGGCAACACGTCCCAGAGTTCCTTTCGTACGACTCTATCAAATGCCTTCTCTAAGTCGACGAAAGCGCAGAAAACCCTTTGGTTAATATCCAAAAACTTTTCCGCGATTCCGCGAAGCGAGAAGGTTTGATCCATACATCCTCTTCCTGGTCTAAATCCACCTTGGGATTCCCAGAGAAACCTTTCGGATCGCTCTTGCATTCTTATCGTCAGGATCTTCGTGTACACTTTACTAGCTAAGCTGACCAAGCTGATGGCTCTGTAGTTGGAGCAGTCCAATCGTGATCCCTTTCCTTTATAGAAAGGCACGATGACTGCTCGCCTCCAGTCGTCCGGAACATCACCCTTTTCCCAGCAAAGGTTGCATAGCAAATAGATGACGTCCCAGACCGCTGGTCCACCGTACTTGATCATCTCAGCCGTAATCCCATCTATTCCCGCAGCTTTTCCACATTTCAGACTTCTTATCGCACTTACAATCTCTCCCATACTTATTTTATCCGCTATAGGATCCTCGACAGATTCTGTTGGAGGCAGCTCTATGAGTGGATCAGCGGCATCATCATCATACATATCTTTGTAGAATTCACTCCATCGCCTGAGGACGTCAGTTTTGTCAGTAAGTATGTCATTGTCCTTCGAAATAATCACATTCATCCTACTACTGGCTGTAACACAATTTCTGGACTTCTTAACTTCTCTCCAAAAAAGTTTTGCATTGTCCTTGAAATTATGCGACAGTTTTTCGTCTACAGTCATTTGGAACCTCTCACGCTTCTGAGCTATTATCTCTTTCGTACGATTTTTTTGCAGGCGATATTTTTCTTTCATCTTTTCTTTCATACTTTCACTTGAGCTGGACATAGCCAAAATCTCTTGCCTTGCATCCTTCTTCTTTTTAACTTCTTCTTTCACTTCATCATCCCACCAACCATCGCCATTTTTGGTTGTCCGCCCTTTCGAAATGCCACAAACCTCTTTCGCGGCGCATAAAATGCTGGACTTAAGGAACTGCCAACAAACATCGACACTCTCAAACACATCTTTCGGGGGACAGGCTAGCTGTTCAGATACCCTTTCTTGATATCTGTCTCTAATAGCCGCATCTTGAAGCCTCCAGCTTTTGATGCGGTCTGCGACTGCAGAACAGGGACCCCCAGCACGGGATCGCCAGCCCGCGAACAGACCTCTTATTCTAGTTATAACTAGAAAGTGGTCCGTTCCCAGGTCGGCTCCCCTATACACCCTGGTGTCCATCACCTGTGTTCTGAGTCGCTGATCTATTAGAAACAGATCTATCATGCTTCGCTCATTTTTCCGTTCCCATGTATACTGATGAATCCTCTTGTGGTCGAACATGGTGTTCGCCACAAAAAGGTCTCTCTCCATGCATACATCTAATATCAGCTTGCCTGCCTCGTTCACTCTCATATCACCATACTTGCCGAGTACTGCCTCGTAATCCTTACGGGCTGTCCCGACCCATCCATTCAGATCACCACAAATAATCAGCTTTTCATTCCCTTCTTTCGTCTCTAGAACATTACTCACACATTCCCAGAACTTATTCAGGTCGCAAGTGTCCGCTGAGGCCACCGGAGCATACACCGCGACTAAAAATAGTCGGGTAAGGCCTATTTTAAAGCGAGCCCAAATAAGTCTGGGGCTCACCGCATCATAACTTATCATACATTCTGCCAAGCGGCTGGATAGTAGAATTCCCACTCCCTGGCAGGCGTGCTCGGTGTTTGCCACTCCTGACCACAGCACTAAACTCCCGCCCGGGAGCTCGTCTACTCCACTATCCTTCCGCTTGGTTTCAGACAAGCACACAACATCTAACTCGCTCTCTGTCATAACATCGATCAATTCGTTCATCTTATCAGCCATACCTCCTCTTACATTCCATACACCCATCCTACACTCCACACTCCACTTCCCGCCGTGAGGCACTCCGCGTGATGGGTGGCGGTCCCCATCGCCGCACTGTGCTGAATTTTTCGCACCAGCGGGGACGGACTGGTGCGCGTCGCCTCGGGGGCACGCCCTAACAGCCGTCCGGCCAATGCGCATCGAGTGGAATTGCAGCCCTCTGGGCTGGCAGGAATCGCGACGTGCACGCTTCCACTGTGATCCCCTATATATAATATATATATATATAAAATAATATTGCTGCTATAAATTGTGATGTAAGCTATCCTATCTTTTAAGTTGGATCAAACTGCACACGGTGTGCAAATTTGATTGAAATCGGTTAAGTAGTTTAGGAGTCCATCGCGGACAAACAACGTGACACGTAATTTATATATATTAAGATAAGATAAGATATATATATATATATATATATATGATGGGCTTTAAAGTCTAAACTAAACTAATTTGACCACATTATGAGGTAGTTTATACAACAATTTAAAAATTGCCATATCACTTTCCAGGCTCAGAACACGATCCTCTCGAGTTTGCTGGCAGCCAGTAACACTTCGATGATGGTAGCACCTTCGTCACCGGCTCCCCCTCCCCCTGCGGTCGTGCCACAGATAAAAGTACCTGATGGTGAGTGTCATTGTTGCCTATCTATATAAGTATGTATATCGTTGTCCAGTTCCCACAGTACAAGCTTTGCTTAGTTTGGGACTAGGTCAATTTGTGTGTAATTGCCTATCTATATAAGTATGTATATCGTTGTCCAGTTCCCATAGTACAAGCTTTGCTTAGTTTGGGACTAGGTCAATTTGTGTGGAATTGCCTATCTATATAAGTATGTATATCGTTGTCCAGTTCCCACAGTACAAGCTTTGCTTAGTTTGGGACTAGGTCAATTTGTGTGGAATTGCCTATCTATATAAGTATGTATATTGTTGTCCAGTTCCCACAGTACAAGCTTAGCTTAGTTTGGGACTAGGTCAATTTGTGTGGAATTGCCTATCTATATAAGTATGTATATTGTTGTCCAGTTCCCACAGTACAAGCTTAGCTTAGTTTGGGACTAGGTCAATTTGTGTGGAATTGCCTATCTATATAAGTGTGTAAATCGTTGTCCAGTTCCCACAGTACAAGCTTAGCTTAGTCTGGGACTAGGTCAATTTGTGTGTAATTGCCTATCTATATAAGTATGTATATCGTTGTCCAGTTCCCATAGTACAAGCTTTGCTTAGTTTGGGACTAGGTCAATTTGTGTGTGTTGGTGTCAAGATGCCAATTCCTCCCCAGGAGTGGAGCTGGTGGAGCTCCTGCTGGATCCTGCGGACTGGTTCCCGGACGAACCTTACAAGATGGTGTTCAGTCGAAAAAAGAATCCTAAATGGAAGAACTTCCCGTACAGATGTGAACATTGCTTTAAGGTATGTTCTACGTTATAAGCACTAGTGCAAATTAGCGTGTGTGATGAGTGACGTGGCTGTAGCGTGTGTGGTGAGTGGCGCGGCTGTAGCGTGTGTGGTGAGAGGCGTGGCTGTAGCGTGTGTGGTGAGTGGCGTGGCTGTAACGTGTGTGGGGAGTGGCGTTGCTGTAGCATGTGAGGTGTGTGGCTGTAGCGTGTGTGGTGAGTGGCGTGGCTGTAGCGTGTTTGGTGAGTGGCGTGGCTGTAGCGTGTGTGGTGAGTGGCGTGGCTGTAGCGTGTTTGGTGAGTGGCGTGGCTGTAGCGTGTGTGGTGAGTGGCGTGGCTGTAACGTGTGTGGGGAGTGGCGTTGCTGTAGCATGTGAGGTGTGTGGCTGTAGCGTGTGTGGTGAGTGGCGTGGCTGTAGCGTGTTTGGTGAGTGGCGTGGCTGTAGCGTGTGTTGTATGTGGCTGTAGCGTGTGTTGTGTGTGGCTGTAGCGTGTTTGGTGAGTGGCGTGGCTGTAGCGTGTGTTGTGTGTGGCTGTAGCGTGTGTGGGGAGTGGCGTTGCTGTAGCATGTGTGGTGTGTGGCTGTAGCGTGTGTGGTGAGTGGCGTGGCTGTAGCGTGTGTTGTGTGTGGCTGTAGCGTGTGTTGTGTGTGGCTGTAGCGTGTGTGGTGAGTGGCGTGGCTGTAGCGTGTGTGGTGAGTGGCGTGGCTGTAGCTTGTGTGGTGAGTGGCTGTAGCATGTGTGGTGTGTGGTGAGTGGCGTGGCTGTAGCGTGTTTGGTGAGTGGCGTGGCTGTAGCGTGTGTTGTGTGTGGCTGTAGCGTGTGTTGTGTGTGGCTGTAGCGTGTGTGGGGAGTGGCGTTGCTGTAGCATGTGTGGTGTGTGGCTGTAGCGTGTGTGGTGAGTGGCGTGGCTGTAGCGTGTGTGGTGAGTGGCGTGGCTGTAGCGTGTTTGGTGAGTGGCGTGGCTGTAGCGTGTTTGGTGAGTGGCGTGGCTGTAGCGTGTGAGGTGAGTGGCGTGGCTGTAGCGTGTTTGGTGAGTGGCGTGGCTGTAGCGTGTGTGTGTGTGGATGTAGCGTGTATGGTGTGTGGTGAGTGGCGTGGCTGTAGCGTGTGTGGGGAGTGGCATGGCTGTAGCGTGTGTGTGGAGTGGCGTGGCTGTAGCGTGTGTGGTGAGTGGCGTGGCTGTAGCGTGTTTGGTGAGTGGCGTGGCTGTAGCGTGTGAGGTGAGTGGCGTGGCTGTAGCGTGTGTGGGGAGTGGCGTGGCTGTAGCGTGTGTGGTGAGTGGCGTGGCTGTAGCGTGTGTGGTGAGTGGCGTGGATGTAGCATGTGTGGTGTGTGGCTGTAGCGTGTGTGGTGAGTGGCGTGGCTGTAGCGTGTTTGGTGAGTGGCGTGGCTGTAGCGTGTGTTGTGTGTGGCTGTAGCGTGTGTGGTGAGTGGCGTGGCTGTAGCGTGTGTGGGGAGTGACGTGGCTGTAGCGTGTGTGGGGAGTGGCGTGGCTGTAGCGTGTGTGGTGAGTGGCGTGGCTGTAGCGTGTGTGGTGAGTGTGTGGCTGTAGCGTGTTGTGAGTGTGTGGCTGTAGCGTGTGTAGTGTGTATGTGGCTGTAGCGTGTATTGTGAGTGTGTGGCTGTAGCGTGTGTCGTGTGTGTGTGGCTGTAGTGTAGCGTGCGTGTGTCAGGGCTACCGCGTGGTGTCGACGCTGGCGGCGCACAGCGCGGCGCGTCACGGCGCAGCGCCGTCGGCGCAGTGTGTAGCGTGCCCATGCTGCCCACATGTGTCGGCGCGGCGCAAGCACCACAAGAAGCACCTCGAGGGCCACGGCGCGCGCCGCCGCAGGATATTCTGCCTCTACTGCCTTCCGCCAGGTCAGTACTCGCACAAGCTGGGCGTACACGACTGCCAATACATTGAATACTATTCTGTTAGCGTGCCCGCTGTGCGGTATCCATAATTTTATATAGGACACATTTCATATCTTTATATATATATAATTCTTCTGTGAGTGTGTATGTCACTGAACTCCTCCTAAACGGCTGGACCGATTTTAATGAAATTTTCTGTGTGTCTTCAGATGGATTTGAGAATGGTTTAGATTCACAATTGGACCCTATAGGTGGCGCTGTGATCGTGTTTTAGGGCATTTACTTTTTTTACCCAAGCGAAGCTGGGCGGGACCACTAGTATATATATAATGATTTGACAATGAAGTTGTCGCGTGTTGTCAATATATCCTCATGACGATACAATAAAACATATAGCTCCAAAGATGACACAATGACGACATTATTGAAGGGAGTAATACTCCCGTGTAATACTCCCAGTAATACTCGTGCTTGAGTAACGGCGATGGACTCGCCATCTGTCACGTTGGCACCTAATATACCTCTGGCGGAAAGTGGGTGTGTATTACCTATACACCTCTGCCTACCCCTTCGGGGACCCTTGTGGGAAGGCGTGAGGATATATTATTATATAAATATTAATGCTCGGTCCATGTTTCCCCTCTACAGTGGACCCTAAAGAGCCGTACGTGAAGGAATCCGTCAAATATCCATTCGAGAAGTTCCCCCAATACTGGTTCGCCTCGGAAGAGTCACTCCGGCTGCACAAGAAGAGGAAACACCCCTACGCCGGCATGTACAACTACAATTGGTTCGGCACCTGGGGGGAGGGACTGCCTAACAGCTAATGGCATTAAAGTAAGCTTAATTTAAGAATATAATTATAATTTCACAGTCAGTGCTTTGGACATTGAAGAACATCGTTACAAGTCTCAGGGACGTTGGAAGATTTGATAACTGGTTTTAACTGGATTTTTCTGGTTGAAACTGGTTAAACTTCTTGTGATGGTCGATTTTGTAGTAATACAGTTGTAGAGTGGATGCAGGGTAGTCCTCAATAGCTGTTGCTACCGTTGGGGCAGTGCCTCGAATGTTTAATAACTGGTATTAACCGGATTTTTCCGGTTGAAATGGCACTGCTCCTGGATAGTGTACCTGCCGAAAGGCTTCAAGAACGACACGAGGAGTGGGCTCTGCTTTGATGGCTTGTTGACAGTCTAAATACAAGATTTTTATCAAAATCGCACCAGCCTTTTCAGCGCGAATGAGCAGCGAAATCTAGTGTTCGTCGGTGATTTTATACTCAAAGCTATCACAATTAGAAATTTTATCAAAATCGCTCCGCCATGTCAGCATGAAGGAGTCATATACAGTAATATCAACTCAACTCAAAATTTTGCATTTTCAACCATCACACGTTTTAGATGTTATAGACAGACAGTCATGGTGGATTCCATTAGTAAGTATTTAGTTGACTATGAATTATTTGACGCTGGCAACTTAGTTTGAACAAAGAAAGACTACTAATAATAATCATATTTTTTTATGTATATATATTTTAGGCAACATCTATGCTACATATTTACACGGTAATGTATGGAACACTTTTCACGAAGTACTCCGAATCAACGACATGCATACATGGGACTACTTCAAAACTATAATAATAATTATTATTTAAACACAAACAATAGTTTGATGGTCCTTTAAGCACATAGACGTTTTGTGAATATTTGACAGAATGCCAATTACGTTTTGACGTTTCATGTGACAGCTGTCAGTTAGTTGTGTCTAACAAAGTATTTTGAGGTATCCTACTAGTGATTATAAGGACGCCCGCCCGCCGTATTAAACGAACTTCCGAAGAGTAAAATCAATTTACTCTGCGGAAGTTCGTTTGTTCTAGAATGCAGATTTTTGGAGATTTTTTACATATAGGAAAATTTGGTTATATTTTGAGGATATCGTAGATAATTTTAAACATGAAACTTTAATTGCGAATTATAAAATATGAAGTGAACGACTATAGACCATGTTTAGGTTTTTTTTTTGTAAGATTTTAAATCTGAATCCGTTTTCCTATAATAAAGTGAAGAGTCTAATCCATGTCACAAAAAATACTCAAAATATAACTAATTCTTATTGTTATCTGTATACGCATGACAGCTGTAATAATGTCAGCATTGAGAGGCCAGTGACGTATAATATTGTAATGGAGTAATTATTTAATTGTATACTATTCAAGTGTATTTATTAAGCTTTTTTTTGATAGGTTGCAGTATCTTTAAAAAATATTCCCAGTCCCATATCCCGTGGGATTTTCGATATAAAAGTCTATGGTGACGAGGCTATGTAGAAATTTTGAAAACATAAAAAAGACATATATTCTACATACCAAGTTTATCGTTACGGCAGATTTCATTCGAAAATAGCGCCATTTTGGCAATTTAATTTTTCTTCACCTACCTTAACGCACGTTTGTGTAACTACCTTAAAATTATCTTCTTTATAATGTTAGAATAGAAAAGCCTATATATAAAATTTAGAAGCAATATTTATCGGTGCCTTTTCGAATAGGCATAGCTTTAGTAAAAACCTGCCTTTGTCCATTTTTCATATTAAATTGTATGTGTATATTTCTTCGCGCCTTTCAAGGGGCCTATGGCGCACTTTTGATATAAGGGGGCGTCCATAAATTACGTCCCAATATCACGTGAGATTTTTCAAAATGTGGGTTTCTTACGTAAACGCGTTGGATTTTTATTGTAAAGAGAAAAAAAAATTGCTTCGTGCTTTTATTTACGACTAGTTAAGACTAGTAATCAATATTGCTGAGAGTTTAATTATAAGATTAAATCTTACGCATGTTCAATCTGGATTAAATGGAATAGTATAATATATATAAAAATAGTAAATAGTATATATTTTTTGTTTAATCAGAAAAAGAATTGCGTGATATTTTCCGAGACCCCCCCACTCTCTAACGTAAGATTCAATGAGATTTGACTCGACCCCCTCCCCCCCCTTAAACATCTAACGTAATTTATGGACGCCACCTAATACAAGAGATAGTCGAACTCTAATGCTTGTAGCGTTAAGTATACTCGAAACGTGTTTAAACAGACTGAATTTCATTTCACGACGTCGGCAAATGGCGCTCTCTGCCTATAAGGTTCCCTGAAGGGGTTCAGGTCACCTTATGGGGGGGGGGGGTATGCTGAAAGCAAAACTACGTTGAACCTGTATTTCAGTTCTCCCACTCTTCTCTGTCTCCCCGTTGAGGGTTTCCCTGGGGTAATATGTCGAGTATAGTGTGAGGTTCTTGAAGGGCGAGAAGAGATACCCCTGGAGTAACCAGCGTCTGGTATAGCTAGTGCCATCCACGAAGACGCGCCCCACTATCCCCCCCCTATAGTTTACAGTGTAAGTGTGCAACCTTCCACTAATGTGTGAGTATTGTCGGTACACACTGATTACCTATGAGTGCACACGCACACTGCAATTAATACAATCGGGTCATACTGCCCGCATCCCGCGACTCTCCGACTAGATATTGGTGGGGCGCGTCTTCGTGGATGGCACGATGTGTAACTTGTCGTTCGCCTTAGCGTGCGAGCGTCTAACATAGCTATTTATTAGTCTGTAGGTACGTTCAAAATTATGTATACCAGTATTTTTATAGCATTTATTAGCATTAATATGTATATAGAGGTTTGATTGTATGAGACTGATGAATGTGTATGAATCTGTATGTCTAAAGAGAACAGGCGCTCGACTCCCTCCGCCTGATACGCGAGGGACTCAGTTATAAATGTATGTAGTGAATATTATTATGAACATAACACAAACCCTTATTTTAAAATATTTAATAAGTTCCAATCCCGACCGTACCAATGAATTCTGAACTTAAGTACAGCTTCAAGCACGACTATACATACGTCTTTGAATTATGAGTAACGGCGATGGACTCGCCATCTGTCACGTTGGCGCCATTATAAATCTTGCGAAAAGTGGGTGTGTTACACATGTCTGCCTACCCCTTTTGGGACCCTTGTGGGAAGGTGTGAAGATATATATTGACATATCTCTGTGGACTCCACGACATACAAATATGTGTGGAAGAGGCAGAGGAAGACCACGTTCCAACTACTTAGATCAAATCGATCGGACCCTCAAGGACGGGAACGTCAAGAGTACTCGAAACCGACGAGCATGTATGAAGAGACTGATGAATGTGGATGAAGCAAAAAAGATATGTGAGTCTAGAGAGAACTGGCGCTCTATACTCTCTGCCTATTTAAAAATAAATGTATCCAATTACTGTGGCAATATCTCAATACCGCAGTCAAATTAAAACTCCTCTTAGTTGCTGGGAGCCTGGTACAAAGAGTTCACGTTTTCATATATTGTGACCAAATTTCTGGCTTACTAGCGTTCTATACTACCTCTGCCAACCCCGTCGACGTGGTGGTGTATATCTTTCAAGTCTCTATTTAAGTATATTTTTTAATAAGGGTTTTCTTTGCTTAAGTTAAATTAGGTCTCATTAATTATGTAAGTGAAAGATTTGTCTGATTGTAGGTACCTGTGGGAATGTTCATATGAAAATAATTATAAGTATTTATGAATGAGCCATGTATACTTCTGGCAGCCTGGTAGCTCATAGTGATGTATTACGGTATCTCCCCTTAAAATATTCACTACCCGACCGGGGTAGCCGAGCTACCCCAATGCCCAAACTAACTGCCGAATGGCATATCGCGACGGTCAGGACGGGAGTGTCTAAAGTTATGAGAAGTCACTACTCGATCGGGGTAGTCGAGCTACCCCAATGCCCAAACTAACTGCAGAATGGCATATCGCGATGGATCAGCACAGGAATGTCGTAAATTATGAGAATCTACTACTGGACCGGGGTAGTCGAGCTACTCCAATGCTCAAAATAACTGCAGAATGGCATATCGCGACGGATCAGTACGGGAATGTCTAAAATTATGAGAAGTCACTACGGAACTGGGGTAGTCCAGCTACCCCAGTGTCCAATCATACTACATGATGACCTATCAAGACGGGTCAGCACGGGAATCGATCGCAGTAATAATTTGCATCGTAAACTACGCCCGCTTGTCATCCGCGGTGGCAGCATATCTTAATATCATATATCTAAATAAATCAGCATATTATATTAATTTATTTCAGATATCATAGAATCCATAAATTTATTAATTAAATAAAATACAGTTTTAATGCACGGACGATTTAAAATGCGGCTTTATTTAACAGTATATTCGTTTGAGCTTGTAAATAAGATACTTTAGTTTAAAGTTCAACAATCTCATCCATAACGTTGTCGATGTGACCCTTGACGTTGGCAAGGGCATCGTCAAAGGACCTTCAGGCTTGTCATCATGACATTTGGACTTGTCATCATGACATTTGGAGTTTGGACTTGTCAACGTGACCTTTGGACTAGTCAAAATGACCTTTTGACTTGTCAAAATGACCTTTGGACTTGTCAACATGACATTTGGACTTGTCAACGTGACATTTGGACCTGTCAACATGACATTTGGACTTGTCAACATGACATTTGACATTGTCAACATTTAACGTATTATTATACCATAGAAACCAAAACAAGACAGTATTAGACTTAAATATTAGTTTTTTTCTAGCTTTCGAGGCTCCAGTGCTAGTATTATCTTTTATTATATTATCGATGATAATTTTATTTATAGTATTGATACAAGTACTTAGTTTAAAAAAATACCTCCTTTTACGTGACGATGTAATAATAATAATAATTAGCGATCGCGAAAGCCTTTTTTTATTGGTCGTACTAGAAGTGAGAATTGGCCTTGAGTCTCGACGATGTATTAATAATTTCACTTCTTAAACAAACAAACAACTCAATATATTGAGGTAAAGAATGTGTTTGGTACAATAAAATTAATGGCAGCTTTGAAACTAGGTGATAATGTTTTAATTACGCTTTTATTGTGTAAGTTTTAAGACATAGTTGTAGTAAATAGATCGATAAAGTTTTACTCACAAAGCGAACACGAATCTACATTATCACGTAATGAGTCCTTAGTCTTTTCGCGATTAACTCACGAAATACTGAACGCATTTTCATGTGGATTTTACCAATAGACAGAATGATTCGCGAGGACGTTTTAGGTGTATTAAGGTATTACTTTAAGTGAGCCGATAAGACCCTAGCACCAGTAAAAAATACATATAGATAGTGCCATACGCGAAGACGCGCCCCACTTACCTCCCCTGTAGTTTATAGTGTAAGTGTGCAACCTTCCACTAATGTTTGAGTATTGTCGGTACACACTGATTACCTATGAGTGCACACGCACACTACAATTAATAGGCTCGGGTATGCTCGGGTCATACTGCCCGCATCCCGTAGCCCCCTCAACTAGATAATGGTGGGGCGCGTCTTCGTGGATGGTACTCTATCTAGACTACCGTCGAAGCCGGGCCGGGTCGCTAGTATGCAATCGTTTGCTGTTGATCTTACGCTACTGACGTTTGGTTGTCCCATTATTCGCGCCATTTATTTCGTGATCAAAGCCAAGAATTTTATGCTTATATTTAAAGGGCTTCTTTAATAATAAATACTATATAGCTCTATACTCTCTGCCTACCCCGTTCGGGACTCGGCGTGGTGATATGTATATAATAAATACATTGGGATAATTCCACACGAATTGCCATAGCCCCAAATTAAGCTTGTTTGCTAGCAAAGTAACTAGACGTAATATTTTCAAGTATGAAGAGCTCAATGAGAACGCTAAAACTTTAACGTGGCGAGTATGTATGAGTAGATGAATGTGGATGAAATCGTAAGTTAAAAAATTACGTTGTGCTTTATCTACACCGTGACGGCCAGAACATGTAAAGCATAGTAAAGAACTGTCAGACGACATTTTGTTATAAGACGGGAAAGGTCCGGATACAAAATGGCGGATTGACATATATGGATGTAAAGTTCAATCGTAATAAAGGTAATTTTATTGAAACAAAAAACTTTTGCTTGTAAACTATTTTATATTTAATAAATCAGCTCTGTATTGTCGAAAATAACAAACAGTATTAATTGTACTATTACTACACCAGTAGTCACGAAATCAGGACAGAATGGTTTGACAGATGACAAACCTAAACACATTTTACCCCCACTTAGAATTGATAAGATATCAGAAAATAAAACTTTATTAATATAGTATTGTTCATTAATTAAAATTGTTAAAAGTAGTCTTCGTTTCAAAGGTAGGATGATTTGACGTTTGTGTCTGACAGTTCACTGACAATTCAATTCTCATTACACTTGTCAGTATAAGGTAGCAGAGGTCACAAACGTTTCCGTCTTATAAACGAAATTATTTTCATTATGTTTAAGTAAATAGCACGTAGTTATTACATATATGAAAAACGTGTTGGAGATAATAAATTTGTGTATAAAAATTGATTAAAATACAAGACGCGTTAATCAGTGTAATTATCACTAAGTTTTTTCTTTTATAATGTATAATAATAGTTTAAAAGCAATGTGATCGTGTTAAGGATTGGAAATGGAGAATTCTCTTTGTATATTTTACGGAGATTTTAAAATTGATGCAGTATTTTATATGAAGCATTTCGCCTGTACCTTAATTATAGTTAACTAGTAATTATGATGTGTACCCACCCGTGTGGACCTGACAGTGTTCAAAGCTTTACAAATACTCGATTGTAATAGACAGGTTTTTATTTTTTTAATAAATGTAACGTTTTTGTACAAGTATTGTGTAAATAAATGCATTTTTATAAATTCTGTTTTCTTTTACCACCTAGTAGAGATCAAGTCGATCGGACGCTCAAGGACGGGAACGTCAAGAGTACTCGAAACCGGCGAGCATGTATGAAGAGGCTGATGAGTGTGGACGCAATATCTCAAGAATGGTAACTCTTAGGAAAAAATCATTAATACCATTTTTGTAGAGAATTTTAAGATCTACAAGTTTGGTCCGAGGTTTTATATTGATAAAACTTACAGTTTTCGAGAAAAATAAAAAAACAAAAATTTTGACCTTTGACCCCGAACAACATAGGTTCGATGCAGATTTTTAAAACTATTTGTAATGGTAAACCCTAGCTCTCCACCAATATTTAACTCCGGCAATTTTTGTTATTGGCGACTATTTTTATGTCTAAATTGACCGGACTACCTACCAGGAGCGCATAAACTTCAACATACTTGTATTTCTGCTTGCATAATCCTGAACTATCTGGGTCAAGGTTGGTTCGGAGGGTAGGTAAGCGTCAAACAAATCAAAATGCGTAGGTAATTATGTCGATAACCATTTTTTATTTGAAAACTTAATCTAATTTGCAACATTATTACAAAGTCCGCGCTTTTACAAAATAAAAAAGGGAGAATAATTTAACTAACGACTAGATTATAACGCTGTACATAGTTCAAAAGCTCAGAGAAATAATTTAAAAAAAACGAAATTATCACAAAAGATCTTTGACAGTTCAGCGTGACAGTTCCCGTAAATACTTAACGTATCTGTGAACATCGTTTTAAAACAGACCATGGAAACGCACGGAGTCAAATACTTTGGTAATGTCAAAATAAATAAAGATAGTGCCATCCATGAAGACGCGCCCCACCTATTTCTAGTCGAGGGGGTCGCGGGATGCGGGGAGTATGACCCGAGTCTATTAATTGTAGTGTGCGTGTGCACTCATAGGTAATCAGTGTGTACCGACAATACTCACACATTAGTGGAAGGTTGCACACTTACACTGTACACTGTAGGGGAGGATAGTGGGGCGCGTCTTCGTTGATGGCACTAGCTATATACGTTTTATTTATTTACATACTCTATGGTCAAACCTCGTTTGTGACAAGATTCAAGTTCAAATGTCAAGTCACAACCAACTGTCAAAGAACAAACAACCGTATATATATACATTACAGTCAGATTAAATACACTTATACATTTTAGTTTTGGCTTTCGACGTGTTGATACAACGACGGTTTATCTCCAGAGATAACTATTTTGGTATTTACAGTATTATAACTGTATTAGAATTTTATAAATATGTACGCTAATGGGCGCCATGTTGTCGTTCGGAAGCTATTACGCGTTTGCTGTCTAGGTAAGTTACCTTTGAAGCATGAGATAAACTCACTGCTTTAGACATAATGACGCGTTTAAAAATAACACAACATAACCTAAAAATGTTACAAATAATTTTCGCTCCAATACCAGCTTTTTTAAAAGTTTCTTCCATCCATCTGTCATTCAATTCTTATACATATAGACCTTAAAATAACATTGATAACTAAAAAAACACTGGCAGGATGTTTGGCTTCAGAAATTAGTTGGTAAAAAAATTGAGAATACAACTTAACTAAATGTTTAATTTTTTTTTGAGGAACAGGTTAATGTCATAGATGATATGCATGTTAATAAATGAAAATGTCAATAATGGGACGTCAAAAGTACAAGAAACCGGCTATCTTTTAAGATGAGACTTCATGAGGCTGTAAGTCTAGAGAGAATTAGAGCTCACCCTCTCTCTGCCTACCCCGTGAAGGACTCGGCGTTGTGTATTGAATTAAACGCGATGAAAGCCAAGACGTACTTAATGAAAGGATTTCGAATTCTAGTGTCTTTAGAGTAATTAGTAGGAATTTGTCTCTGGCATACTAATCAAGCCACTGTAGAAAAAAATAAAGGCAAAGACACACACACTATTGTCTTTTAGATACTGAAAAGAAAGATACAGAAAGAAAGTGACCGCAAGATTTTCTACCACCGATGCGTGAAAATTAGCACTTGCAACACGGCTCGGTAGCTCGTTATCTATCGGCGTGATTCTGCTAAATTTCCGATCGATTTCTACCATATTTCGGGAGAAAATTACGCGGCAACTTCGTCATAAGAAGTAACCGTACGACCTAACAAAGGTAATAGAATTAAAGAACCAACCTTTACGAGTTGTCAGACGATTCAATCTGGATATTTCGTTTTATTACCATTGTTCGGTGTTTACCACAATATTTCAAAAATACCTAAGAGCAATTAATGCAATACCTGATTTTTCTGTCGGTTCCCCGCAAAGGAACATTAAAGTATGGCTCAACTCGTTCTTACGTCATTAACGAATAGCTCAAAGGACACGGATCTAAAACGTCAAATTGACAGCTGTCAGATTGATATATTTAGCTCAATAGGCTCTAGAGCAGTGTTTCCCAACGTGGGGCCCACGCCCCACAGGGGGGCAATTTGATAGTTAAGGGGGGCAATTTAAAAATGGACCCGACACGACTACAACCCTTTCGCATTAGGTAATTTAAAAAAAAATTATGCGGGCATACAAATGTTTAGAAATGTTAAGATGGGGCGTAGCCTAAAAAAGGTTGGGAAACACTGCTTTAAAGCCTACGTATGTCGTACGGTCACCACTTAAGGCGAAGCGTTAAGTGCCTCGCCTTAAGTGGTAGCGTTGTCAAATAATAGAAAAATACTAATAAATACTAATAAAGATATGTTTTTTGTATATTTAAATGCTTTCGTGCTATCATAGAAGTATTCATGCCCTGGACGTACTTTTTAGGTACAATTACTTAGGTACTATTTAGCAGCCTAAGTTCTAGGTTGCGGATGAGGTCATGGGGTCAAACGAGAGGTCATTTATGGAGCTTAAAATCAAAGATTACAAGAAGAATACACCTACCTCCCGTAAAGGTCCACCGAAGGGATAAAGACATAATAACGTGACAGATGGCGAATAAAGCTCGTGGTGTGACTAACTGTACTGAAGTTTAGATAAACTCATAGGTACAGACGGGATTCGAACTGGCTATTTTTCTGCACGTTACTGTTAAAACCAAGGCCACAACGTATATACTTTATATATAAAAATAAATGTACGGGAACGCCAAGAGTACTCGAAACCGACGAGCATGTATGAAGAGACTGATGAATGTAGACGAAGCGAAAGAGGTATGTAAGTCTAGAGAGAACTGACGCTCTATACTCTCTGCCTACCCCGTTAGGGACTTGGCGCGATGATATGTATGTATGTATGAAAATGTTAAACGACCAGCGTTAAGCGTCAAGGTAAGATTTTTTTTTAAATGACCTTTTCGTTTGAGTCCAAATGTGACCCCATTCCTTATTGCCATAGTAAGACTTAAACCCTAGCAATGCCTAGCTTCCTAAGGACACATTCTCATAGCCTCTACAAAATTGAGGTCGATACGTCACTTAAACAAAAAAAAAACAGCTGAAATTCGTGACATTTCGTGATATGTCAGAGCGAAATGTCACTGTCAACATTCCCGCCAAAGCGGCCATTACGCAACTTAACCTACAAATTATATTATCATCTATGATACGTACCCTACAGATTATCAATATATTAAATTAAATGTCGTAACTATGTACAATTTTTGGAATAACATTTGGCATCGCCAGATAGACTCATCAAGACTTATATGTGCGGATGACGTCTTTGATCTGAGCGCGGCATAGGGGGCACTGACCGCCGCCCTTGCCGCGCCATTGCTGCACGGCGCATCTGTAGCACATGCACATATGTCCACACATGTACAGTACACTATCGATTGGGTTCTCGTAGCATATAGTGCATTCGGTGCCTGTGAGATTTCCTTCACCTATCACGGAGTAGATTCCTTGCGAATGCGAGGCTTGTCGACTAGTGGAGGGGCCGGTAGGCAGCCTCAGCGGTTCGGAATGCCCGTTGGGAATCTGGACTTGTTCGTTGCAATTATTCTGGCTTGTGGACGAACACTGAGCGTCAGTCCTCGGGCGCTGGTATTGCATACATGAGGTTGGCTGAGCCACTACTGGTTGGAGGCCGGCCAGGCAGAGCTGAGACGACTGGATTGGCTGTAACGAGGAGATAGCTTTATGATTAACGGTTCTATGGAGAGTCAAGTCTTTTCCATAAGGGTCACTGAAAGGGTCGGAAGGTGTATCAGTTGGCGAGTCCATCGACGTTACTCAAGCACGACTATACATACGCCTTTGAGTGTCCTCTCAGACGTATGCAGGTTACTCGATGTTTTCCTTCACCGTAAAGCTCGTGGTGTGACTAATCACTGTGCTTAAGTTCAGAAAAACTCATTGGTACAGTCGGGACTCGAACTTGCAACCTTTGTGTTGCTGACAACTACTCGAACCACTGGCCACCAAGGCTTTTGAGTTTTTCTCTTCAGTGATCAATTAATTACACCTTGAATTAAGTGAAATTAAAAGACGTATGTAAACAGCGATGGATGAAACTCGCCATCTGTCACGTTGACAGCCTAGTATATCGTTTTGTTCTACCTCTGCCTACCCCTTATGGGACCCTTCGGGAAAACGTGAAGATATAACAAAGTCTTCCACTTAAAAGCCGATCTGAATTTGTTCTCATAAGCTTAGATTGGGTCGGTGAGTTTTGGGGCTATCCCATACAGCCCCAATATTAAAAGAAAAGTAAGGATCATGTTATCATACTTGAAGCCCTTTCGAGACCTATTGCGGTTACCCATCCTATTATTGGCCTTAAATTACATCAATAACTGTGAAATTTCCACTGAACAAAGTACTAGGCTCGCATAATTCAAAAGAAGTACAAATATGTACCTCAATATAAACCGCCCTGGCTAAAATCAATTGTCGATATTTATCTACTGCACCTCTGCCTACCCCGGGGACCCTTGTGGGAAGGCGCGAAGACAAAGTACTAGGCTCGCATAAATCGAAAGTAACTTACCTCAATATAATGCGCGCTGGCCAAAGTAAGTCCCTGTTGATGGCCGGCGCCGCCTTGGCCACCATTCTGCGGCGGCAAGCTGACCACGAGCACAGTACCACCAGCCCCGGTGGAAATGGGCGCCGCCGTGGAAGTCAAGACCCTTAACTGCTGAGGAGGAGTCTGCGCCGGCTGGGCAACTTGCGAACTCAGCATCCTGACCCTTTGAGTAGCTCCATAGATGTCCACAAACGCCCACAACCGCAAAGTATGGTCAACGTGCATGACAGTGACAGGATTGGACCCGTTGCGGCTGACGCGGACCTCTCCGTCCAACGTCAAAGTGACAGCTAGCTCGTCGCCTCTCCTGAGTCCGTTCGCAGCATCCCTCCTAACGACCCAGTATTCGGGCCGGTCCAACAGCTGTTCCGCATCATCTGGCAGGTCGCATGGTCTGAGGGTAGCTGGGTCGCAGGAGGTCAGGCCGATAGCCAAGCTGCCCGCGTACGCCGACTCGGTAGCCAGAATTTGGACCACGATCGTCTGTCCTGGACGCATGGGCCGCGCTGTAAACACGTAACCTTGACAGAACTCCGCTTCAATCCTGGCTGCGACTCCTCTGTCATTGATGAACTGGACATTCCTGCCTTTGACTCTATGCAAACTGAGCGGTACCAGTGGGTTCTGGTACCTGGGAGCGGGCAAGGCCTCTTCGACTGACAAAGATCGCATACTGCTGACCATTCTCTCCTCTTCTGGCGAATGGTTCCTTCTCGCTTGACTGGGCGCGCGAGGGTCGGCGAACTGCACCGCCGTGCAGTTCCCGTACACATCGACCAAAGCCCATAGCGGACTCCTGGTGTCCACTCCTGAGAAGAACAGGCCCTTATCCTCTCCATTGACGCCGAAGTGGACGTCACCGGCGGAGTTCACGTAATAGTAGAGTATGTTGTCCTTTTCGCAGAACCTTTCGCCGAGGGCCTTCGCCCAGTTGCCCGGTTTGTTGGTGAGGTCGGGGCACGCGTATTTGGGCAGGTTGTGGGTGAGGGTAGCTGGGTCGTGGGTAGTGAACCCGAAGCGGAGGACGCCGCTCCAGCTGTTGGAGATCTCCACGAATCTGAGGCACACCTGGAAGAGATAGAGATTGAGGTTTAGATTAAGGTATTCTTAAATTTTAAAGATTCTTAATTATAAAAGCCGTGGTGGCCGAGTGTGAGGGTGTGTGTGTGTGTGTGTGTGTGTGTGTACTACCTTCACCTCTGCCTGCCCCTTCGAGAACCTTGTGGGAAGGCGTGATGATAAGAAATATTTATTCAGAAACTAGCTGGGCCCGAGACTTCGTTCGCGTGGAATTTAACAAAATAATATTGTTCAGTGTCCAAAATAAAGTCTAAGTTATTCCTTTTAACATCAGCTATCTGCCAGTGAAAGTCCCGTTAAAATCGGTCCAGCCGTTTCAGAGATTACCCGGAACAAACAGACAGACAGACATTTTTTTTTAAATGATATTTTGGTGTATGTACCGTGTATACATATATGCATTTAATAAAAAGCTTCATATTACAAACAGACACTCCAATTTTATTTATTTGTATGTATGTATGTATGAGATAAAACATACCATAGAAATGAAAGATGTTGAATTACCTTCTCGTTAACTCTAACAGGTCTGGCACTGAACGCCACGCCTTTGCAGAAGGACTCGACACGGCGAGCGGTGCTGCCATCGCGGGAGACGCGGACGTTCTCTCCATGGACGCTGTGGAACCCCAGGGGGGGCAGGTTGTTGGGGGCGCCGCCGGTGCACGACGTCCGCGGGGCTGGAACAATACAAACACTCTATTACATAGGGTTAAATAAGGGAGATTACCTTAAGCTCATGCTCTCCTGGTACATTCTTAAAGGTTTTCCCTAGAGAGTGCAGCATGGAGTTTTTCAAGATGGGTGTGGGGAGATTATCTTTAAGCTCATGCTCTCCTGGTACATTCTTAAAGGTTGTCCCTAGAGAGTGCAGCATGGAGTTCTTCAAGAAGCGTGTGGAGAGATTACCTTTAGTTCATGCTCTCCTGGTACATTCTTAAAGGTTTTCCCTAGAGAGTGCAGCATGGAGTTTTTCAAGAAGGGTGTGGGGAAATTATCTCTAAGTTCAAGTTATCCTGGTACATTCTTAAAGGTTTTCCCTAGAGAGTAAAGCATGGATCTTTTTAAAAAGGGCGTGAAGAGATTATCTTTAAATCCATGCTCTCCTGGTACATTCTTAAAGGTTTTTCCTAGAGTGCAGCATGGAGTTCTTCAAGAAGGGTGTGAAGAGATTATCTCTAAGTTCATGTTATCCTGGTACATTCTTAAAGGTTTTCCCTAGAGAGCATGGAGCTTTTTAAAAAGGGCGTGAAGAGATATTATCTTTAAATCCATGCTCTCCTGGTACATTCCTCAAGGTATTCCCTAGAGAGTGACATGGAGTTCTTCAAGACGGGTTGTGAAGAGATTCCTGCAGGGTCGGCAAGACGCAATCAATACCTATGGTATGCAACCTGACAGATGGCGAGTCCATCGCCGTTTCTAAAGTCTAAGTATGTCCTTTAAACGTATGCCGATTTCCATAAGATGTTTGTTTTCCTTCGCCGGAAACCTCGTGGTTTGAATTCCTGCCATTTATGTAAAACTACACAAAAATTCAATCTTTAATGAGTATACGTGACGACTAAATTCGTGAACAATGCCTGTTTTATTTTAAGTCATTTTAAATGGCGCGTTACCCACTTATGCTACCCTAACTGTACCGAAGACATTAATTCATTGTACTCAAAGGCCCCTGTTCCAACGCAAAGAAGACCACCTGCTCGGCAGATGCGCGCGCAGCTTGCCCCAACATGGCGTCCTAATGTCAAACTATTCTGACCTTTCGCGCCTTTGCAATTAGGTGTTTTACTTATACCACAAACATTTTTGAATTACCTCAACTAGAATTTATTATTATCATCATATTATCACACCACGAGCTTTACGGTGAAGGAAAACATCGAGAGGAAACCTGCATACGTCTGAGAAGACATTCAAGGGCGTATGTATAGTCGTGCTTGAGTTACGGGGATGGACTCGCCATCTGTCACGTTGGCACCTACCTACGTCTAAATCAAACGGTCAGTCATTAAGGAAGTGGTAAATTAAGATAAAGAATATTTGTACGTTTAAACGCACTAGGTCTTAGGTACTTACTAATCAGACTTGATTTTATTACATTAGATATCTTCAGTACACGTGAAACACGGGATCGACAAATAGCGCTTTGGTTAACAAGTTGCGCCTGGGGTTTCAGTAAAAATCTTTGTCTTAATTTTCAGTCAATTCCGTTCAGTAGTCTTTGCGTGAAAGAGAAACAAACATACAAACTGTCGCATTTATTATGATTATTTCAAAGCATAGCGTAGCAAGTTTCCCCCACGATACAAGCTTCTCCCCTTCGTTCCGCTTGTCATTGTTGGAACACGTGGCTGGTACTTCCGCAGCTAAACGACTTGAAAATTACGAGGATGTGCCATTAGCTTTATACGGGCGATCAGGTTCCTACGAAATAATGCACTACGGTATCTTAAAACTATAATGCTATAACAATCTTAATTCATTAATGTTAAAGCGATATTACGTAGGTTTCCTAAAATAATTAAACAACGCTCTTGCTGTTAGAAAGTACCAGGATTGCATAAGTTACAAATCAGTCTTTTCAATGCCACATTTTTTGTGTCGACGCTGGTATTAACTCTCAGATCTACAGAGAGAACAACGGTTTGAAATTGGAACTACCAGTCTGTAGAAAAACCTTGATGCAGCGAACAAATACAACAACTCCTTATTGCTTATGGCAACCTGGTACTTTAGAACTTCGTGCGCCATGGTTGCTATTTGCAATCATATTTCAAGAATGTCTGAGTAGAAGATGTATATTAAATTGCGATATCTTATTTAGTGTCTCGTGTTTTAAATTATTATTTAACTTTTACATATATAAATAAATATATATATCCTCACGCCTTCCCACAAGGGTCCCCGAAGGGGTAGGCAGAGGTGTATAGGTAATACCCACACGACCACTTTCCGCCAGAAGTATATTAGGTGCCAACGTGACAGATGGCGAGTCCATCGCCGTTACTCCAGCACGACTATACATACGCCTTTGAATTTCTTCTCAGACGTATGCAGGTTTCCTCTCGATGTTTTCCTTCACCGTAAAGCTCGTGGTGTGACTAATCACTGTACTTAAGTTCAGAAAAGCTCATTGGTACAGTCGGGATTCGAACTTGCGACGTTTGCGTCGCAGGCAACTGCTCGAACCACTCGGCCACCACGGCTCTTTATTTTTTATTTTGTATTAGTAATTTATTTAAAAATAAAATTCAATATTATTATAATCCAATTATTAGTAATAATAATAATAATAAACAACACATTAAACACACGACAAGAGTATAATTTACATACAAGTACCAATGTAACTTAACACGTCGAATGAACCAGGTGTTCCAATATCATAAAAAAACAGTAGAGGGTGGCCGCCATGTTGGATCTCTCTTCCGCCGGAAGTGCTGATCGAATCTTATTTAACCCTCAAATATAATAATTTTGGGGGAGGCTAAATCGGATATAGACCTTTTGTAAATCGGAAATAGTGAAATAAAAAAAAACTTTGTCTAGATTTTTTTTAAACATGTTTTAGTATTTGCCAACATACGAAATACAATCCTCATTCCACATAATAGACCTACATCCTCCTGGCGGGTAGGCAGATACATTAACACCAATGTTTTCTCGAAGGATGCATTTAGGCTCTGACAGCTGTCACTGTCACTAAGACCATTTTTTTGTAAAAAACTAAATATTAATGTATGTCTCTGGTGCCATGGAGGATGGGTCGGCCCTTAGTGTGGGACGCTACGTGTGTCGATACACTGGCTCCTTCCCATCTTCCTGACACATCGGTGGCGGCCGGCGCCGCTGCTGCTCAGCAGGAGTGCCTCAAGCGCCGCAAGTATGCCTGTCTCGGGTCAGGTTACATATTTGCTGCATTTGCGGTTGAAACTCTGGGGCCTTGGGGTCCTGAGGCTCACCATCTTTTTAAAGAGGTCTCGCGCCGTCTAGTCGAGGCCTCTCGTGACAGGCGGGCTGGAACATATCTCGCTCAGAGAATCAGCATTGCTATCCAGCGTGGCAATGCTGCTAGTCTTCTTGGCACGTTGCCTCGGGATACCGATTTGGGACAAATATTTTATCTGTAAGTAGTTAGTTTCAACTGTTCTTTGTAAATATTATTAATTGTTGTTATTGTAAATAAATATATCTAACAAAATATTAATTTATTAACAAACAATTTATAAGCCTGGTTTTGTTTGGTGTATACGAACCTCATCTACCAGGGTAACATAAATTTGTCTGTACCTCGACGCAACAAGTCAGTCAAGTCACCCCATATTTCAGTATTGAGGGGAGAAAATTAATTCCATTCTATTTTCGCGGCATTAATTTACGACACGTGTCCAAGTTTATATTTAGACACGCTATTAGTTAAGTAAATTGAGGCATTTCTACACAAAGCATTCCAAATAGTTCGCTTTAACGATAAAAGGGCCGGTATCCAAAGCCAAAAAATCTTAGCAAACTATATAACGCTCAAAAAAAGGATCATTGGATGACAATTAAATTGATGCTTTATTTCCTCAGTATTCTTAAATTTTAATGCGTTCCACAATAAAAACTTTTTGATATGGTCCGTGCCATACAACAAGGCAATCGTGCTAGTGGCAGACGGCGATGGTCTCGCCACTAAGCACATTGGCACCTTAATATGTCTCCAGGGTATTGATACACCTCTGCTTACCCCCTCAGGCATCCTGGAGGACAGTAGAGAAGATAAACAAATAATATTGTTCATATAAACATCCGACGTTTAAAGTTCCTGGTACTAGGATAGCATAAGTCAAGAGGTGCCATAAATCAATGGCGACAGAACGAAAAAAAAAAAACTACCTAGACTAACGAACTCGGGCGCATTGTAAATGTCACTACTAACGTCACAGACGCTTCCTGGTGCAATCCCTAGTCTAACTTTAGCCGCAATGACGTCAAACCTGCACTAGATCTCTTAGAATAGATCCTCTTTATGTCTTCTGGCTCCGACATAGGTTCAGGTTGCGTAAGGCGTTTGACAGATAATAAAATATATATTACCTATTGAGTTTTTTTTTTAAATAAAACTGTTACTATTTCGATAAAGGGTTTACCGCAATGGTGTAAATACAGCAACAATATTGACATAGAATATTAAAAACATAATACTATATTATAATTTAGCAAACACGGATGGCAATGTACTAGGTAAGCATGAGTATGTAAGTAAACTACTCACTCTGCCTAGACCGGCCGAATACCTCGATATAATTTAAAATTTATTTTTAAATTATAAACACTATTGACCCTTTTTAAATTACAATAAAATACCATAAACAATAATACTATCTATAAAAAATAACTCATAATATTTCAGATCACAATTGCTCTGTTACCATTCAAGGAAATCGAAAAAAAAAACAACTTTACCGCGCCTAAACAACGCTTGTCCGCCATTGCGGGGGTGTATACAATAATTTTCCTATTTTAATCCTCTTGACTCACAAACTGGGGCATTGCGAGGGAGGACTCCATACACTCCCCCTTTGTAGAAACTTACACACATGTGTGTTAATGTGACAAAACTCTCAAGGGCGTTGCCGTAATGAAATGTCTATTGTCTGGTATAATCTCTTGAGGGTTTCTGCAACCCTGGTAGGTTGAATATATCTTCGATTAATATTTTATTCTGTCAGATGGGTTATATTGAAATAGTTGAATTATATTAGATCGAATCCGCAACGAAGAGATTCGCAAAAAAAAATAACGTGGACGAGGGTTTGATTGTAAAGATGAAGAAAGGATGGACAAAAGACAACAAAGAAAGGATCAGTGAAAAAGGCTGACGAAACAGATATACAAAGTGTGTGCAAGAAGAGGTAGAGGAAGACCACATGGATGGGAACGTCAAGAGCATGTATGAACACTGATGAGTGTGGATGAACCAAAATAGGTTTGAAGTCTTAGAGAGCTGGGCGGCCTTTTCTGTCCCCCGTGAGTAACTCTGCTAGATAATTCATATGTATGTATAAAATATTATATTTTGTACCAGGCGTGCATAACCACTGAAGAGTAAACTTAAATGCCAATAAAAACTGGATAAGGTACATTATAGAAAGGTTTATTTATTAATAAACGCATTATTTTTCAATTGATTCTTGGTTCACTGACCCTGCACGGCTGGTATATTTTAAAATAACATCGTGTGCCGTTGCTGCTATCCTGGTAATATGCGTTAAATGATTCATTAACGTTTACATAATCAACGTAATACAAAAGATCAGGCTGAGAATTAGAACTTAACACACACCATAGATTATTTTATTATTAATTACCTTTAAATTGTAACATCTATTCAAATGTGTTGCCTGAAATAAACGATTATTATTATTATTATAGATGATTCTCATAATAGTTTGGAAACAAAATTAGAAAAATATGATGACGTCGTTGATCTTGAGAGCAACACTACAAAATGTCCTCACTCAGTTCCTTGGTGGTAGTTTTGGCGCGACTCTGACCTTTAGAGGTGGTATTCTTGTAAATACATAACTTTGGTGCCCTATACACTTCTCATTTGCCATATATTCCTAAATTTACAAAACATAAACTTGCAAGGTGTTTCGATTTGTCTGATGAGAAGTGTATAATTAAGTTATTTTTTTTATATTTATAGGATCGATCAAAGTAATATCCTGTAAAATAAAAGCTCAAAACTACCTGTAACGTATAACATAATATTTGTAACGCCAATCAGGTTTCGCTTCAGCTTTGAAATACACCCTGAGCGCATTTCAAATTGAATAACTAAAGGACTTGTATATATGTAAAGAAAAAAAAAGAAAAACACAACCTGTTAAATATGCGTTCCTTCTAAGTTCAACGTTCAATGTTGACTGTACACTATGCATTTGGGTATGCATCAACAATTTCTACGACCGTTGATCACCCTACAGCAATTAAATTCAGATTTCCACCCAGGAAGGATGCACAGGCAGACGCAGCGACGCGCATCGCCGGTCGTATTGAAATTGTTAGTAAATAAATATAAGGCTGGTGATATATAAAGCTCAGTATTGTACGTGGATACAAATACAGATAAAAAGTTCGATTCCTGGCAAGTCAGTTGCAATGAGCTTATCTCACTAGTAACTTTTTTTCGGACAATTCCACACAAATTGACCTATAGCCAAATTTAGCAAAGCTTGTGTTATGGTAACTAGACAACGATATATTTACTTATATATATACATAAATACATAGGACATCCAAGACTAAGGTACAAATACTCGTGTTCAACACACAAATATCTGCCCTCAGCGGTTATCGGACCCGCAACCTCAAGTTTCGCAGTGAGAAGATCAGACCGCTAGATCTTAAATTGCTTTGCTTAAATACTATAAGTAATTCTAGGTTAACAACTATAATTTAAGTAACTCTTAAAAAAACAAAAAGTAAGCCTTACTAACTTATCAACTGTGATTTAAAACACGAGCTTTACGGCGAAGGAAAACATCGTGAGTAACCCTGCATAGGTCTCCAAACACAATAATCATAATTCAGAAACGGCAATCGACTCGCCATCTATCACGTTAACACCTAAAATAAACTTATACACCTGAATCGACTGATTCGAGAACATTCACAGAAAGGCTACGAGACTAAATAAAAGAAATTCAAAATGAAGTTTGATATATATGTCATAAACCCGCATTAATATAGGGGGAGTGCCTCAGGGAGTTATCCTTCGCCCTACACTTTTCCTAACGGTGGGTAAATTCGATTTGCTTTTAATAAGGGTCGCAGATGTCATGACTGGGTGGGTTTATAGGGTAACGCAATTTGCGCGCGCCCTTGGATATTAAATCAACTTTATATATAAAGCTGTTACATCAGATAAGAAAGTTTCAAACATCCAAATTATCTTGAGGAGAAGCGATCTAATCAAAATCACAAAAACAAAATTCAACGCAAGGGACACAGGGAACACTTATTGAACGTCATATACTTAATAAAAACTACAGTTACCACAGTTTACAAGAAAAAAACCTGCCAGGAGAAGAAACGGCGAAACAAACTGACCGGTTTTCCTTTTTAACATTTGTTCTCTTTTACGTAGGGGTTGAAAAATATGATCTGAGCAGCCGAGCCCCTCACGGGTTAGGCAGAGAGATTGCAGCGCTTGTTCTCTCTAGCCTTATAGACCTCGCTTCATCATCATTTTGCGTTTTGAGTACTTTCGACGTCGTTGAGTGTCCGATCGATTTGATCTAGGTAGTTGGAACGAGGTCTTCCCCTGACTATTCTTCTTACGTCAATCTTTCTCCACTCATCCTCTCTATATGTCCAAACCAACGTAACATGCCTTTCTTCATCTTTACAATCACGCCCTTATTCACGCCAGTAGTTCTACGAATTTATCAATGAGATAAATGACAGTATGCAAACAGTCTTTAACTGTCAAACCGTCAACAAACACAGTCCTTACTAGAACACTCGAGAATATTCTAGAACAGTGTACTGCGACGTGACGTAAGGTCAAAGACCTTAATCCACAAACCGTGACGAAAGTGCGGGTAAAAACTTGAACTATAGCTATAGCGTTCAAAAATAATTATGCCCGCTCCACTTTTTATATTGTTCAATTATTATATTAGTTTCGCGTTCGAAACGACCAATTTATTGTTGCAACGTAACTTTTATAACCTACAATTATTTTGCTCCTAAAACATTTCGCGCCAAACGGAATTTGACAGTGACATTTGTCAAATGGGTCTTTTATCTTTTTTTTTAGACAACAAGCTTATGCAACAATTCATACTTCATTCATCATTGATGTACAATTAAAAAAAAAAAGGTTTTTCTTTAATTATTCTGCTAAGACCTCTTAACTTTGTTAAAAAGCCGTGCAGGCCGAGTGCTGTCGCCTTCAACACAAATATTGCAAGTGCGAATCCCGACTGCACCAATGAGTTTTTCTGAACTGAAATACAGTGATTAGTCACACCACCGAGTGAGTGAACCCGCGAGGCGCAGTTAGTTACAAGTTAATCGAAACAAATGCAAAAGAAAAGATAAGGAAAAATTTGATTTTGTTTTTGTTTGTTTGTTACGATTTAATTCAAAAACTACTCAACCGATTTTTTTTATTCTTACACCAATAAAAAGCTACATCTTTACCGAATAATATAGACTATATAATAGAAAAGATTTAATTTTAGTTTGGTGTCTAAATAAAATTACACGCGGCTGAACCCGACAGCTATTCTTAGAGTAATAACAAAGTTATGCCAAATATATAAGAAGCTTATTAACAAAGGGGCTTCTGCAAGCAAACTGACTCATCTTGACCCTGTTTCTTAATACACACATTATTGGCATACATATAAAGTTCAAAATTGAATACAGCAATACTCCAAACTGAGATTTCGAAATAGTATTGCGCTCAATTTCAAAATTTCACATTTCCAACGTAGCACGCGTTCTAATTAAGAAAACATGAACTTGAAACAAAGGTCTTTGAGACTTATTTTTTTAACCACCCAATTTGGAAATAAAGCTAATTTTATAAAAAACACTAGTCTAAGTACCAACATTATAAAATTGCGTTCAATAAAATCTAACAGTACAACAGTGTAGAACGTGCCGTAGGTAGTATTGAATGAGTTTAAGCTCTATATCAATTCAGATAAGACATACAATCATTTGAGAGGTACCGTCGCTGTGATGTGTAACGATCCAAAAAATCATGACGCGTGACAGAGGAACACGCAACTTTTGCCACTCTCATGGAAAACGAAGGAGAAAGGAAATAGGTACTTTATATTATACGTTTAAAATGACGTTTAAACCGACCAAAGTAAGGATGACAATGACAATTACAATTCTCAGGGTTATATCCATAAATTTAACGTTATAACGTTCCAACTACCTGGATCAAATAGATCGGACTCTCAAGGACGGGAACGTTAAGAGTACTCGAAACCGACGAGCATGTATGAAGAGACTGATGAATGTGGACGAAGCGAAAGAGGTATGTAAGTCTAGAGAGAACTGGCGCTCTATACTCTCTGCCTACCCCGTTAGGGACATGGCGTGATGATATGTATGTATGTATGTATATCCATAAATTTTTTTCCCTATACATATTTTTCATGACACGGATACAATACATTCAAACAAAAAAATCTTAATATATATATTTCTTCTGTGCGTGAGTACGTCACTGAACTCCTCCTAAACCGCTAGATTTTAATGAAATTTTCTGTCTTCAGTTGAATTCGAAAATGGTTTGGATTCACAATTGGCCCCGATAGGTGGCGCTGCGATCGTGTTTCAGGACTTTTTTCAAGCGAAGTTGAATGGCACAACTAGTATAATATAAATTGTATCATATCTTAGTATCCTCACGCCTTCCCACAAGGGTCCCCGAAGGGGTAGGCAGAGGTGTATAGGTACCCACACACCCACTTTCCGCCAGAGGTAAATTAGGTGCCAACTACTTTTACTACTACTATATCTTGAAATTTTACCTAATTAACTATTATAAGAAAAAAATTCGAACTAAACGAAACATACTAGCCATGTCCCGGATTTACTCGCGTATAATAAAATCACTAGACTCTTATGCAATAAAACATATCCTAAGTATTAATCCAGCCAATAATCTATCACTGTGCCAAATCTCATCCGAATCCGTTCAGTAGTTTTTGCATGAAAGACGCACAAACATACACAAACGCATTTACAACACAACGTAAGTAACAATTCGTATTTATGAACATCGCACTGTCTGCCCTTAGTCTGTAAACACAAAAGAAGCATATCAATTTCCCGCTAAAAATACCGCGACGCGGGAGCAGGCGGCGGCCATTTTGGAAAAACGTGGGGGAGTAAACAAAGCATAGAGTAGAGGCTGTGACGACACACATGGCGTTGGTACACGGGGATTTGAGCCTGGGGGTATTGGGTACTATTTGGGCATCTTAACGTGCATTGTGCTTCGGGCTATTTATAAAACAAGCTTTGGCCCGCAGTTTTAGCTGCGTTTAATGTTACATGTCTTCACGTCATCCCACAAGGGTCCCCGAAAGTGTAGGCAGAAGTGCAGTTACATCCACTTTCCGCCAGATATATCAGGTGCCAACGTGATAGATGGCGAGTCCATCGCCGTTACTCAAGCACGACTATACATACGCCTTTGAATTGCTTCTCAGACGTATGCTCACCGTAAAGCTGGTGTGACTAAATATGTATGTATGTAACTTCAGAATAACTAATTGGTACAGTCGGGATTCGAACTTGCAATATTTTTGTTGCAGACAACTACCCGTACCACTCGGCTTCCGCGGCCCTCTATTCTCTTGCAATTGATACATACAACACGTAAATCCAAGACTAAGGCCATCTTCTATACTGCCACTTGTGTCATTATGTATATGGCCATAGATATTTTTTTTTTTTATACAACAAGATTGGCAAACAAGCATACGGCCCCACCCGATGGAAAACGGTTACCGCAGCCTATTTACGCTCACGAAGTATCACTTGCGCGTGCTACTCTGTGTTCGGAGAGTTATAGTGTGTGATAACTTTCCCGGGCATCAAGCGGATATAATGGGCCGGTATATAGAAGCTACCGTCCGACGGAAAGTGCGGTCAGCGCCGGATGTTGGAACTTGTATACGGAGATACGTAATGGGATAGCCGTGGTAAGAGAGTTTTGGGATTTACTTACAATATTGATGTACCTCAAAATGCTATGTAGGTTTGAAGCATATTCTCAAATAGAAGTTGCCTGCAACACAATGATTGCTAGGTCTAATGAGTTTTCTGAACTTAAGTACAGTGATTAGTCACACCACGAGCTTTACGGTGAAGGAAAACATCGAGAGGAAACCTGCATACGTCTGAGAAGAAATTCAAAGGCATATGTATAGTCGAGCTTGAGTAACGGCGATAGACTCGCCATCTGTCTCTATGGTTTCTTATCTTACTAATATTAAGTAAGTAAGTAAGTTCTTTATTGTAATAACTGTGTACATTGTGGTGGTTAGGAAGTAATTACTAGGACACAACAGTTAGTCCAATCTGGACGTACAATATTTCATAATTATAAATGTGAAAGTTTGGATGTTTGCGGTTCTTTCACGGCCAAACGGCTGAACCGATTTGGCTGGAAGTTGAAATCGTGATGGCTTATACCTAGGGATAGGAAATTTCGAAAATTCAAAGTTCTCATAATATAAAGTATGTCGCTTTCACGGCATAGCGGCCGAATCTAGGAGGAAAATACATAAGCTACTTTTTCGAACCCCACGCGGGCGAAGCCGCGGGCATAAGCTAGTCTAAAATATATCTCCGGCGGTAAGTTGGTGTGTGGGTACTGCATACGTCTGCATACCCCTTCGGGACAGCTGTGGGAAGGCGTGACGCTATATATATGAAACCTTTGTGCTTACTGACATGACATATTTGAATATGTGTCAGTTCTTCTATTGAGATTATTGTTTTTTTCGTTAGAATATAAATGTTTATATAATGTAAAAGAGTAATCATTGTAAAGCATGGACATTTAATTGTTGATTTTCTGTACCTGTCGCAGTACCATCAACTAGACATTAATTTAATTACGAAAATCTGTTTTATAATCAGATTACAAATTTAATGATTTTAATTAATCCAAAAGTAATTTAACAGCTAAACAAAGCAATTGAATGTAACGGAAACGTCAAGTAGTTCACTTGAGTGAAGTCAATACAACGTGGTGGCATTTCGGATTGTTTTGATGTTTCTTGTCATCTGTCGTTGGAGCGCTTGGGAGGATAAAAACGACGGTGATCGGATTGAGTGGGCAGTGCGGAACGTGAGAGTGAACGGTTGTCACCCGTTGTGTTGAACTCACTGCGTTTCCATTTTGAATCGTTGTACATCTTTTCAATCTTCGATTAATATTGTGATTTGAACGAGTAATCAAGTAAATACAAATTAATTCTACGTAAATTGATTATTATTTCGGATCCAGCAAGATGAGTGACCACTCTGATAGCGAGGCGCCGCCTTCAACCTCGTTATATATATATTTAAAAGTCATAAGCATAGCCCTTTCGCCACAAGCAAACCTCTAATGAACAAAACGTGATCCAATCATTAACTCCGACGGTTGTATGAAGAAAATATTACTACTCTATGATTACGGAGGCATTGTCGATGGCCGTGGGAACGTGGCAGATAAACGTACGCATTAGACGATACATTTCGTTAATATAACATTTAAATTATAAATAAGTAAGTTCCGATATTTCGTCCGCGTTTAATTTCACTTCAATGGGTTTTTTTCTGTTATGAAACATCGAGAGTACAGTGATTAGGCACACCACGAGCTTTACGGTGAAGGAAAACATCGAGAGGAAACCTGCATACGTCTGAGAAGAAATTCAAAGGCTGTATAGTCGTGCTTGAGTAACGGCGATGGACTCGCCATCTATCACGTTGGCACGTTAAATATATCTCCGGCGAAAAGTGCTTACCCATCGGAAACCCCTGTGGGAAGGCGGATAGATAAATTTGATAATGAAGATAATCAAGTATTAAATAAAACAAGATTGTACCTCAGCCCGTTACTTAACAACCCATATCAATAACTAACAAACGACTGGTCATCGTGCAAAACACCAACCAGGTCATAACAACAATCGCAACAATAAGAAAAACATAGTTGTAAAACAGGGCTCAATAGACCGTGTTCCCACGCCATTAAGCCAAAATAAAAAAAAACTGTCACCCCCGAGATCTATATAAAAACACACTGTGGCGGGAAGATTGACATTACGAACAAAAAGAAAATGGCGTCGTTGTCTTGGATTAAAAAGAACAAAATTATAAAGTGTATCGACGCCGTGGGAAACGGGATAATATACCGTTATTGTTATAAGTACGTCCTGTCTTTGCTATTAATAAAATGATCAGCAAGCAGATCAGACGACCGTCCGGTCTAGTGGTTAGTGCTCCTGACTGCGAAACTTGAGGTCGCGGGTTCGAACCCCGCTAAGGGCAGGTATTTGTGTGATGAACACGAATATTTGTACCTTAGTCTTGGATGTCATATGTATTTATGTATATATCTATCTATATAAGTAAATATATCGTTGTCTAGTTACCATAACACAAGCTTTGGGACTAGTTTGGGACTAGGTCAATTTGTGTGGAATTGTCCCAGGTATTTATTTATTTTGTTGTAGTCCAACGATTCCAGTAGTGTTGGAATAGCTTACACAAAGACGCTTAAACCAATATATATAGCGTCCTTTGATATAATGTTACTAATATGGGAATCCAAACGCCTCGTAAGGGTCCCCGAAGGGGTAGGCAGAGGTGTATAGGTAATACCCACACACCCACTTTCCGCCAGACGTATATTAAGTGCCAACGTGACAGATGTCGAGTCCATCGCCGTTACTCAAGCACGACTATACATACGCCTTTGAATGTCTTCTCAGACGTATGCAGGTTTCCTCTCGATGTTTTCCTTCACCGTAAAGCTTGTGTTGTGACTAATCACTGTACTTAAGCTTAGAAAAACCGAACTAAAAAATAGAAAATAAATTTCGATAATATCTTAAAAAGCGTGGGGTGCTTGTTGTCAATAGTTATAAATATTTTATTGTCAGATATGAGTAGAGTGATTATCATTTCGGTAATATCTTAAAAAGCACCCCACGCTTTTTAAGATATTATCGAAATATATTTTCTATTTTTTAGTTCGGTTTTCTATAAAAAGCGTGTTTTTTAGTTTTTTTTAAACTATTATTTATTTTCTACTTTTTAGTTATTAGTGTATTGTCATCGGTTCTCGATAAATCTACAAAGTTTGAACGAAATCTGGCCGTTTAAAGTGGATCAAAATCGAGCTCAAAGAAGTCGGTTACATACATACATACATACATACAGGTGAAGCTAATATAAAGCGTGTAAAAACTCATTGGTACAGTCGGGATTGGAATTTGCATTTTTTTTATTAGATATAAAATTTAAGTCTAAATTATTTTGTTTTTAACGTCGCAAATATGTATTAATTATTCACATAAATGTGAAAAACATTATAATGTAATTAACTATTAGCAAGTAATTACCTAAATACGCAACTTTCTGATCCCCTCAAACAAACTAATAACGGCGAAATAGCTACAATGGAAACACGACCTTATCTCAATTGCTACATAGTTAACGTTTCGCTAACTGCACTAAAATTTGTGATAACAACACTACCAAAAAAAGTACAAAGTAAAACCAACCCTATGTCTAGCAGGGAAGGTTTAATTCACAAATGCAAATACAATAGTCAATGAAATAGTACTAAAGCCACGCGTCGAGAGTTAAAAACTAAACATCTGTCTCGCTCTGACTCGCTAGGGTCATCAACTGTCCTACTTATACGGGGAGTATCAGAAAATATACAGTTGCTTTAATACGCGAATAAAAAAAAAACCGGTCAACAATATGCAACGATAAAGTTACAGATAGTGCCATCCACGAAGACGCGCCCCACTATCCTCCCCTACAGTTTACAGCGTAAGTGTGCAACCTGCCACTAATGTGTGAGTATTGTCGGTACACACTGATTACCTATGAGTGCACACGCACACTGCAATTAATAGACTCGGGTTAAACCCCGCGCATTCCGCGACCCCCTTGACTAGACATTGGTGGGGGGTCTTAGAAACACTCACTTAATAATAATAAAATAGGCATCACAGTAAATTTAAGATATGAAGATTATTATTATTCCAAAACAAGAGGAAGAAGAGGCAGAGGAAGGCCACGTTCCAACTACCCGGATCAAATCGATCGGACTCTCAAGGACGGGAACGTTAAGAGTACTCGAAACCTGCGACCATGTATGAAGAGACTGATGAATGTGAACGAAGCGATAGAGGTATCCTTTGTGTGATGTTGTCCTGGTACCTGAACTGAAAATTTTAGGGTTCTTCAATGAAAGCATGTATGAAGAGACTGATGAATGTGGACGAAGCGAAAGAGGTATGTAAGTCTAGAGAGAACTGGCGCTCTATACTCTCTGCCTACCCCGTTAGGGACTCGGCGTGATGATATGTATGTATGTACAAAATGTAAAATATATATATATATATATATATATATATCCTCACGCCTTCCCACAAGGGTCCCCGAAGGGGTAGGTAGAGATGTATAGGTAATACCCACACACCCACTTTCCGTCAGAGGTATATTAGGTGCCAACGTGACAGATACAAAATGTTGTCCCAAAAAAAAAAGTAATTTTCCTAAAAAAGAATATGCCAACCCTAGTTGTGTCGGAGCATTCTCCGTCCTTGTCGCACACCAAGCCATTCTCACGGTACCGTGGGAACATCACCTTTACAGATACGATGTATCGATTGTCACTCGATACTAACGTTACTGGTGCGATTATTCGATATCGGGACTCGGTTCGACTACGTTCGGGGAAGATGTATCGGTTCGAAATTATTCCCTTCATGTTCTCCTGGTACATGGCTAGGCATTCTCGTTTGGCTATTAGCATTATGATATACTAACTTATGCCCGCGGCTTCGCCCGAGTGGAGTTCGAAAATGTAGCTTATGTATTTCCCTGCTAGAATCGGTTCAGCCGCTATGCCGTGAAAGAGCATCATACATTATAATATAAGAACTTTGAATTTTTCAGGATTCCTATTCCTAGGTATAAGCTATCACGATTTCAACTTTCAGCCAAATCGGTTCAGCCTTTTTGCCGTGATGAAACCGCAAACATCCAAACTTACAAACTTTCACATTTATAATATTAGTAAGATTTATAGCCAAGCTATCAAATACAAAAATATTTATACGTTTAAATATTCCCAAGATCCGAGTCCCGAAAGTGACTAACTGCCTCTTTTTATTCATCGTAGTACAGATAACTCTATATTTTGTCCAATTTCTATTTCAAACGTCGCTAATATTAATGAATTTGAATTCAGAGCGCCTTTTAATAAAATCACAGACAACCTACCTGATACCTGATAAAAAAACTACTCTACTCTCTCTGCCTACCCCGTGAGTGAATCGGCGTGATGATATATTATTAAACACAAAATATTTCTAATTACTCTGGCAATACCTCAATGTCGCAATCAAATAAAAACTTCTCTTAGTTGCTGGGAGCCTGGTACATGAGTTCACATTTGCATATATTTTATCCAAATTTCTACTAAATAGGTCTGTCTAGAGAGAAATTGGCGCTACTTACTACCTCTGCCTACCCCGCGGGGGACTCGGCGTGATGATTATTTCAACAATAAATATATATATTTATCCAATTACTGTGGCAATATCTCAATCAAATCAAATGAAAACTTCTCCTAGTTGCTGGGAGCCTGGTACACGAGTTCACGTTTTCATATATTCCACTAAAGAAGTCTATTTAGTCTAGAGAGAACTGGCGCTCTACTCTCTCTGCCTACCCAGTGAAAGACTCAGATATGTAAATTATATATTTTTTTTATATACTCTGTGAATCAACTTATTAAATTTAAATCAGTCGAATCCCGGAAGCAATGACGAATTGCAAATGAATCAATCACAATGCAAAATTCTAAACATGAATCTTTAAGTAACTGGCTGTAAACATCCTGTTATATAATAATATACCTTAAACACACAAGTACAGAGTCATAAATTAGACAGCACGTTCGAATACTTATTTATCATTTGATGTTGTTTCAAAATGTACCTTATATCATGGTGTTACGACATCGCATCTAACCACACAAAATTAAACGGTCAGTAAGATATGAACCTTATTGCTATAGGAATAAAGCACTTTTTATTCTCAACAGGTACACAGATTCACGTGGCACTTTTCATATTCCCACGCTACGGGCGTTCGACATTCGAAGAATCTTTTCTTCTTTTTCACGTTAAAGGGTTTTAAAACATCTGGTTGCCAGATGTAACTTCATTAGAAATGAGGATTTGCGAGTGTCATTTTTGTTTTGTGGGAAATTTCGAAATAAGAACACAAAAAAGTTAAACCTGGCGAAAGTTCTAAAGATGTAATGTTATTTATACATACGTTTCAAATTTAGCAGGTTGCGATTTTAATACAACTGTAAGTTGTAGGTACTTTATATTGCTTGGAAATTTAAAAAAATATTTATTCAAAATTCGAAAGCAGCAACGATTGTTAATGTTGGCAGTTAATAAAATCTCGTACTATGGAACAGCAAAACGCAATGAACACGACAACAACAACAGAATAATATAAAATATATTGCTAAAAAGGTTTTATTATTGCTGGAAACACAACATCTGCGACGCAGAAAAAAAATTTTACAGCCTAATTTGTGTCCCAAAATTTTTCTGTGTGGCGAGCATATTTATAAATTAACACCCCGTAATGTCCTGAGTTTCCCACGGGCACAAAAACATTACTAATTACATTGGAACCGGTTCAAACTAGCGCGAGGCGGTAATCGGATTCAATTCGGATCACGACCGCTTCTAATGATCTACAGCGATGTAGCGATGATCTAAACTTAGGGCTACCAGTTTAAAAAAAAAATTACTTTTATACGTTTAGCAACACGTGTAACGGTTTGAATATATACATAGAAAAAACTAAAAAAAATTGTTTTTTTTGTTCTTTAAAAAGTGACTTTTGTGTGCCTTCCCAGTAAGTTCTCCGATGGAAATAACAAAGTGACAGATGGCGAGTCCATCGCCGTTTCCTAAGCACGACTATAGATACGTGTTTGAATATGTTTCCAAACGCATGCAGGTTAGTTAATAAATTTTTCCTTCACCGTAAATCTCTTAAAATTGGTACAAATACAATTTGTCCTTGCAAACTTGAACTTTTTTTTTATTATTTCATACTTATAAACTTATAATTATAAGCATGTTTGTTGCCACCTTATATTATTATAAGGTGGCAACAAACATGCGGTCCATCTGATAGTCAGCGGTTACCGCCGCCTATAGACTTGCAACATCGGGGGTATCCCTCGAGCTGTCGCTTTTTAGGAGTTTCTTTTTAAGAGTGTGGCAGCCCTATCGATACCCGCGATCGGAGCGGAGACGTGACAGAGCGCCATAATGTAGCATCACGATTTATCTCGGGAAAACTCGGTGAATAGTGAGTCAGTCTGGCGGCTCTCTTGAGTTATGGCGGCAGACGTGTATTAAGTAACATTTTGGGAATTTGTTTGGGGAGAAAACATTCATTAAGTTCTAATTCAAAATCCTAAATACATTTATGTTATCACGCCGAATCCCAAGCGGGGTAGGCAGAACCTCTCTAGTAGAAATTAGCATACAGATAATATATGAAAACGTGAACTCGTGTACCAGGCTCCCAGCAACTAAGAGGAGTGTTCATTTGACTGCGGCATTGAGATATTGGCACAGTAATTGGATATATGTATTTATTGTTAAACATTTAACAATCAACACGCCGAGTCACTCACGGGGTAGGCAGAGGTAGTAAAGCGCCAGTGCTCTCTAAACTTAACAGACCTCTTTAGTAGAAATTTGGATATAATATAGGAAAACACGATCTCGTGTAGGTACCAGGCTATCAGAAACTAAGACAAGTTTTCATTTGACTACGGGCATTGAGATTATTGTATTGTTTAATAAAATATCGACACGCCGAGTCACTCACGGGCTAGGCAGAGGTAGGTAGTAAGTAGTAAGAGTGCCAGTTCTCCCACTTCTCCCTAAACTTAAAAAGACCTCTAGTAGAAATTTGGATATCTTTATATATATAACTAGTGGTCCCGCCCAGCTTCGCTCGGGTGGAAAAAAAAAAGAATTATATATATAAAGATTCTTCTGTGAGTGTGTATGTCACTGAACTCCTCCTAAACGGCTGGACCGATTTTAATGAAATTTTCTGTGTGTCTTCAGATGGATTTGAGAATGGTTTAGATTCACAATTGGACCCGATAGGTGGCGCTGTGGTCGTGTTTTAGGGCATTTACTTTTTTCACCCAAGCGAAGCTGGGCGGGACAACTAGTCTTTATATATATAATTCTTCTGGGAGTGTGTATGTCACTGAACTCCTCTCAAACGACTGGACCGATTTTGATGAAATTTTTTGTGTGTGTTCAAGGGGATCTGGGAATGGTTTAGATTCACAATTGGACCCGATAGGTGGCGCCACCATCTTTTTTTTTCCACCCGAGCGAAGCTGGGCGGGACCACTAGTAATATATGAAAACGTGAACTCTTGTACCAGGCTCCCAGCAACTAAGAGGAGTATTCAATTGACTGTGACAATTCCTGAGAGGAAACAGGAAAATACCTGCATACGTTTGAGCAGCAATTCAATGCGTATGTATAAGTCGTGTTTGAGTAACAGCGATGGACTTGCTAGTTAACCCTTGGCACATCAATAGCAGTTACATGTGATATAACTCAAGAGGAGTAGCAGTAACGAGTAGCGGTTGAGCGGCGCATCGCATTCCCACGACCTTTTAACCGCTCGCCTCGTAGCGTTCCGTGTTACGTTTTCAATATATTAGCTTAAAGGTTAACATAATTTAGGCTTTACCGAGCCGTGGTGGCCGAGTGGCTAGAGTAGTTGGCTGTAACACAAATACATCAAGTTCCGTGCAGTGCAGTGAAGTGCAGTCTTTGCAGGCGACTAGAACCACTACCAGGAATCCATATCTGTTTTGGAAGCTTGCTTAATAGTAGGTACCTGTGTGCCAGGAAGTAAGTATGAAGTTAATTACGTGCACGCAATGACGTTAACACACAAATGCGTTGGAATCATAGCTATTGTGTCGGAGTGCGCAAGTCGATTCTCAGACATGGCAGAACTGTCAAATATGACGTATCTGTCAAAACTGACAGATTGTCTGAAACTGCGCAAGGAGGTTTGTATCTATAATAATATTATAAGTGTTTGTATAAGTCCATCGCCGTTACTCAAGCACGACTATACATACGCCTTTGAATGTCTTCTCAGACGTATGCAGGTTTCCTCTCGATGTTTTCCTTCACCGTAAAGCTCGTGGTGTGACTCATCACTGTAGTTAAGTTCAGAAAAACTCATTGGTACAGTCCCGTGTCACGTTCAAACCGTTCAACGTTCGATGATCGTTCGATAAATACATCGGTCGAGCGATTTCCAAATATCGAATGGTATTTGGAATGCAAGTACCCGGAGAGCGTCTCTCGGACATTCCCCGGTCTGTTCTCACGATCATTAGTGTCCGTTGCCCCGCTTGTAGTACAGACACTACCGTAAGTTCTAAAGCGCTTTGAACGAAGACAATTTCGAAATTATATCATACTTATATTAAAGACGTGGTGGCCGAGTGGTTCGAGCAGTTGCCTGCGACGCAAAGGTCGCAAGTTCGAATCCCGACTGTACCAATGAGTTTTTCTGAACTTAAGTACAGTGATTAGTCACACCACGAGCTCTACGGTGAAGGAAAACATCGAGAGGAAACCTGCATACGTCTGAGAAGAAATTCAAAGGCGAATGTATAGTCGTGCTTGAGTAACGGCGGTCGGCGATGGACTCGCCATCTGTCACGTTGGCACCTAATATATCTCTGGCGGAAAGTGGGTGTGTGGGTATTACCTATACACCTCTGCCTACCCCTTCGGGGACCCTTGTGGGAAGGCGTGAGGATATATTATTATATTATATCATACATATATACATACATATCATCACGCCGAGTTCCGGGGTAGACAGGGAGTATAGAGCGCCAGTTCTCTCTAGACTTACATACCTCTTTCGCTTCGTCCACATTCATCAGTCTCTTCATACATGCTTTCATTGAAAAACCCGAAAATGTTCAGTTCAGGTACCAGGACAACATCACACAAAGGATACCTCTATCGCTTCGACAACATTCATCACTTATCACATACATGCCCGTCGGTTTCGAGTAATATTGACGATCGGTCAATTTGATCCAGGTAGAAATTACATCATTAGGATTTTAATTTATCTTCCCACATGAGCCCAAAAAGGGTAGGCAGAGGATTCTAGTACCAACACATCAAATTTTCAAACGTATGCAGGTTTCCTCTCGATGTTTTCCTTCATCGTAAAGCTCGTGGTGTGACTAATCGCTCATTGGTGCATTCCGGGTTCGAACTTGCGACCTTTGCTAAAGAAAGGTTTACGAAACAGATATGCAAAGCGAAAGTGTATGCAAGAAGAGGCAGAGGAAGACCACGTTCCAACTACCTGGATCAAATCGATTGGACGCTCAAGGATGGGAACGTCAAGAGTACTCGAAACCGACGAGCATGTATGAAGAGTGAGACTGATGAATGTCATCGAAGCGATAGAGGTATCCTTTGTGTGATGTTGTCCTGGTACCTGACCTGAACCTTTTTGGGTTTCTCAATGAAAGCATGTATGAAGAGACTGATGAATGTGGACGAAGCGAAAGAGGTATTCAAGTCTAGGGAGAACTGGCGCTCTACTCTCTGCCTACCCAGAGAGGGACTCTGCGTTACTATACGTAAATATGTAAATTGTTACGACTTTCGTAATTTTTATTACTAGCGGCAGAGAACTGTGATTCTTACATAAGAATTTGTAAAGGACATTTTTTTAACTTCAATTTTAAATTTTACAAATGGAGCCAGCATCTTGCACAACGTACTTACCTAACTACCTAAGTGTTTTGTTACAGAAAAACGTATCAGCTGGCGTAAAGGGCACACACCTTTTATGTAAGCTGCCGTCCTTGTCTCTCAAAGTCAAGGAGACGTGATGCCATCTCGCTCTTTAACACCATTACGTTAAGAACAGCTGTGCATTTTTCATAGTTAATTTTTAAACCTCCTACAGAATTTGTGACCCTGGTACATGCCGACCACTGACCATAAACGAAAAATGTTTTGTTTACCCTGTGTGTTGTTAGTAGTATATCGATATATGTTTGTATACAGAAAGCGGACACCAAAGCTAGTAAGACCTAATTCCCAGCGCATTTGAAGATAGCTATACACCCCCTGTAGGGTTAAGAGGCTTAAGACTTCAGGGCTCTTTTAATCTTTCGCGCGGGTTTAAGTATTCTAAGTAATAATTCCCATTTCATACCAAAAATACGGGAGCTGTAGATAACCTTATCGTTTACAAAGCACATGCCCTCGCCCTGTCTCTCTCTAACACAGGGGATAAGATAATATCTCTCCTTCTCGCTCTCGTTTTCAAACGACAGCTGTTTCGCAACGGGATCGCTTGGAGGCGTGAAGTTACTTAGGGTTGGCACGCAAAATTTAATAGGAAAAATAATTCGCTAATCGAAAATCGTGTTTTCACTAATGTGTTCGAACACCCACATTAATTCGGCAATGTGTATAAGTGTTAACGTGACAGATGGCGAGTCCATCATATTTTTTTAAGCTTAACTATTCATATGTGTTTAAAATATGTGTTCTCGTAAGTCGATGTTTTCCTTAAAGTTCAGAAAACTCATAAGCACAGTCGACATAAGAGCATACAATATGCCTTTCTTCCTTTGTGGAAAGGCGTAAAGATATAAATTAAATGTAAAGTTTACTAGAGTATACGACAAAAATACAGAATTATTAAAAGTCACAAGGGCCAGCCCTACACAACAAAATATTGTCAGCTGCGCCGTGCGCAGTTAAATTTTCTATCCGGAGTCTTAAACAGCTGGTACTTCAATATATTTTTTGCAACAACGCTGAACCGATGGAATGCCTATAGTTAAAGCGCACACAGACTACAATACAAATTTATTTTGCATGCTTTTCGGGACGGCTGTGTTTAAGGCAGCTGTTTTTCACGATTAAAAACTCGAAACCGACGAGCATGTATGAAGAGACTGATGAATGTGGATGAAGCGAAAGAGATCTGTAAGTTTAGAGAGAACTGTCTCTGCTCTCTTTGCCTGAAGAGACTTTGTTTAGTATAAAATAAGTACTAGGCGGTCATAATCGAGAAGGCCAGAACGACTGCAGTAACATTAAAAGCGACGAAGTACCAGGAGATCATAACGAATAAGGAAATTCTGACAACGGTACATTTAATACGCAATTATGTATCCTTATTACCATAAATATTATAGAGATATATATATATATATAGGGATGTGTTCCGCTTGAATTTGCGATAAACAATTTTATTCCCACGGAAGGCCAAGCTTATCTTTGTAATGCGGACAAAACAATGTAATTATCACCGCGCCTGTAAAATCCAAAATTTAAAGGCCATCGAGACTCCTAGACTTTTATGGAACCGTTATCATCATGTATTCTATTCGGCGATAACAAACCTAATATCAATTGCAGTGGGTCGATATTTAAACGCAATAAAACGACGACAAATATGAGGCCTCGATGAAGGCATGTCAATTTTAAACCATTAAATTCATGCCACCCTGGTACCTAGTAACAAATCGAGTGATGAAAAAGCTCTTTTCGTTTGAGCAGTAATTAATTATTAATAGTTCAGATTTCTGTCCAGAGAGCCCTAGTATTAATAGCATTCATTATTCAAGAGTGTTAAAAGAATAAATGTATGGGCGTCATTTAAAATCTGCCCCATCCCTTTCGCGTGGCATTTACATCACGTCAAAAGTATAGATTTAAAATCGCAAAAAAAAATCCCAAAAACACGATAAGACCCAAAAGTTCTAATACAAGACAACCGATTCTTGGGAAAATTGCTCCGTCTGTCTCACAATTCGGAACCAGATGTCAAAGAGAGGAAGTATATATAACAATAGAGTGGCGACAGATGCTTCAATAACTTTAAATAAGCCAGATGTTTTCCTGATCGCCTAGTACGTATACTAAGCATGTTACTTAAGTGCCTTCAAGCATCGAAAATTTTAAAGACGAGATCCACTAATCCAGTAAGCGGTTACTGTTTTAGGCCTGGCAATAAATGAAATTTTACATTAGACTAATTATTTGCTAACATTAGTGTAATTATGACTTTCTTGTATTCTCTGCATAGTTAAGCAACGACCTATTGCTGGGCCTACGTTGTTCCCCCATACTTGGGTACTATTTCTGTAACGAAAAAATATTGTTATTGTATATGCCTAATGATTCGAAAAGAGTAACCATGGAGTTTCTTGCCGGTTCTTCTCCATGGAAGCGACCAACCCGAACCGTGCGTCTTTTTCGACGATTTATAAGTGCCCACTTGGGCCTATGTGAAATAAAAATATTTTTATTTAGATTTTTCTTATAAGTCTTTTTTCAAGACGTCCCTTATTTGGTCTAGAAACGTCCGCCTAGGTCTACCCCTTCCAACACTTTCATTCACACTCGCCTTATTCACTTTTTTCGTCAATCGTTTTTCATTCATTCTCTCGATATGGCCTAACTATCTGATAATATTTAGAAAGAAAAAATATTTATTGCCTACCTCTGCCTACCCCTTCGGGGACCCTTGTGGGAAGGCGTGAGGATATATATTATTATAAAATATTTATTATGTAAGGTGCGGTCGTAATTATTAAAATATCAATTAATATCAGCTTAGTAGAACATTATTTACAAGATCATCCCCCTAGGCAAATTCCCTTTGGTCATGTCACGCTGACCATTGCAATGCATAATTTCTAGAAATCTTTTTCGGCAACAAATGTCATTGTCATACAAATGACAGATATCGGATAGCGTGAACGCTAACAGAAAATGATTTTGTCTTTAAAGGCAGAATGTGCTTAGAATTTAAAATACCAGGCGAGCATGAATCAAAATAAATGGCTTTACATAACTTGCACTCTACTCGACTCGACTTGAAGAGAAATATTTAAAGACGCAAATATTTAAATTAATTAAAAAGAAGAATATTTGCAAATCTAAAACATGTTATAACTGTAAAATATTGGCAATTTGAACAGCTTTTTATTAAAGATAATTTAAGTCAAGGTGTCCGAAGCATATGGCTTGGAAAAAACAAGCAGATGGCACGCGCCCGTCCACTTTTTCATAAGACTTTAAAACAGGTAAGTAATTCAGATGTTCCAGATGACTAGGCACCGAATAAACATGCTAGCCTGGTACTATTATTTGGAGGACAAAGTTTATTAGCTGTGCCCGCGACTACGTTCGCGTTGAATAAAATAAAACTGTTTCTAAAATAAAAGTAGCCTAATTTACTATTTTTTACATCGGCTATCTGCTAGTGAAAGGCCCGTCAAAATCGGTCCAGCCGTTTCAGAGATTAGCCGGAACAAACAGAGAGACAGACAAAAATTGTAAAAAAACATATTTTGGTGTATTTACCGTACTCTCTGCCTACCCCGTTAGGGACTTGGCGTGATGATATGTATGTATGTATGTATGTATCATCGGAATAAAGTGTTCCTCCGTTCCCTTAAGCCGCCTCCAAATGAATATTTTTGAAAAGAACTGATACTATTATTATCGAAATTACCACAACACGGATTAAAAAAAGTTCCGTCACCAATTTAAGTGCCGTGGAACAAAAAATCAAATGCAAACACGGACATATTGCGAAAATACGAAAGTACTACACTAGAACACACACATGTGTATGGAACGGATTTCGAAATTTTCTGTACCTTCGAAGACTTCGAAATTCGCACAGAGTAGGGCAAATTGAGAATTCTACATGTAGACAATTAGACATCTATGGGGCAAAAACAAAAGTAATTTTTTAAACAAGCAAATTCGACAGGCTGGTGAAAATTAAGAGAAATAATAATAAAATAATATCCTCACGCCTTCCCACATTCCGCCAGAGATATATTTAGGTGCCAACGTGACAGATGGCGAGTCCATCGCCGTTACTCAAGCACGACTATACATACGCCTTTGAATTGCTTCTCAGACGTATGCAGGTTTCCTCTCGATGTTTTCCTTCACCGTAAAGCTCTTGGTGTGACTAAGAGAAATACAATTATTTAATTCTGCCGACGAGTAGGTACTCAACGAAAATTCAAATATAAACAAAATGTCGTTACAAAAAAGATCTAATCACTATCGCTTATGAAAAGGCCAGAGATAAAAAAACCGTTAACCGTTTTCAAAAAAGGAACTCACCTAATCCAATTTTTTTCTTAATTTTCTTGAGCACCTTCATTTTGGACCCTTTCTTGTCTTTGATCGGAGTAGTTTCGGGCTCCAGTGCCATCGGAGGCAAGACCAGGGTTTGGGGTGGCATCTGGTGAGCAGAGGACCTTGGACAGGCAGGGCAATGACAAGAGCCCCTGGCTTGCCTCACACTCATACAACCGCTTACACCCATCATCGAAACTGATTTATCAACGTAACTTTAATTTTAAAACTTAAACTTCATTTAACATCTCACAACACTCGATTACGCGAAATTACGAGGGATATTACAAATAACCTACGCGACACAACCGCTCACTGCGCGCTACGGCGACGGACTGGTGTGTGAGCGAAACAAGGGCTCGAAATGCTTAGAAGCTACGCACATGACCTATCGCTGTCCTTGTCTCTCGCGAGGGTTGGAAAGAGAGGGTGGACATACTCAAAAGTTTAACAAAGGGATGGTAGGTAATGTATGCTCATTATGTGCTAATTACGATATAAAGATAATTGATTTTGGGAAATATAATGGCTAAACAGTTGTTCATTACGTATTACTGGAAATATTATCAAGTATCTATAACATAATATATCCTCACGCCTTCCCACAAGGGTCCCCGAAGGGGTAGGCAGAGGTGTATAGGTAATACCCACACACCCACTTTCCGCCAGAGGTATATTAGGTGCCAACGTGACAGATGGCGAGTCCATCGCCGTTACTCAAGCAGGACTATACATACGCCTTTGAATGTCTTCTCAGACGTATGCAGGTTTCCTCTCGATGTTTTCCTTCACCGTAAAGCTCGTGGTGTGACTAATCAAGTATCTAATTCTTACTAATATTATAAATGTGAAAGTTTGTAAGTTTGGATGTTTGCGGTTCTTTCACGGCCAAACGGCTGAACCGATTTGGCTGAAAGTTGAAATGGTGATAGCTTATACCTAGGAACAGGACATAGGCTACTTTTTTTTGTGCTGAAAAATTCAAAGTTCTTATATTATAATGTATGATGCTCTTTCACGGCATAGCGGCTGAACCGATTCTAGCAGGAACATTTCCAGAGCTACTTTTTCGAACTCCACGCGGGCGAAGCCGCGGGCATAAGCTAGTAATAAATAAATATGAACCTTAAGGCAGATGGAGTCTGTCGCCATGTTGGACACAACTTAACATAAAAATAATAATATCCTCACGTCTTCCGATAAGGGTCCCCGAAGGGGCAGGCAGAGGTGTGTAGGTAGTAGTACCCACACACCCACTTTCCACCAGAGGTATATTTTAGGTGACAGATGGCGAGTCCATCGCCGTTACTCAAGCACGACTATACATACGCCTTTGAATGTCTTCTCAGACGTATGCAGGTTCCCTCACCATGTTTTCCTTCACCGTAAAGCTCGTGGTGTGACTAATCATCATCCATTGTACTTAAGTTCAGAAAAAGTCATGTGTACAGTTGGGACTTGAACTTGCAATCTTTGTGGCAACCACTCGGCCACCACGGCTCTCAACTTAATTATTGTTGTTACATCTATATGACTGATGGACTCGCCATCTGTCACGTTGGCACCTAATATACCTCTGGCGGAAAGTGGGTGTGTGGGTATTACCTATACACCTCTGCCTACCCCTTCGGGGACCCTTGTGGGAAGGCGTCAGGATATTTATTTATCTATATGACGAAATAACATGATGCAATTAATAGCAACGTTTAAAACTTCCTCAAGTGACGTTTGAAACTAATACGAAACATATTCGCGGAAAGCCCCGAGAAATGAACTTGTTTCTTGCTTAAGACATTAATAAATAAATTAAAGAATTAATCGGAGTCTCAAGGACGGGAACGTTAAGAGTACTCGAAACCGACGAGCATGTATGAAGAGACTGATGAATGTGGACGAAGCGAAAGAGGTATGTAAGTCTAGAGAGAACTGGCGCTCTATACTCTCTGCCTACCCCGCTAGGGACTTGGCGTGATGATATGTATGTATGTGTGTATTATAAAAAGTAAACATTTATATAGGTACATTAGAATTTTTGAAATTTGAAAATAAATTAATACCTTGGATCAATTCCACACAAATTGACCTAGTCCCAAATTTAGCAAAGCTTGTGTTATGGTAACTAGACAACGATATATTTAGTTATATAGATTGATAAATACATAGGACATCCAAGACTAAGGTACAAACACTCGTGCTCATCACACAAATATCTGCCCTCAGCGGGATTCGAACCTATTATTCGACAGTAACAATTATCTGTTAGCTCCAAACGATTCTAACAAATGATAGAACCCGATAGGTGGCGCTGCGATCGTGTTACGGGCAATTTAACTTTTTCACTCGGGCGAAGCTGGGCGGGACGGCAGTTATTATTCATTTATTAATGACAGTGGAGGTACAGAAATATTGTTATGGGCTTCTACTGAATTAGACCTAGTCTCAAAATAAAGCTTACAGTATGGGAACTGGACAACGATATATATACACACTTAATACAAATTTGCAAAGCCGTATTACAAAGCCGTGGTGGCCGAGTGGTTCGAGCAGTTGCCTGCGAAGCAAAGGTCGCAAGTTCGAATCCCGACTGTACCAATGAGTTTTTCTGAACTTAAGTACAGTGATTAGTCACACCGCGAGCTTTACGGTGAAGGAAAACATCGAGAGAAAACCTGCATACGTCTGAGAAGAAATTCAAAGGCGTATGTATAGTCGTGCCTGAGTAACGGCGATGGACTCGCCATCTGTCACGTTGGCACCTAATATACCTCTGGCGGAAAGTGGGTGTGTGGGTATTACCTATACACCTCTGCCTACCCCTTCGGGGACCCTTGTGGGAAGGCGTCAGGATATATTATTATAATACAAATTATCCTAGTCCCAAAAATGTCTTCCAGAAGGTAAGCGGTTACCGCCGCCTATGAACGCTGTATCCAAGGGCTTTGAACCTTAATCGCAGCAGATGTGACTAATCAAACGACATGGCACGCGCAGCCTCCCCGCAAGGTGTCTATCGCATCTGGGGATTGCAATATGCGCTTACTTATAACACATTTGTCGCAATTTCTACCTTAAAACTTTCCTATTAAAACATAAACTTAAGTACCATAATTGCCTGGCGTGAGTTTTAGATAATTGAACTGTATTAACATGTGCATAAAGGTCACATTTGAGGTAAAGTTCTATTTAGCGGAAATGAATCTACAAAATATTTTTGGCAATTCTGAATGTGTCATTCGGAAGTCGTAGAGAGTTTGAGAGTTTTTCGTCTCTCAAAGTGTGTGGAAGAAGAGAGAGTAGAGAGTTTAAGAGAGGTAGGGCATAACGGGTTTCCCGTTCGAATTTGTATCTGCCCGACTGGGGCAGGACCTCCACCTTATAGAAGTCCGTAGCCAAATAACAAAAATTTTTGTGTTGTGTTCCTACGCGGTGAATAAGGTTTCCAGTAATGAGCTCCTTGGGGAGGGGGAAGGATTGTTACATTGTGTTGGAAGCAGAGGGATTAAGCCCATTATGCTGCCAACACACTGTAACTCTCTGAACACAGAGTGGCAACGCGCAAGTGATACTTCGGTATCGTGAGCGTAAATAGGTTGCGGTAACCGTTTCCCATCAGGTGGGCCGTAGGCTTGTTTGCCACTCTTGTTGTATAAAAAAAAGAGTCGGAGGAAGACCACGTTCCAACTGATTGGATACTGCTCGTAAGTAGTGTTGTGTTGCTGCAGTGAGTAAGGTCCCCAGATCTCCGCACAGAATGCTTGTGCTGGCATTAGAGGCATCGTTCGTCCCTAATAGGATGCTAGCACAGATATTTCACCAGTAGTGATACACCATAGGCGGCGGTAACCACTTACCATCAGGATCGCATGCTTGTTTGCCACCCATGTGGTATAAAAAAAAGTGATACTTTAGTAGTAGTATTATTTGGTATTACTTTATTTAGGTAACGGTAACCGCTTACCGTCAGGCGGGACATACGAGTACAAAGAATAAAAAAAAACAGCAACTAAATACTAGGATAGCATAATCAAAAGGAGACTAAGTTTCAGAATAATTGAAACAAAAAATAACAAAACCAATTACAATGAACTTCAGGTGATACATTCACGGATAGGGTAACCGCTTACCATCAGTTAGGTACGCGTCTAACGAAAGAAACAATCAACCAAAAGGTCAAGATACCAGGATAGCATATTGAAAAGGAGTAAAAGATTAAATATACATTAATTGTTTTAATAATAATATATCCCCACACCTTCCCACAAGGGTCCCGAAGGGGTAGACAGAGGTATATGGGTAATACCCACACACCCACTTTCCGCCAGAGGTATAATTAGGTGCTATAATAATAATTAATAATTAGAACGAATTTCAAAGTACCAGGAGAGCATACACTAAAGGAGGCTCACAATACGAAGTTAATTAGAGAAACTAGTGATGTGTTACTCATACTAAGCTAATTACCAGAGGAAGAATTAATTTAACCAATTACCCAATTAACCGAGGGTTCATACTCCTCACAAGTCAATAAGGCATGTCATTAATTGCTTTATGGAACTTAATAGAAAAAAAAAACAAATTAGATGGTATCCGCAATGATGAGAATCGCAAAGCAAATGGCGTGAGCGCGGGCGCGATTGTAAAGATGAAGAAATATTTGTAGATATGCATTTCAACACGAATGGACCGGACCTAGTTCAGTCCATAGTGCCATCCACGAAGCCGCGCCCCACCAAATTCTAGTCGAGGGGGTCGCGGGATGCGGGCAGTATGACCCGAGTCTATTAATTGTAGTGTGCGTGTGCACTCATAGGTAATCAGAGTGTACCGACAATACTCACACATTAGTGGAAGGTTGCACTGTAAACTGTAGGGGAGGATAGTGGGGCGAGTCTTCGCGGATGGCACTATAGTACGGTCACATTAACTTGACGCATCGCTGGAATGCGAGGCCCCGCCCGCTTCCCCCAGCATTCCCTTAGCTCGCCCGGCAATCGTCAGTATGGTTAGCATCTCTGTTACCGATACGCGCGTCGATATGTTGACTAGTTTTCTGTTGCTATTGTTGTTACTGGATATTTTGTTACGTTTTCGTTATTGTTTAAGTTTGGACTGTCTATGTTAATTTTGGACAATTTTTGTTACTACTAATTCTTGAACATGGGGAAATCTATACACAGGGAAGGGAGAAATCTTGTGTTGAAAGTGTTTTAAAAACACATGATGCAACATATTGCAAGATTAACAAATAAAACCTATGCTCCAAAATAAAAAATATAGTTTTTATTTAGCTACATGCTTTTTTTTTCGCACCGTACCTGACCGCCAAAATGACGTCATCAAAGCCATGCGTCAAGTTAATGTGACCGCGTTGTATGTATATCAGCTGCATTAAACTGCAAAGCTGCGTACTAATAAATAATTTATTGCAAAATCTACTTTCAAACTACCAATTAAAGTCTAAAATAGCTCGGTCTATTTACGAACAAAGAATTTTCGAAAAACCACGAGTTTAAAACTCTCTATTACCATATATATAAAGTTCAAATTTACTTTAGTATTAATTTAGATGGAATTTTTCGAGCGCAGTGAACTTTATCATTACAACAATACGGTTTATAATTGCTTGTGTTTTTGTCCGGGGGCTTATAATAGTTTTTTTGTGTCTGGAAAGTGCAATAAAGGGCATATGTTTCTGAAAGGTGACGCGTGCCATCTTGTAGGTAATTATTATTATTACTAAGACTAGGGTTGGTACACGTATATAGAATACCTCGGAAATAAGGCACAATAAAAGTCTAGGTGGCCGAGTGGTTCGAACAGTTGCCTGCAACACAAATATTGTAAGTTCGAATCCCGACTGTAACAATTACTTTTACACACTTAATTACAGTGATTAGTCACACCACGAGCTTTACGGTGAAGGAAAACATCGGGAGGAAACCTGCATACGTCTGAGAAGACATTCAAAGGCGTATGTATAGTCGTGCTTGAGTAACGGCGATGGACTCGCCATCTGTAACGTTGGCACCTAAAATATATCTCTGGCGGAATGTGGGTGTGAGGGTACAACCTATACACTTCTGCTTAACCCTTCAGGGACACTTATGGGAAGGCGTGAGGATATTGCGACAATAAATTGTGATGTAAGCTATCCTATCTTTTAAGTTGGATCAAACTGCACACGGTGTGCAAATTTGATTGAAATCGGTTAGGAGACCATCGCGGACAAACAACGTGACGCGTAATTTATATTATAGATTACATTAATCCGTGACGAGCGTGCTGCGCTCATACAATAATCCCATGCACGTCCATTACATACAGCCAATGGACATCACGCGCCTCACGACACCAATAATCGAGGACCTACGTACAATGTCAATAAACAGATGCGCACGCGCCAGTTGCCGGAAGCGGCGGCCATATTGGTAGAAAAAAATATATATCGAATTATAATTTGATATTAGACGGAGCCGACTGTGGTGGTCACAGGCATTTTGGTGTTCAGCGAATTTTGGTGTAATGAACTCGACATTTTTTACATTAGACTTGGGTAGCCTTTTTAAAATTGAATAATAATAATATTGTGGACATCTCACACAAAGCCAACTGACCCTAAACTAGGCAGAGCCTGTACTATAGGTATCGGCGACTGATATATACTCTAAGATAAATATCCTCACGCCTTCCCACAAGGGTCCCCGAAGGGGTAGGCAGAGGTGCATAGGTAGTACCCACACACCCACTTTCCGCCAGAGATATACTTAAGGTGCCAACATGACAGATGACGAGTCCATCGCCGTTACTCAAGCACGACTATGCATACGCCTTTGAATGTCTTCTCAGACGTATGCAGGTTCCCTCTCGATGTTTTCCTTCACCGTAAAGCTCGTGATGTGACTAATCACTGTACTTAAGCTTAGAAAAACTCATTAGATTCGTACATGCTTTGTGTCGCAGGCAACTACTCGAACCAATCGGCCACCACGGTCTATGAGACTGTCTCTCATAGACCGTGGTGGCCGATTGTAACAGGTGATATTAATTTGCTAGTTCTTAGGCGATTAAAAGGTATTGTTTTTTTATCATGAAGGTCGTTCGCTAACGCGTGATAGCGTGTGGTGGGCACGACACCTGCTAACTCGTGTATACTCAAGAATGTAACCAGCATATGGCATTAATGGCTTATAAAACACTAGCGGTCCGTCCCGGCTTCGCACGGGTGGATATATATATTTTTTTTATAAGATAAAATATAGCCTATGTCACTCAGGGTGAATGTAGCTTTCCATTGGTGAAAGAATTTTTCAATCGGTCCAGTACTCTTTGAGCCAATTTCTTACAAACATACTTACATACAAATCTTTCCACTTTATCTTTATATATATAATTCTTCTGGGAGTGTGTATGTCACTGAACTCCTCTCAAACGACTGGACCGATTTTGATGAAATTTTTTGTGTGTGTTCAAGGGGATCTGGGAATGGTTTAGATTCGCAATTGGACCCGATAGGTGGCGCTGCGATCGTGTTTCAGGAAATTTAATTTTTCATCCAAGCGAAGCTGGGCGGGACAACTAGTAATATTATATAGTACAGAAGTATAGACTAGCAGTTGCCCCGTGGCTTCGGTCGTGTTAAATTTTATTATATATTCTCGCATGACACCGAGACATACACGGGGTAGGCAGATATAGAGTAAGTAGAAATGTGTGTATTATATAAATGAAATTTATATAATAATAATTTAATTTATTATATGAAAACGTGAACTCTTGTACCAGGCTCCCAGCAACTAGGAGGAGTTTCCATTAGACTGCGGCATTGAGATGTTGCCACAGTAATTGGATATATGTTGTATTGTTTAATAATATATTGTCACGGGGAGCCCCTTTCGGGGTAGGCAGAAGTAGTAGAGCGCCAGTTCTCTCTAAATTTAACAGACCTCAAGTAGAAATTTTGATATAATATGTATGAAAACCTGAACCCTTGTACCAGGCTCCCAGCAACTAAGAGGAGTTTTCATTAGACTGCGGCATTGAGGTATTGCCATAGTTATTGGATATATTTTATCATCACGCCGAGTCACTCACGGGGTAGGCAGAGGTAATAGAGCGCCAGTTCTCTCTAGACTTACAGACCTTAAGTAGAAACTGGGATATAATATATGAAAACGTGAACTCTTGTACCAGGCTCCCAGAAACTAAGAGGAGTATTCTCTAGACTTACAGACTTTTATCCTATATATCCTCTCGCCTTCTCGTAAGGGTCCCCGAAGGGGTATACAGAAGTGTATAGCCCGACTATGTTCGAATCTCTTCTCAAACGTATGCAGGTTTCCTCTCGATGCTTTCCTTCCTTTTCGACTAATCACTGTTCACACAAGTTCAGAAAAACTCATTGTACCTACACACATATGATCTCGCCTAGTCCCTAACGGGGTAGGCAGAGAGTATAGAACGCCAGTTCTCTCTAGACTTACATACCTCTTTCTAAACATTAATGATTCATTGTAATAATAAGCTTTAATCATAATTAATCAAAATCATCCGTATAATAATGACGTAAGCGAAATCACGAGTTAAAACTAGTCTTATGGTGAAACTGACGAGTCATTAACTCATAAAGAACCGTGGGAATATATTTAATGAGCTTAGATGCTGAGAGCGCGGGCGTATGTAACACTTAATCTTTACAGAATGGGAAACCTTTGAATGTGTTTATGAAGGGGTTTAGATGACACAAGGAGCAGAGCAACAGACCTTTCTAGACTCACAGACATCGCTTTAACCACATCTATCATGTAGAGACCTACATATAGACAGTTCTATCCACGAAGACGCGCCCCACCAATGTCTAGTCGAGGGGGTCGCGGGATGCGGGCAGTATGACCCGAGTGTATTAATTGCAGTGTGCGTGTGCACTCATAGGTAATCAGTGTGTACCGACAATACTCACACATTAGTGGAAGGTTGCACACTTACACTGTAAACTGTAGGGGAGGATAGTGGGGCGCGTCCTCGTAGAGCATGTATGAAGAGACTGATGAATGTGGACGAAGCGAAAGAGGTATGTAAGTCTAGAGAGAACTGGCGCTCCAAACTCTCTGCCTACCCCGTTAGGGACTCGGCGTGTGTCTTCGTTGATGGCACTAGCTACCCATGCTGGTCGATTTCGAGTACTCTAGACGACTAGACGTTCCCTTCCTTGAGTGTCCGATCGATGTGATCTAGGTAGTTGGAACGTGGTCTTCCTCTGTGTCATATCGTGTCGTTTTAATTCCTTCAGCTATTGAAGCGATTTGCATTAGATGAGAGAGAGAGTATTGAGAGATAGAGAGGCTATTGCTTCTACCCAAGGGAGAGGAAACAACAAAATAATTATATCCCAAGCCGAGGTGGCCGAATTCGAATGCCGCAGGCCTGCAACACAAAAATTGCAACTTCGAATTTAAGTAATTTAATTATTTAAGTTTCTCTGAACTTAAGTACAGTGATTAGTCACACCACGAGCTTTACGGTGAAGGAAAACATCGAGAGGAAACCTGCATACGTCTGAGGAGACATTCAAAGGCGTATGTATAGTCGTGCTTGAGTAACGGCGATGGACTCGCCATCTGTCACGTTCACGGTACCTAAATATATCTCTGGCGGAAAGTGGGTGTGTGTGTACTATCTGTACACCTCTGCCTATCCCTTCGAGGACCATTGTGGAAAGGATATGTAATTAATATATACATACATACATATAAGTACAAATTAAATTCAATTTTTACGCGAACGAAGCCGTGGTGCAAAACATGTATACAATATTTCTTAGTCCGCGTCTGAATGGCCAACAATAAAGGTTACACTGTACACACGAAAACGAACCATAATCTAAAGTAGAATAAGGATCATAATCCCACAACTGAAAACGAGTAACCTTTTGTGTCCAGTTTTGAAGACGACAGCTGACAGTCAGCTGTTTTGGAAAAAATGCATACCTGCCTCCATTTCATTGGAACGTGAGCTATATTCCTTAAACTTTAAGGTTTAAATTAGGTTGTACGTCATCTCTTGTTCAGATGCTAGGCAAAGGTGCATTATATAACAAAAAAAACGTACGGTTCAATGACCGGATCTTGATATATCGAAGTCACTACTGGCCTTAAGGGACTGGGTACTAGGTGGTAGGCCTCTTATTGCAACAGTCCGGCTAGGTGACCACCGCAGTGCCAGATATCCTGCCGCCAAGCACTTGTGTACGTACACTACACTGTGTGCCGGTGTGGAGGGCACTGTAGCTAGTCACATTACTGGCCATAAGGGACTGGGTACTAGGTGGTAAGCCTCTTATTGCAACAGTCCGGCTAGGTGACCACCGCAGTGCCAGATATCCTGCCGCCAAGCACTAGTGTACGTACACTACACTGTGTGCCGGTGTGGAGGGCACTGTAGCTAGTCACATTACTGGCCCTAAGGGACTGGGTACTAGGTGGTAGGCCTCTTATTGCAACAGTCCGGCTAGGTGACCACCGCAGTGCCAGATATCCTGCCGCCAAGCACTAGGTTTTATGTTGTCACTGCCTACCAGGAGAACATTGTAAAAAACATAATGATGCGTGAGAACTTTCTAAGAGTTATGCAACCCTAGTACCATTGTGGTATCAGCTGATTGTATAGACAGAAATCAGCTGATTGAAAAAAAACAGGTAAGCGGGAAAAAAAAGAAGATTTTGCATAACTGATGCTCAGACAAAAGCCAAAATCCCCCAAACATACTGTTAAGTACAAAACTAAGCCTTATTTCCACAACCTTAAGCTGAATTTAGCATGACAAGTAATTTGCGCATACGACCTAAGTGAGATAAATTCAAAATTACAATGCAATCGAAATTCAACTCTGTGACTGGTCCAGATAAAGCTCGTATCGGCATAACGTATAAATTGTCCATTTAGCGCAAGTGGACTATACAATTTGGCAGAATGCACGTGCGGCGTTGCATTACACTGAACAATAACAGGAAAAAAAAACAATGCTTGGCAGGTATGCCTTGCGTCAGACAGCTGACCGTCAGCTGGTAGAAAGGCAATAAATAAAACCGACATAGAAAAAAAAGCTTGTGATTTTTTTTATTTAAAAACAATTATATATATTTATATTATTGTATAAAAACAATACACATTTAAATTAGGAACCCATAAGCACTCTATGCGACAATACTCCTTATATCATATTGTTAAAATTGATCCTGGCTTGTAATTTTATATATCATCACGCCTTCCCACAAGGGTCCCCGAAGGGGTAGGCAGAGGTGTATAGGTAAAACCCGCACACCCACTTTCCGCCAGAGGTATATTATGTGCCAACGTGACAGATGGCAAGTCCATCGCCGTTACTCAAGCACAACTATACATATGCCTTTGAATTTCTTCTCAGACTCTCAGTATGCAGGTTTCCTCTCAATGTTTTCCTTCACCGTAAAAGTGGTGTGACTAATCCCTGTCCTTAGGTTCAGGAAAACTCATTGGTACAGTCGGGATTCGAACTTGCGACCTTTGTGATGCAGGCAACTGCTAGAAAAACTCGGCCACCATGGCTTTTTTAAATAAATCAAATCAAATAAAATTTATTTATTGCATGTAAAATAACCGTTGGAAGACCGCAAGCCAGATGGTCGGACGACATTAAAAAGACGGCAGGGCCGACCTGGAGTAGGATCGCCGCATTAAGATCAGTTTGGAAATCCATGCAAGAGGCATATGTCCAGCAGTGGACGCATATATGCTGAGAAGAAGAAGAAGAAGATGTAAAATAACCTATGTAAAGAAAGAAGAAAGAGGCATAATTGACATATTACTATATACACTTCTCATCAGAAAAATCTAAGCACCTTGCAAGTTTATGTTTTATAAGGATTATCAGAAAAATTAAAAAAGGCCAGGTCAAGAGAACCCTAAACCGAAGAGCATGTATGAAGAGAATAATGAAAGTGTACGAAGCGAAAGAAGTATGTAAGGATCATAGCAAGTGAAAAGAAGTGGTCTCTACCTACCCCTATGGGAAAGAGGCGTGATTATATGTATGTATCAGAAAAATGTTTATATTTAAGAATATATGTGTATATTTCGTAGTCACTTTTGCAAAGGTGCAATAACTATTTGTGCTTGAGAAACAGCTATGAACACACAAGAAATTCATTTAAATTTCTTCTCAAACCTATACAGATTTCTTCTCAATGTTTCCCTTCACCGTAAAGCTAGAGGTGTCACTAATCACTGTACTGAAGTTAAGTAAAACTCATTGGTAAGATGGAATGCAAACTCACAATCACTGTGTTATAGGCAACTACTCAAACAACTCGGCCACCAAGACTTCAACATCATAGACAAGACTCATCAAAATAATATGTTCCTCTATATTAAAATGCTGCAATAATCGCACTGCGGCAGATATTTAATAAGCAGTCCCTTAAAAACAACACACTTTTTTCATTACGCATACAAATGAGGTTATAATTAGGAAACGGGTGCTATGTCCTAATTAAATCGTTGTTGCAACGAATAAGAACGCGTTTTTATTAGCATCAGAGTACTTACCCGGCATCGCGCTGCCTGTTTGACCCATCTTCGATAAAAATGCAGTTGCGTCCGGTAACGTAGTAAATTATCACATTTAACACTTAAATAAACATTAAAAATACTTTTAGCACTATTAACTATCTGACCTAACACACAAACTTGACCTCTGAACTCAACAAACGCATGATTACTACGAGTATTTAATTGAATTTCGCTAAAAACTACACCAGTTAAGTAGACAGATATGAATCTTATAAGAATTTAGTTTAATTTAGTCAGAATATAATTATGTGAATGAAACTATATTGCACGTAGTATTTAACATTGTTGCTGTTTAATTATCCAGAATTAATTACATACTTAATCATTGTTCTAGTACAATTATAAGTACCTATGTACCTAATTATTGAAGTAAGTCGTGGTGACCGACAGCAATTTATTATTTTGACATTGCTACAATTCGTTCGGAAATTTGTATTGAATTTTTTTTCTACATTTGCATGCCAAAACAAATTCAGATAATTATGGTAATTTAATTTTTAAGTTATTGGAGTTTGTAACAAACTTTAAGTAAAAATTTATATTTAAGTTGCCGATAGATATCTGTTTACTGAGAATTTATTAAACATTGCAATCCATCTGTCACGTTGGCACCTATACCTAATATACCTCTGGCGGAAAAGTGGGTATTACTTATACACCTCTGCCTACCCCTTCGGGGACCATTGTAAGATAGGCGTGAGGATATATTTAGTGCAAACCACAAATATGCTTTTTTTATATATGCAGCTAAATGACCAGTATCTAAGTAATATAAAAAATAAAAATATTTAAAATATGTCGGTTGTTTTGCTTGACTTGAATGTCGAATTTGATCGTGTTGTGTTAAGTATGTTATCGTTGTTTATTATAAAATGCCTGTTGATTTAACTAACCGATCAGCTTTGCTTGATCGCAGGCAGAAAATCTTGAAAGCTTTAAGTTATAATGAGATGAGAATAGAGGGTGTTCGCGCTGAGTGCAATGCGAGCAGCTACTACGAAGAAGATAGGTGCGTATTTTAAAATCTCAATCAAAATATAATATGATAAATAATTATATATAGCTCCTCTTCCAAACAATTATATGTAAAAATTGTGTGTAAAAGAGGAACTTATTTGAATTATGGCCATGCAATGCAAATATGGAAATGTATTGCTCTTGTACTGAGTTTATATATAAGTAAATTTTATTTTCTACCACTACGTATAAGGGAACAAATGTTAATTACCGTAAATTCCTAATTCCTTCTTAAACAAATGCAGGTTTCTTCTCGATGTTTTCATACATCTCTGACTAATCACTTTGCTGAAATGTTTTTTTTTATTTCCAGTTCGGACTCCGACACAGAGCTGGGCCTCCCCGACATTGGTCCGTCCGTTGTAGAGCTGAAGCTGCACCAGAACAAGCTGAAGACATGCAGCCAAGCGACCCAGGAGCTGACCAGCTTGACTGTGTTGCAGTCTGAAGTTTCTGTCATTGTTGAACCACCAGGGTTTCATGAGTGAGTCCCTTATTCATAGGATGTGTGTCTGGTAGTAAGAAACCAGGTTCATGCCTACCAGGAGTGAACCTATAATCTATATGTATAAAAATGAATCACCGAAATATTTGTACGCGCATAACTTCCAAACGACTGCACCAAATTGGAAAAATCTTTCGGGAGAAGGTTTGTATGAAAAAAAAAAAAAAGATTTCTTCTGTGCGTGTGTATGTCGCTGAAGTCCTCCTAAACGGCTGGACCGATTTTAATCAAATTTTATGTGTGTCTTCAGGTGGATTAAAAAATGATTTAGATTCACAATTGACCCGATAGGTGGTGCTGTGTCGTATTTCAGAAACTGTTACTTTTTCACCCAGATGAAGCTGGGCGGGACAGCTAGTATAAAATAAATATAATAATATATCCTCACACCTTCCCACAAGGGTCCCTGAAGGGGCAGGCAGAGGTGTAATTAGGTAGTAGTTACCCATACACCCACTTTCCGCGAACACATGACAGTATTGAGGTTTATACTGTTTAACTACCAGGGTTTCATAATTGTGTCAGTATTCATAGTACATTTGTTTGGTAGTAAGCGTTCACCATCAGGCCACCAGCTCAAATGTGTGACAGTACTGCAGCCTCAATTGCTTTCATTGGTGAGCTACCAGGGTTTCATGAATGTTAAAGGCATATATATATATAGGAGCTAACCTGCATGACAGTACTGGAGTGAAGTTCCTATTGTTGATGAATTACCAGGGTTTCATAAGTCAGTTGGTATTCTAACCACATTTGTTCGATTGTTAGAAACACTCCTCTTGAAGTCTTTAGTTTAGTTAGTGTCTACAGATTCAGGGTTCCCCTCGATAAAATGTGAAGCTCCTTGTGTGACTACACACTACTCAAGTTCAGAACTTTGTATTGCATGCAACTGTTCAAATCGCTTGACCACCACGGCCCTATATAGAGAAGTAGATAAACTTTCGTTAGAGCCGTCCCCAAATATTTAAATAAATTTACCAGTCCAGCCCAGCTCCCTTGCTCGCGATCCAGCAACGCTCTAAGCCGAGGTCCGTGCCCCACAGGGTGTGCCCTTAGCTGTGTTGCTTATTACTAAAGTCCCTGGCTGGTGGTCTAGGTCTCGCCATTGCCCGGTTAAGTAGCAAAAGTTCTCGGAACTCACGCTACGAGAGACAATCCAAAAAAGTTTCAATAGAGAAAAAAAAATACAAGTCTATGATTGTCTCCAGTGAGCCCCCGGTGCAAGATGGAGGCGTGTGGCGCGAGCTCACAGCTGAATGCAGAATCGACTATGTACCTTTCTCCATCACCTTCCACGCACACAAACCGGTGAGTATCCAATTTGTATCTGCTCGACTGGGGCAGGACCTCCACCTTATAGAAGTCCGTAGACAAATAACACTATTGTTTGTGTTGTGTTCCTACGCGGTGAATAAAGCTTACAATAATGAGCTCCTTGGGGAGGGGGAGGATTGTTATATTGTGTTGGCAGCAGAGGGATTTATGCCAACACAGAAAAACTCTTCGAATACAGAGTGGCAACGCGCAAGTGATACTTCGGTATTGTAAGCGTAAATAGGCTGCGGTAACCGTTTTCTATCGGGTGGGCCGTATGCTTGTTTGCCACTCTTGTTGTACAAAAAAAAATGTGACGGGGTGATCGGGTCAAATTGTGGACTTAAATCATTTTTAATCACACTAAAAAAACGAAAGCGTACATCTGAATTAAATATGTAAAATGTGTCACCCGCATAATATTTGATCAATAAATAAATACTAATTAATCAATAATAATAGTTCACTTGATAAGAGTGATCAATAAATCCATAAAGATTGATCAATAAATAAATAAGGATTGATCACTTAATAAGAGTGATCAATAAATCCATAATGATTGATCAATAAATCCATAATGATTGATCAATAAACCAATAAGGATTGATCAATAAATAAATAAGGACTGATCGCTTAATAAGAGTGATCAATAAATCCATAATGATTGATCAATAAATCAATAAGGATTGGTCACTTAATAAGAGTGATCAATAAATCAATAATTATTGATCAATAAGGATTGGTCACTTAATAAGAGTGATCAATAAATCAATAATGATTGATCAATAAGGATTGGTCACTTAATAAGAGTGATCATTGATGAATATAAATATAAAGTGAATAGTTCACTTGATTGAAGTTCAATTAATAAATAATAATAGTTCACTTGATAAGAGTGATCAATAAATCAATAATAATGTGTGGACAGGATGGTGAGTTCTCCTCGTGTGCCTACCGCGGTCTGCGGGTGGTTCCCGTGAAGGCAGCTCAGGAGGCGGAGCTCGCGCGATCCGTTCTGCACCGGCTCGCTCGCCCAGCTGATGCTGTTCAAGTACACCTACCAACATTTTAGCATACATACATACATACATACATACATACAAGAGGCTCTTTTCCATATCGGCTTGTCGTAGTAAGTCGCGATCATACTCTCCCGTCCCTCGCACTCTCTCTGCGTTCAATGATCTATTGTAGTCCAACTCTGATTGCGATTTGTTTGCGGATGGATGGCAGACTATTATGTCGGCATGTCTGGAGTATTGGGAGGCGATTGTATGAATGTCGTTTAATATATTTTCTTTGTGTTGTGTATATGCTGTGTATATAATTTTACCTATTTAGAGTAATTGGCTACTGGCCGTTCTTATGTGTATTTCAAAAATAAATAAATAAAAGAGTACTCGAAACCGACGAGCATGTATGAAGAGACTGACGAGTGTGGACGAAGAAAGAGGTATGTAAGTCTAGAGAGAACTTGCGCTCTACCCTTTCTGTCTCTCTCAAAATCAAAATCTAAAATCAAAATCAAAATATTTTATTCAACGTAAGGGACACAGGGAACACTTATTGAACGTCACATACTTAATAAAAACTAAAGTTACCACCGTTTCAAAGAAAATACCTGCCAGGAGAAGAATACAATCGAGATCTCGGCGTGATGATGACGTGAGTCCCTAGCGGGGTAGGCAGAAAGTGTAGAGAGCCAGTTCTCTCTAGACTTACATACCTCTTTCGCTTCGTCCACATTCATCAGTCTCTTCATACATGCTCGTCGGTTTCGAGTACTCTTAACGTTCCCGTCCTTGAGAGTCCGATCGATTAGATCCAGGTAGTTGGAACGTGGCCTTCCTCTGCCTCTTCTTGCACACACTTTTGCTTTGTATATCTGTTTCGTCAATCTTTCTTCACTCATCCTTTCTATGTGTCCAAACCAACGTAACATAACTTATCTTTATATATATAATTCTTCTGTGAGTGTGTATGTCACTGAACTCCTCTCAAACGACTGGACCGATTTTGATGAAATTTTTTGTGTGTGTTCAAAGGGATCTGGGAATGGTTTAGATTCACAATTGGACCCGATAGGTGGCGCCACCATCTTTTTTTTTCCACCCGAGCGAAGCTGGGCGGGACAACTAGTGTAAATATATATCCTTTGTTAATCCAGCTAATAGTCTATCTCTGTGGCAAATTTCATTCAATTTCACTAACCGTCGCATTTATAATATCTGTAGGATGTATGTATGTATGTATGAGAGCCGTGGCGGCCGAGTGGTTCAGGTAGTTGCCTGCGACACAAAGATCGCAAGTTCGAATCCCGACTGTACAAATGAGTTTTTCTGAACTTATGTACAGTGTTTAGTCACACCACGAGCTTTACGGTGAAGGAAAACATCGAGAGGAAACCTGCATACGTCTGAGGAGACATTCAAAGGCGTATGTATAGTCGTGCTGGAGTAACGGCGATGGACTCGCCATCTGACACGTTGGCACCTAATATCTCTCTGGCGGGAAGTGGGTGTGTGTGTATTACCTATACACCTCTGCCTACCCCTTCGGGGACCCTAATGGGAAGGCGTGAGGATATATTATATTTATGTATATAGGTTCTTCGAAGCTATGCTTCCTCCTATCGATCTCGCCGCGCGTCTCTGGCGCGTCTCGCGGAGCGTTACGGAAGCGCCTTGCATATGGAACCCCATGTAAGTACCTTTAGTTCATGCTCCCCTGATACATTCTTAAAGGTTTTCCCTAGAGAGTACAGCATGCAGTTCTTCAAGAAAGGTGTGGAGAGATTACCTTTAGTTCATGCTCTCCTGGTACATTCTTAAAGGTTTCCCTAGAGAGTGCAGCATGCAGTTCTTCAAGAAGGGTGTGGAGAGATTACCTTTAGTTCATGCTCTCCTGGTACATTCTTAAAGGTTTCCCTAGAGAGTGCAGCATGCAGTTCTTCAAGAAAGGTGTGGAGAGATTACCTTTAGTTCATGCTCTCCTGGTACATTCTTAAAGGTTTCCCTAGAGAGTGCAGCATGCAGTTCTTCAAGAAGGGTGTGGAGAGATTACCTTTAGTTCATGCTCTCCTGGTACATTCTTAAAGGTTTCCCTAGAGAGTGCAGCATGCAGTTCTTCAAGAAGGGTGTGGAGAGATTACCTTTAGTTCATGCTCTCCTGGTACATTCTTAAAGGTTTTCCCTAGAGAGTGTTCTTCAAGAAGGGTGTGGAGAGATTATCTTTAGTTCATGCTCTCCTGGTACATTCTTAAAGGTTTTCCCTAGAGAGTGCAGCATGGAGTTCTTCAAGAAGGGTGTGGAGAGATTATCTTTAGTTCATGCTTTCCTGGTACATTCTTAAAGGCTTTCCCTAGAGAGTGCAGCATGGAGTTCTTCAAGAAGGGTGTGGAGAGATTACCTTTAGTTCATGCTCTCCTGGTACATTCTTAAAGGTTTTCCCTAGAGAGTGCAGCATGGAGTTCTTCAAGAAGGGTGTGGAGAGATTATCTTTAGTTCATGCTCTCTTGGTACATTCCTAAAGGGCATAATGGGACTAATCCCTCTGCTGCCAGCACAACATAACAATCCTCCCCCCTCCCCAAGGGGCTCATTACTGGAGACCTTATTCACCGCGTGGGAACACAACACAAACAATAGTGTTATTTGTCTACGGCCTTCTATAAGGTGGATGTCCTGCCCCAGGCGGGCAGATACAAATTCGAACGGGAAACCCGTTGTGCCCTACCTCTCTTAAATTTACCACCTATATTGTAACATATTTTTCTCCCTAAACCGAAGAGCATGTATGAAGAGAATAATGAAAGTGGACGAAGCGAAAGAAGTATGTAAGGATCGTAGCAAGTGGAAAGAAGTGGTCTCTACCTAGCCCTACAGGAAAGAGGCTTGATTATATGTATGTATTTTTCTCGTGAGCACAGCCTGAAGGTGGCTTCGTCCTGAAGTGCGCCAACGTCCTGGAGGTGTCCTGGCGGTTGGAGAACAAGTGGTCACCGGTGGCTCCGTTCCACCACCGTCTGAAGTTTGATTTGGAATACTTGGGTAAGTAACTGACTGAGTAATAATAATAATGCCTTTATTTACAATAACAACAATTAACAATATTTACAAAGAACTGTTGAAACTAAATAATAATTGATTTATATTATTATATAATAATTGATATATCTACATAACTACCTACAGTTTGTATGAGACGTGATATTATTTGTTCCTGCATTATTATAAATAAAAGGTGTTAAAAGTGAAGAACGAGATATTACCAAGTGAAAATAAGTGAAATAAGACTGTGACAATAACTTGTAATTAACCTAATTGCTAGTTATATCATCCTAAAGTGAAATAAATAACAATTTCCAAAATAATAACATTCCATTGACTGTGCAACGGTGGCTAGAAATCAGTGTTTTGTTGAAACGCGTAAGCGACACGGATTGCACGGCGCTTACGACCTTCGTCTATTGCACTTTCGCCAATCGCTCAGTGTCTCACAGAGAAAATCATAAGCGTACCGACACAAGTGAACAAAACTGCCGTAATAACTTATAAATAGTTCACGAACATAAACACTTTGGAATAAAAGCGAAGTGTGTCTAAACTCGACAGTCGAATTTGAATTTATTCTGCAAATATGAGTAACTGGGGCTGTTGCACTGTTGAGAATGGGGAAGGAGAGCAATTTATTACCTGTTCTCTCTGTGCTAAATCTTTCCACTATGCATGTTTGGCTTTACCAGTCATTGAGGATGAGGCTTCATCGCTAATGTGGAAATGCCCCCAATGCATCAACATTGGTCCAAAGCCTACGAAGAGTGACTCCACTCCAGCTCGTAATATTAACACGGGTAGGGGTAAGAAAAGGCCGGCTTATAACTCGCCACCAGGCACGACAGGTGTAACCGGTGAAGATGTACGGGAGATTGTGCGGGAAGTTATTAGAAATGAATTCAACGAAATGTTCGAAAGATTTAGCGACAGTCTGACGGGTGCTATTAACAAGCAACTAGAAACGCTAAAGAAGGAGATGAATGGAATCACCGAATCGATACAATTTATGAGCAACCGGTTCGACGATATAGAAAAGGAACAGGTAGCGGCTAGGACATCTAGAGAAAATCTATCCAGGGAAAATGTTATACTGAAAGAAATAATTACTGATCTTACTACGCGTCTAAGTTTAACAGAACAGCGGATGAACTCAGTGGAACAGAATCTACGTGCAAACAATATAGAAGTTCAATGCATACCAGAGAACAGAAATGAAAATTTGAACAGTGTTGTCATGCAGCTGAGCTCTATAACAGGATGTAAACTCAATGAAAGCAACATAATAAGGTGTACGCGCACTGCTAAGATTAGTCCAGACAGCACTCGTCCTCGCTCCGTGGTTGTTCAACTTTCTTCTCCATTAATACGTGATGAACTCCTCGCCGCTGTCTTCAAATACAATAAAGTAAACCAAAACGATAAACTAAACAGCTCACATCTTGGTTTCTCGGGCAAGAGCCCCATATATGTAACCGAGCACTTGTCACCATCTAACAAAGCTCTTCATGCTGCTACAAGAATTAAAGCTAGAGAAAAGGGGTACAAATATGTTTGGGTAAGATCAGGAAGAATATTCATAAGAAAGACTGATGATTCAGCATATATACTAATAAAGAATATGGTCACTGTCAACAAACTAACTTAACTTTAGTTTAGTTTTGTTATTTTTAATGCATGTCTTGGATCGTAGGCACTGTAAAATTCCATAACTTTAGAATTTACTTTCAAAATTGTAGAGGCTTACGCAGCAAAACGCAGATTTTTTATAAGAATGTCTGTTGTAATAATTATGATGTCATAGTTCTGGTAGAAACATGGTTAAATGGCTCAGTGCTCAGTGGGGAACTGTTCGATGATAGGTATGAGGTTTACAGGAGGGACAGAGAAAGTTCTGGATTTAATTGTGGAAAAGAAGGAGGAGGGGTTTTAGTAGCAGTTCTAAAAAAGTTTAAGACTAAACGTATCGTTTGTTGGGAAAGTAGTTGTGAAGACTTGTGGGTAAGCATTGAGGCTCCGTTTACTAGTAATATTCATCGGGTAGACTTCTGTGCAGTTTACCTACCGCCTCCTGTCCATCGTGAAGTACTTGAACACTATATTTCACATTGTAATTCGGTGCTTGAGGAATCAAATTCACATGTTTGTATTTTAGGTGACTTTAATTTAGGAAATATTGATTGGAGCATGGTGAACAATAGTGAGAATTGTAATATTTTACCATACACAAGCCAGGCTATGCTTGATTTTATACACATAAATGAACTTTATCAATGTAATTTTGTAACAAATACTGGACGTATACTTGACCTTGTTCTCTCTACAGACAGCTCGTGTAAAGTAAACCACGCCACCGGGGCGTTGAGTAACACAGAACTAATCCACCCTCCACTAGAAGTGTCTTTATCACTTACTCATGAACCTAGCCTTCCTTACAACGCGCTAAACACAAAACTAAATTTTTATAAAGCAGACTACAATGCAATTCGTAAAGCACTGGCAGATATTAATTGGAATGATTTACTTGTAAAATACAATAATGTAGATGATATGGTTCGAGTATTCTATGAGGTTTTGCAGCCAATAATCCTAAAACATGTTCCTAAATGTAAGTCTAAAAGTAATCGCTATCCTATATGGTTTAGTAAAAATCTTATACACGTATTAAATGAAAAAAATAAAATTAGAAAACTTTTTAAAAAATATAGTAATCCACGAGACGAAATTGAATTGAAGTTACTTAGTAAACGATGTGAGAGGTTAGCCACTCAATGTTATAATGATCACATTGCTTTGACCGAAAAACTAATTAAAGTCAACCCTAAATTATTCTGGACGCATGTAAAAGCAAAACGCGCAGGGAGTAGCGTATACCCCAAGTCTATGACTGACGGCTCGAATACCACATCAGTGGGAGACGAAATATGTGAGCTATTTGCCAAATATTTTTCTTCAGTATATAGCTCCAATGACGGAAGCAAATCTGTTCAGGCATACACAGGAGATAACTCATTGAGGAACGGTAGTCAGTGTCTAGCAGGCCCAAGAATAGAGTACAAAACGTTACTGAAAAAATTAAAAACTCTGAATTGTAATAAAGGAGCGGGGCCCGATGGATTGCCGCCATTCTTTATTGTATCATGTGCATCTGTATTGGTGCAGCCTCTTTTGATTATCTACAATAAGTCTTTGTCAACTGGAATTTTCCCAAAAAAATGGAAAGTCGCGAAAGTAGTTCCAGTTTACAAGTCAGATGATAAAGAATCTGTTACAAACTACAGGCCGATCTCAATCCTGTCCATACTAGCTAAAGTATTTGAATCCCTTATATGTCAGTTATTACAGAGTCATTTGCGACCTTACCTCAGCAATCATCAGCATGCTTTTGTCACAGCTAGATCTACCGGTACTAACCTCGTAACATTTACGGAACAATTAATGCGTGGTATTGATGATGGTAAGCAATGTGATGTTATATATACTGACTTTAGCAAAGCTTTTGATAAAGTCCCGCATAACATCTTGGGCCAAAAATTATCCGCATATGGTATCTCCGGCTTACTCCTGGACTGGCTAACATCATATTTAATGGGTCGCAATTTCTATGTGGTAGTCAATGGATATCAATCTGGCTATTATGATATAACGTCTGGTGTTCCCCAGGGTTCACATTTAGGTCCTATACTATTTAACGTATTCATTAATGATATTCCAAGCTGTTTTAATTTCTCAGAACCATATATGTATGCGGATGATTTAAAATTTGTAAGAATAATTAGTTCCACTGAGGATTCTAAGTTATTACAAGCAGATCTCAATAGGTTAGTAAATTGGTGTAGGGACAATGGTATGGACTTAAACCACAAAAAGTGCTCGCATATTAAATTTACTCGTAATCTTAATGTTTTTAACTCGGTTTATCATATAGGGAATAGTTTAATACAAGAGTTTAGTGTAATAAGGGACTTAGGAGTCGTTTTTGACTCTAAGCTAACATTCTTACCTCACATTGAAAATACAGTCAAAAGAGCTTCTAAAATGTTAGGCTTCGTTATTAGAAATTGTAAACCATTCCGTAACCCGAGCACAAAAATTCTGCTATACAATAGTCTCGTCCGAAGCATACTAGAGTATTGTAGTACTGTATGGCGTCCACACTACGCAACACACTCTCTACGACTGGAGCGCCTACAAAAGCGATTTATGCTGCATCTAACGTTTTCTGCGGGAAAAGCTAAGTCAATATTATCCTACAACGATAGGCTACAACACTTCAAAATGCTTTCCTTATCAAAGCGAAGAGACCTGATAGATATGTTGTTCCTATATAAGATTTTAAGAAATCAAATTGATTGTCCTCATTTACTAGCACAGTTTAAATTTCGCACACCAAATAGAATACCACGAAAACCGATAACGCCCCTACACGTTCCACCGCGCCGAACTGTGCTCGGCTCCAACTCCCCTGTCCCAAGGCTTTGCAGAATTCTGAATGAACTGAGTCACGTTACAGACATCAATTGCGACTCAATAGGAGTATTCCACAAGAAGGTTTGCAGCCACCTCGCTGGGGTCATAGAATAGCTCAAGCCCCATGGTCGCATACATTCAAGTACGTGCGTACAACTCACCAGCCTACTCAATGGCACATGTTATACACACATACACAAACACGTACACTTAAAATAAACACACCATCATAGCACGCCTTGTGTAGTAAATGTATATATATATAATAAAATTAATAATTAGGTTAAATAATATTTATTAAGCTAGATGCACCATCATTACTCTGTTCTTTTCATCACTCTCTTTTCTGTAATATTATCAAATAATACTTTGTGTCTTCGTTACCAATTAAGGATAAAGTGTGAAAAAAAAAAAAAAAAAATTTACAAACTGTATAAATATATTTTTGCATGCGGTGGTCACCTGTAAGTGATTGTACATTTAGTCAATAATTTTATGTAATTGTTTTGTTATGCTTGTAATGATGTAACAATTGTTGGTGATCCTTTCAATAATAAAAAAAAAAAAAAAAAAAATTTCAGATATAAAATTAATTGATAAATAAAATGCATTTTTTTAAAGAGAGATAATAAATAAAAAGTCCGATTCAAAATGCTTTTTCTCATCTTAAAGATGTCGTGAAATGAACTGGAATATTATTCATCATCAAACACAGATTCATTATGTATATTTAAAAAAAAAAATAAAAAAAAGCCGTGGTGGCCGAGTGGTTCGAGCAGTTGCCTGCGACACAAAGATCGCAAGTAATCCCGACTGTACCAATGAGTTTTTCTGAACTTAAGTACAGTGATTAGTCACACCACGAGCTTTACGGTAAAGGAAAACATCGAGAGGAGACCTGCATACGTCTGTGAAGACATTCAAAGGCATATTATATGAGGATATATTATATTATATTATTATTATTTTTTATATGAAGTTAAGGGTAAGTGTGTTTGTATGTATATGAAGTTAGGTTCACGTCCGCCCTACCGCGTACATATAGTGCCATCCACGAAGACGCGCCCCACCAATATCTAGTCGAGAGGGTCGCGGGATGCGGGCAGTATGACCCGAGTCTATTAATTGTAGTGTGCGTGTGCACTCATAGGGTTTTTTTTTAGTTGCGACTCGTGTTTTCAGAGTTCGCTACTACAGTCCCTGCGATTTTATACAGGCTAAAGTAGTAGCGGGTGATTTGACTTTTGGTTTCTGTGATGGTTTTGGTATTTATGTTTTTACTTTGCGCGTTAAGATTTATGTAGAGTCGTCTTCTTATTTCTTGAGGTTTAATTTGTTGCGGAATGATGATGTTAGCTTTTCTTTTAATCAATCTAATCGAGGTTTTGTATAATGAATGTTTCCTTCTTTGTTTGATTAAAGTTTTTAGGTAATCAGTCTTATTTATGTAGGTAATTTTTTTTTCTTTTTTTAATATGTTTTTATGATACTTATGAATTGATTTGGTTAATCTTATGTGCCGTTAAATCGTTTTAAATTGTTAATCAATTTTTCTATGTACTTAACGAATGATTTTATGGCGCTGTCTTTAGTGAGGAGTTCTTTGAGGTCATAAGGATTGATCTGAAGATTGTTGCAGGTTTGTTCATGCTCGAATCGGATTTTGCTGTATTGTGGGCATTCTTTTAGTAAGTGGTTTATTGTTTGAGTTGTGGATGAGTCGCATGGGCATTGGTCGGTGTTAGTGATTTTGAATCGGTGTAGATAGGCGAGGTGGTATCCGTGGCCTGTCAGCACCTGCGTCAGCGCAAAGCTCGGCTTGATCGCAGCGTTGAGCTCGCTGATGCTGGTCAGGTCCGGACACCATTCGCGTGTGTGGACTCCGGTTTGGCTGGTTTGGTATGTTTCGTTGCTGAGGGCTCTGTTTTCTTGTTTGGTTTTGTGTTTAATGAAGCTGATTGGGTAGCTAGTGTATTCTGGGGCCTTATCTGAAGTTGCAGCCGCTTTGGCGGCGATGTCGGCTTCCTCATTACCTTCTATGCCGATGTGGGCTTTGAACCACACCAGCTTGATGCGTCCGGTGTACTTGTGCAGTTTTTGGTGGATGTTGGTGACGAATGGGTTAGTTGAGTTTTGATTCCCGATTTCTTGAAGGCTGGATCTGCTGTCTGTGCATATAATGGTATCTTGGTATTGTGATTCGGTTATGCAGTCACAGGATTTGGAGAGGGCGAGGAGCTCGGCCTGGAATACCGAGCAGGAGTTGTGCAGTTTGTATTTTTTGATTATTTTTTTGCCATTTGGAAGGTATGCTACGAAAGCGGCCCCGACCCCACCGGCGTCGGTTTTGCTTCCGTCGGTATAGATTTTAACAGTGTTGTTTGTGCATATTTGATCTATTTGGGTTTGTTCGGTTGCCAGTTCGAAGGTGTGTGGTATTCGCAAAGAGGGGTGTAGTAGTGATTCGGGTTTGGAGGGTTTTTCTAGTGTGACGTCCTCGGGGAGGTATTGAGTTTCGTGTCCGATTCTTGTTCTTTCTACGGTTGAGCGTTCCTTCACTTTTAGATGTAGCGGGGTGTATCCTGCTGGTGCGATTGCTGCTGTTGCTGAAATGGTTCTGAACCCTTTTATGGTTTTGATTGCAAACCCTCGTTGGAGGGTTTGTAGGCTGTCTCTAACTGTTTTAAATCGTATGGCTCGCCCCAGATGCCTGCTGCGTAGGTAATTATCGGTTCAATAACATGTTTGTAAATGGTGGAGATATTTTCACTTTGTATACCCCATGTGGGTCTGACGAATTTGCAGAGCTTTTTGTGTATTTTGTGTGCTTTGGCTATTGCGTGTTGTGTGTGTTTGGTGAATCTGAGTTTGTTATCTATGATGACTCCTAGGAGTTTGATGCTATCGACCGGTTTTAGGGGGAGGTTGTTTATGTAGATTTTTGATTTGGAGGCTTTTGGTGAGAATGCTATTAGTTGTGTTTTGGATGGGCCGAATTGGAGTTTCACAGTTTCTCCCCAGCTATGTATTTGTCGGAGTGCCTTGTTGGCGATGTGTTCTAGGTCTATTGTTGTTTTAGCATTGACTATGAGGAGGACGTCGTCCGCGAATGCTTGAATGTGGCATCCGTTGGGGAGCGGCAGTGTGAGTAGGTCGTCCAGTATTATGTTCCAGAATGTGGGGCCGCATACAGAGCCCTGTATGCAGCCTTTTGTCATTGTTTTTGTGGCGGTTGCGTCGACGTAGTTGAGGGTGACTAAGCGGTCTTTCAGATAGCTTTCTATTATACGGTATATGTTTTTGGGACATTTTATATTTTGTAGCCTTGTTAGTAGCGCCGGCCACCATGCGTTGTCGAAGGCGCACTCATAGGTAATCAGTGTGTACCAACAATACTCACACATTAGTGGAAGGTTGCACACTTACACTGTAAACTATAGGGGAGGATAGTGGGGCGCGTCTAAGTGGATGACACTACCTATGTTTTTACACGCGGAAGGGTGCCAAAAAGGCATCGCCATACAACGTAGCCATGCCGCCAGCCCTGTTGTCTCGGGATGCCTCAAAAAGTTTCCTCCTCAAAATTGAAATATCACAACGAACACGTTTTTATTTGTTTCCAGACGAGGCGTACATTAAGATAATATCCCAGGCACACAAACAACTATCCGACCCATCTCTAAACACAGATGAACGCACCCTCCTTCTGTCCAAGATCATATCGACCTGTCAAGAGGCCCAGGGACCTTCCCAAGACCTCTATGAAAGCCTGGAATCTGACCAGGAGTCCATAAAACGTAACAAGACAATTCTAGACCAAGAAATTGATGGTCCTACTAAACATAGAAAGACAGGCAAGCGACCGACAACTATACAAGAGGAGCTCGAAGAAGGACCGCCAGCAAAGAAGGACACAGAAGTTATGGCACCACCTAAAACTCTGCCAAAGAGAAATAAACCTAAAGGCAAAGAGAATACCGTTGGTAATAAGGCTGTCAAAAGGCCGAGCAATTTCAATGATGGCGAGATTGTTAAGAAAGCAAGAGTGGGTGAAAAGAGAGTAGCTGGCGACAATGTGACTGAAAAGAAGTTAAGCAAAGAACATACACAGGCTAAAGTTCATGGAGTTGTTAAAAATGGCGATAACAATAAAGATTTAGTGAAAAGATCTGCGAAAGATCATAAAGTTGATAAAAAAGTTAATGAGTCCGATAAGAAGTCGACAATAGTGAACAAAAATGCAAAGGCCACTGAACAGAGCCGCGTTAAAACTGATGCGGCTTCAAATCCTAAACAGAAACACACTAATAATGAACATATTAGATCAGACAACGTTGTGAAAACTAACGCCAAAGTTAATTCAGCAAAGGATAAGACTAGTAAACTTAAAACAATAAGAAAAAATGAATTAAACCCTAATAATGATGTAAGTCTTAAAGTTCCAGCTACCAACTCTAAAACTTTACACGATGAAAAAGAAAAAAATAATAAAGACAAAACATCGAAAGTTAAATCTAAAGAAAGCGCAAAATCTAATACAATTACCACAGATAAGGGAAGCAAAGTTACTACAGATAATTCTAATGATAAGCGCAAAACTGATAAAGAGAATGCTTCGAATAAAGTTAAAATCAATGATGATGGTTCTAAAAAAGACAATTCTAATGATAAGCGCAAAACTGATAAAGAGAATGCTCCGAATAAAGTTAAAATCAATGATGATGGTTCTAAAAAAGACAATTCTAATAATAAGCGCAAAACTGATAAAGATAATGCTCCGAATAAAGTTAAAATCAATGATGATAGTTCTAAAAAAGTTAATTCTAATGATGAGCGCAAAACTGATAAAGAGAATGCTTCGAATAAAGTTAAAATCAATAATGATGATCCTACAAAATCAAGTTTGAACATGGAACTCAGTAAAAAGAGTAACACTGAAACTATCAAATCAAAAGAAAAACTCATCAAAACGACATCCAATTTACATACGGCTACTGAAACCAAACCACCGACTAAAGGTATCAATTTAAAACACCCAAAATCCACCGAAAGCATTAAACCAGCTAACCCTCAAGCAATAACGGCCCAAACTGGTGCTGCAATAAAGAAAAATGCCCCAGTTAAAGACACAGCCGATATGACGATGCAGAAAGTCATCGAAAAAAATGTCGCCGTCAAAAATAAGGCTAGGATTAGGGATGTTGCTACAGACGTTAATCTGAGAAATTCTTTAGGAAATTCTTTAATTCTTCTCAGTAAGGCTACACACAAAAGCCAAGTTACGATGCTAAATAAATACGCAGTTGCTTCGAATAAGTTTGGTGGTATTGAGAACGGACTGGTTCCGTCGAAAATTCCTCAAAAGGCCAGAGTGTCACAAGTGGGTATGAAGAGAAATCCACTACGTATTAGCCCACGTAAGTTATTATTTTCTGTTCTCTTACGAAACATTATTTATTACTAGCTGTGCCCGCGACTACGTCCGCGTGGATTTTATATTAAAAAAAAAACAATTTCTGAATTAAAAGTAGCATAAGTCCGGGATATCATCCGCATGTATATTTATAAAAATTTTTTTGCTTAGTTTCTAAAATAAATGTAGTCTAAGTTACTCCTTTTTACATCAGCTATCTGCCAGTGAAAGTCCCGTCCAAATCGGCCCAGCCGTTCAGAGATTAGCCGGAACAAACAGACAGACAAAATTGAAAAAATATTTATATGTTACGTGCATAGATATAGGATGTACAAGATACACATAGGCGGCTTGGAGACATGACAAAAAAAAATATGTACATGTGTTGGTGAATGTTTATGTGTGAGTTAAAAATAGTGTTGTCCAAGATAAAATTACACATTATCGATTCTTTCAGCTGGCAGGCCTTTTTGTACAGAAAGCAATAACGTCAATCATCGTGCCGTGTTAAGCAGAACTAATGTACAATGTCATAATTATTGTATTTGTATAATGTCATAGACCGAGGTGCGGAGAAATGTTTTCAATAACCAATCAGATTTCATTTTCCAATATTGAATGAACGGAGACTGAAATCTGATTAGTTATTCAAAACCTCGGCATCGCTCCGCTCGGCTTTGGTGGAAACCGGGTCTAACACGGTAGACCGGGTCCTCAATCAGGCTTTTAAGAATTGAATATAGTTAATAAAAACACAATATATACTTTGAATGATTTTATTTTGCATTCTGGCGTCGGTTCAGCAAGCGGGGATGGAATCTCTACCTCTGACGAAATTGTAATGTCCCTGTTGACATACGAAGACACCGGTCTCCTTCGTGTCAGTTGAATCTATAACAATTGTACACAATAATAATACTATAGTTACATGCTTTCATTTATATCCAAGGTTCCAAGATTATACTTACAGGTACAAATAATGTAGGTATCGAGTCTTTCATTAGTACACGGCGATGTTTTCTTTGTATGAAACATTTGCCGTCAAAGTGTTTGCTACAGATAGTGGAGTTCGCACTAGGAGTCCAATCTGGTCTGTTTATAGTCCGCATCCATTTTTCAAGCAAAGCTGAATTGCGTGGAAACCTAGAAAAAACGAGTACCTAATGTGAATAATATGCTATTTCAACATAATTAGACTAAATAACTTGGATTTGTGTGATGATGTCGCTAAAAAATAATTACAAGTTTTTATCGATAGTCATGACCTCACGACCTCTGTCAAGCACTAGCGTAACCAAACTATTTTCTTTTTTACACATTTTTTTCGCTAATTCTGTTTAAAATCACGAAATATATCTAAATCCATAAATGGAAAACAAAATACTATTGATAAAATCTCTTTCTGAGCTGATTACTAGCCGAAATTTCGCATAATTTGGATTGAAAAATTCCAATGACAAAATCGTATTTACCTGTGAAAAGTGTATTTATCCGGATTATTTCTTCTTGTAACTACACATCCAGGTACAGAACACGACACCATAATCGTAAAATGTTAATATTCTTAATAAGATCGAAAAATCTGCACAAAAATGCACAAATTCCACCGCCACGTAGAACACACTGGGACGCTATGGCCTCTTACTCGCGAAAACAATGACATACCGGTACTTCATTCGCTGTCTCTTTTCGCCTCGGGTGGTTTGAACTTGATTAGGATTTCTCGCTCCCACGCTTCATGCATCTTTTTAGCGTAGCGAAAAAAATCCTAAATCTATGGTTACGTGTATACATCCAAATGCATTTAGTAAAAAGCGGTTATTTTAATATTACAAACAGACACTCAAATTTTATTTATTTGTATACATTGTTATTTCAATCAAATTTGCACACCGTGTGCAGTTTGATCCAACTTGAAAGATAGGATAGCTTACATCACAATTTATAGTCGCAATATTATTTTATTGCAAATTATTTGTCTATTTATTTGACAGTCACAATTATCTGTTAGCTCCAAACGATTCAAATAGATGGAGTCGAGAATGGTTTAGAATTCACAATTGGACCCGATAGGTGGCGCTGCGATCGTTTTACGATGCGATCTCTTTGCAAAATGTGCGGAGTAACGATCTTAGATCGAATCCACAATGAAGAGATTCGCAAATCAACTGGCGTGAATGAGGGCGCGATTGTAAAGATGAAGAAAGGCATGTTACGTTGGTTTGGACACATAGAAAGGATGAGTGAAGAAAGATTGATGAAACAGATATACAAAGCAAAAGTGTGTGCAAGAAGAGGCAGAGGAAGGCCACGTTCCAACTACCTGGATCAAATCGATCGGACTCTCAAGGACGGGAACGTCAAGAGTACTCGAAACCGACGAGCATGTATGAAGAGACTGATGAATGTGGACGAAGCGATGTAGGCCTTTACCTCTCCTTTTCTCTCTCGGCCTCTATGTTTGTCTGTCTCGTTCTTGTCTGTGGTTTTTGTCATACTATTATGAACATTATTAAATCATGTGTTGCAGGAAAGATTTCGTCGATCCACAGTTCGAAGATGAATCTCAAAATAACGAAACCCAACACAAATATACCGAGTAAGTTACTGTATTGAGGTGTTCGAGTAGTAACACAAAGAATGCAAGTTCGAATCCCGACTGTACCAATGAGTTTTTCTGAACTTAAGTACAGTGATTAGTCACACCACGAGCTTTACGGTGAAGGAAAACATCGAGAGGAAACCTGCATACGTCTGAGAAGACATTCAAAGGCGTATGTATAGTCGTGCTTGGGTAACGGCGATGGACTCGCCATCTGTCACGTTGGCACCTAAATATATCGTGAGAACAGCCTGCATTACTACAAACCTTTTTTCTATTTTATTTCCTATCCCTTCGCGGACCCTTAGGCTTGAAGATGGCATCATATGTGTTAATCCGGCTAATAATCTATCTCTGTGCCAATTTGCATCCAGTTCTGCTCAGTAGTTTTTGCGTGAACGGGGAACAAACAAGCGCATTTTTTTATTTTTTTTTTTTATACAACAAGAGTGGCAAACAACCATACGGCCCACCTGATGGGAAACGGTTACCGCAGCCTATTTACGCTCACGATACCGAAGTATCACTTGCGCGTTGCCACTCTGTGTTCGGAGAGTTGTACTGTGTTGGCAGCATAATGAGACTAATCCCTCTGCTGCCAACACAATATAACAATCCTCCCCCCTCCCCAAGGGGCTCATTATTGGCAACCTTATTCACCGCGCAGGAACACAACACAAACAATAGTGTTATTTGTCTACGGACTTCTATAAGGTGGAGGTCCTGCCCCAGTCGGGGAGATACAAATTCGAACGGGAATACCGTTATGCCCTACCTCTCTTAATATTAGCAATACCAAGTTTGCATGTTCTAATCTTGACTGCACCAAACATGATTTTTGAAATAATTTGTGTTTAGTCATAGTAATGATAAAGCATATATCCTCACGCCTTCCCACAAGGGTCCTCGGCTAGGTAGAGGTGTTGAAGTATACACACCAACGTTGCGCCAGATATATACCTATTTTAAGTGCCAACGTGACAGATGGCGAGTCCACCGCCGTAACTATTGATGATAAAGTAATGTATTTTTTCATTATTCCAGGGCTTATGAAGAAACCTTTAAGGAAATCTTAATGTCTTTAGCGGTAGCAGCAACCTTTATTGGAAAACCAACCTTAATGTTTCGGCTACAAGGGCTGGTCTCACGTGACGAAGACTTCTGTATCAAGGCTAAATGAAATAAATATTTTTTATTGCAACTTTTTTATTTCAAAAAACAAATAAATAGAAAAATAAAAAACAATGATTTACTATTATATTACAATTAAATATTGCATTATAATAAATAAATACAAAATAAATAAATATTGCATTATAAAAATTAAGCAAAGCCTGTGTTATGGTAACTAGACAACGATATATTTACTTATATAGATAGATATATACATAAATACACAGGACATCCAAGACTAAGGTACAAATATTCGTGTTCATCACACAAATACCTGCCCTTAGAGGAATTCGAACCCGCGACCTCAAGTTTCGCAGTCAGGAGCTCTAACCACTAGACCAGGTCTTATATTGCATTATAGTTGTAGTTATGTATCTAAATATATAAATATCTACGTACAGACTAGTTCGCATTCCAATATTATGTGACCGAATGCGCAGTTCAATAATTACGACCATTTCAACAACACAACTAACCGTGTTCTGGCGCATAAAATATTACATTTAATTTTCAAACGTACGAAAAAAGAAAAATGCTTGGATATTTTCTTAGGTATATATCCTCACGCCTTCCCTCCCTTAAGGGGTAGGCAGAGGTGTATAGGTAATACCCACACACCCACTTTCCGCCAGAGGTATATTAGGTGCCAACGTGACAGATGGCGAGTCCATCGCCGTTACTCAAGCACGACTATACATACGCCTTTGAATACCTTCTCAGACGTATGCAGGTTTCCTCTCTTGGAATTTTTTTTAGTTATATATCCTCACGCCTTCCCTGGCGTCCCTTAAGGGGTAGGCAGAGGTGTATAGGTGATTTTCTAAGATGTACCTACAAAACTAAATGAACTCGAATGAAATTAAAATCGATCGACACTCAGTGACGGGGACGTGAATAGTACTCGAAACCGACGAGCATGTATGAAGAGAAACCGAAAGAGTTGTAAGTCTAGAGAGAACTCGCGCTTTACTCCCGCTGCCTTTAAGGGACTTGTCATGATATGTATGTAAATAAATAGGCTTAGATTAAAGACCGGGCCCTTAACGGAACCTTGAATATAAGTGACACTATACTAAGAATAAAAATAGTTAAAATTACACCCAATAAAATGGCCGCAAAGCCTTGTAAGTCCTAAATAAAGCTTGAAGAGTTTAAGGAGTTCATATAAATCATGGACAATAATGTCAGAACAATATTCTGACAGAAGTGATCAAAATGCCGCCGAGAAAGGATAGTTCTTGTGAGTGTCTCCCATCCTGTAAAAAAAATTACACCAATTACAATAAAATTTTAGACGCCGTGGTGGCCGAGTGGTTCCCGAGTAATTGCTCGCGACACGAAGATCGCGAGTTCGAATCCCGACTGTTTAAATGAGTTTTTCTGAACTTAAGTACAGTGATTAGTCAAACGAGCCTTACGGTGATGGAAAGTTCATAAAGCTCAGTAGTCGGTATTCGAACTTGCGTTCTTTCTGTTGCAAGCAACTACTCTAACCTCTAGGCCACCGCGGCTTTAGTTAAAGATATTTAATTAATGAATTAAATTATAAACAAGGTTTTGGGTAGTATTGTGAAATTACAGTGACTAGGGCTTCAGAATCTTAAGGAGTCTATAAGTAATGTGCCTATATCTAGCATGTCAATGACAGCTGTCAGTGAGTTTCGGGTTGGCGCCGTTCTTGCAAGTGACAGCTGTCTAAAAGTTTTGGCAGGCTTTTCTGATTTTTTTATACACCACATGGGTGGCAAACAAGAATGCGGTCCGCTTGATGGTAAGCGGAGCGCATTCTTTTTTTTTCCGCCGCCTATGGACGCTTGCAACACCAAGGGTATCACTCGCGCCTTGCCGACCCTCCAACAATCTTTTCACACCCTTCTTGAAGAACTCCATGGATGCGCGATCAAAATTTAGTAGTGGCGAGACATACCCTTTAAAGGTGAACGTCCTTTTGTTTCTATTTAAGGCGTGCAGCCCTTCCATCTGGGCTGAGCTGAGGTTAATGTTCAGAGCTTGGAGGTTGTCCCACAAGTGGGCTGCCGACGAGGACTTCACCACCACGCTGTGACCGGCTTGGATCTGGTATCTGAAGGAAATGTACATAATTATAAATAAGCTATTGGGCCACTACAATATAAGTAAGACAAACGTAATTTTTTACATAGTTTTAGGGTCGGCAAGCAATTATTTATGTTTTTGAATTTCCTGGCATGCTTTAAAATACGAATTAAGTGCTTTTACAAGTAGGAGTTAAATATATCGAGAAAATCATTAATAACGTCCCTGAATAAATATGTAAGTTACAAGTTTTAATTTTGTAATGTATTCGTTTGAAGGACAAGTATCCATGTTCTCTAAAAATAAACTAATAAAATAGCGCACGCTTACAACCAAGATAGTTCATATATATCTGGTTGAAGCAGTTGCGTTTTTTTTTAATTATTTATTTCAAATGCAAGCCCATACAATCTTAAAACTAGTAACAGAAATAATTACTGCTTATGATGAAAACCAACATTTTCTCCAAAGAGAACTGACCTGATAAGCAATTGCGCTGGAGTGATATTCAGACCGGACGCCATTACAACTACCAGGGGATCATCAATCGCCGCAGTTAATGTGCTCTTGTACTCTATAGGTGTTCCTTTAGAGCCGAGAACACCGAAGCAGCTCAATTTCACGCCCAGTTGACTGCAAAAGGCATCTAGTCGCTGTTGCGATAAGTACGGATGACATTCGACCTGGAATTTAATAAAGAATATGTAGGACCGGAACGTTAGTGTGAGTGGGAGAGCGATGTAAGAAAGGGATAGATGTAGTCTTAAGATGTCAATGGCGAACGACAGTATTGAGTTGTAAGACGGTTTTTTTTAGTTGAATAAAAGATAATTCAGTACAAATATTGTAAATTTGATTGTGATGTTCTACCAAAATGTCTGCGTGAAACAATTATAGTAGGATCTTTGAAAAAATACTTATTGTAGTTTTTAATTGCTTCACGCCGAGTCCCACGCGGGGTAGGCAGAGGTACTAGAGAGAGCCCCAGTTTCTCTCTTAGAAAGAAAATTTGCATAAATATATGAAAACGTGAACTCTTGTACCAGGCTCCCAGCAACTAAGAGGAGTATTCATTTGACAGCGGCATTGAGAATATTGCCACATTTATGGATATATTTATTATTATATCATCTTGCAGAGTCCCTGACGCGGTAGGCAGAGGTAGTAGAGCGCCAGTTCTCTCTAGAACTTATACTTATTATATTCTTTAATTATAGAAATTTGCATAAAATATATGAAAACGTGAACTCGTGTACCAGGCTAGCAGCAACTAAAGACGTAAATATATTGAAAAAATCAATTATGTACCTGATTGACAGTAGGCTTAACTCTCCCCTTTTCAACCACCCTGGCTATCTGGTGGGAGTTGAAGTTGCTTACTCCGATGGATTTGACCAGCCCCTTACTGACCAACTGCTCCATGCCGTACCAGGCGTCCATAAAGTCTGCAGTGGAGTATTGAACAACGGTCGCTATCTTCGGAATTGGATCTGATCCTTCCTGTAAAAGTATTACAGACTTATGGGCCCCTGGTAACTTGTATAAATAAATAAATACCTTGGGACAATTTCACACACATTGACCTAGTCTAAACTAAGCAAAGCTTGTGTTATGGTAACTGGACAACGATATATTTACCTATATAGATAGATATATACATAAATACATAGGACTTCCAACTACTAGACCAGACGGCCGTCAATTGTATATGTTTACGCAAGGTGCCCGAATGTTTAGGCAGCGGTGTCAATACACCCACTTGATCCTTGATAAATGAAGTCTTGAGTAAGCACTAGTATGTTCCTCTCAAACGTATGCAGGTTTCTTCAAAATGTCTGTTTTCTGTCAAGTGTCACAGAATTTCCACCTCAATATATATCTTCACGCCTTCCCATGAGAACCTCGAAGGGGTAGGCAGAGGTTTGTAGGTAGTACCCATATACCTACTTTTAGATATATTTTAGGCGCCCACGTGACAAATAGTGAGTCCATCGCCGTTTCTCAAGCACGGAGACCCTTGTAGAAAGGCGAGGAGAGATGTATATTTAAATATAACGGGGTTAGTTCGCGCATCTAGTTGTCCTTGGATAATTATACAGGATAGGAGATTGAAATAATAGTCGCTTAGTATAGCTTCAGTTAATCCGGCCATTGACAATCATAAATCACAAAAATATAGATCTATAAATATAGAGTGATTAGGCTGATCAACTGTGATTACAATTTATGTACTTAGTGAATTGGATACGGAGGAGCGATCAACGACCGTTCTCATTTCCTTCTTGTTAAAGAGTGTCCTGTCCTCCAATCACAGCTGACCATTACCACCCGAAGATACAGAACCAAAATTGCTATACTATGTTGTTGCCACTACGGTCTCGACCTCACCCAAGTGTCAAACTACTTGACGTTTCAGAGGATGTTTTAATAATGGCGGTAATTTAATCTGTCAACTTGAACTAATGAAAAATGGCGCCTGGGTGTTTACGCTGCGAGATATTTAAGGAAGCTATCAGATGAAGGATACAAAAATTTAAAAATAAATAAATAAATATCCTCACGCCTTCCCACAAGGGTCCCCGAAGGGGTAGGCAAAGGTGTATAAATAAATAAATTACTTATTTATTTTTAATAGAACTGTTATTATAAATATAATCTTATATAATAATATTAAATATTAAAAAAATAATTAAGAAAGAAAATTAAAGAGTAACACAGTCCCACTAACCTTAAAAGACATAGGATTGTGTATTAAATACAAATCAAAATAGGTTAGCCCCATTGTTTTCAAAGAGGCACTGCAAGCCACTTCCACCAAGTCTTGTCTATGGAACGAACTCCAAAGTTTCGAAATGATGAATAGTTCCTCCCTGCAGAAAAGAAGTGGCGTTTTTTGACATAATCAAAGAAAAATACGAAAATTTTTAAACTTTAAATTAGAGAGACCTAGAACTAGATACCGCTTCAAAATCTTCGAATTTAAATTCCGAACCTATGTTCCGAATAACTAAAAAAGACTACACTGCAGTTTATGCGAGCCTGGTACATCCATAGTGTTTCACTAAGGAATAATTAAATTAATTCTGCGGTAATTTGTAAATAATAATAATAATATCCTCACGCCTTCCCACAAGGGTCCCCGAAGGGGTGGTAGGCAGAGATATATTTTAGGTGCCAACATGACAGATGGTGAATCCATCGCGGGGTAAGCGATTACCATCACCTATGGCCACATCCTGATGGTAAGCGGTTACCAAATTCCATCTGGAGTTTAAATCATAGGGGTTTTTATATCACAATTGTGGCAAACAAGCATACGGCCCACCTGATGGAAAGCGGTTACCGTAGCTTATTTACGCTTACGATACCGAAGTATCACTTGCGCGTTGCCACTCTGTGTACGGAGAGTTATAGTGTGTTGGCAGCATAATGGGTTTAATCCCTCTGCTTCCAACACAAATCCTCCCCCTCACCAAGGAGCTAATTATTGGCAACCTTATTCACCGCGTGGGAACACAACATAAACAATAGTGTTATTTGTCTACGGACTTCTATAAGGTGGAGGTACTGCCCCAGTCGGGCAGGTACAAATTAGAACGGGAAACCCGTCACGCCCTAGCTCTATCGCTTTATCGGGGTGTATATTGTGTCGCAGACTTATATCGAGAGGTACTGATGTACTAGCAGTATTACCATAGTATAAAGAAGAGGGAGTAGGCTATCTCCGGCCCAATTTGCGATATAATTGCCTACTGTTTTAGGGTTGTCACTTTTAGCTAAATATTAGGCGCGGCTGTTCGCGCTTCGCTAGCAACCGCATGAACAGCGGCAATTAGGTATCTATAATAAAAAATGAATAAAGTGAATGAAATATTATCATTAAAAGAAATATTACATTACATTTACATACATATTACAACATTAAAAACTAACGACTGTCTCTTAGACTATAATTGAATTTGTTGTTATGATTCGAACTTTGTTTTATATGTATTTGATTTACTATTAGTCAATTAGGTACTCGTACATACTTATTTTGAATTACGTAGGTAGGTACTTAGTTACTATACCTACAATACTGAGAAATCGGCATAACTAAACGTAAACAAAGAAATAGCGGCAAACCAATTGCCAGATCAAATGTACCTAATACATTCTAGTAGGAAATTAGGCCTACCTACCTACTTCCTGTGTGATAGAAAACTAATACAAACAAAAAATATGTAAGTACGTAGGTATCTCATCATCAAGTAAAATTATATTATGCTAGTATAAGTGACTAACTTACCTTTCCTGTTCAATAGGTAATCTGAACAGAGACAGGTCTGGAATCGATGAATTATTAAGACACCCAAACGCACAGCAATACGTTCTTCTGCGATTATCAGACATTTTGATGATGATATTGATGAATAAATCATTTAGCGGTGCCGAAAAGCCGTGACGCGCGCGCGTACCTTGTGCAGTGTTAGCCCCGACTGGCGCACTGAGAAACGGGTCGAGATTTTGTTAAAGTGTGCGTGCGTCGACACATAGATACAATAGCGCACACATACAAGCCGCGCGCGGTGCGTTTGTATGAAGATAACCTACTTCTCTTCTTTATACTATGGTATTACCCACCTCCTCACTGTACCATCGTTAATCTTTGCCCTTATGCCTGCGCCAACTTCCTGCTCGTTGCCGTAAATGAAAGCTGTATCAAACGCCCTGTAGCCAAGGTCTATCGCAGCGCCAATGATGGACGAGGTCAACTTGGGGTCCAACTAGAAGTAATTAATTAAATGTTGAGAACAAAAATACATACATACATATCATCACGCCGAGTCCCTAACGAGGTAAGCAGAGAGAATGGAGCGCCAGTTCTCTCTAGACTTGCATACCTCTTTCGCTTCGTCCACATTCATCAGTCTCTTCATACATGCTCGTCGGTTTCGAGTACTCTTGATGTTCCCGTCCTTGAGAGTCCGATCTATTTGATCCAGGTAGTTGGAACGTGGTCTTGCCTCTTCTTGCAAACACTTTCGCTTTGTATATGTCGTCGGCCGATCGTTTAATTGGCCAGATCATGATGTGCTAAGGCACATCGTGAATAATCTCGATGTGCCCAATTAAAAGTCGGGCGGATTGACGAAAACAACGTATTTGTCGATATTCCCAGCTAAACACTGGGCCGATCATAAAATTAGTTACATTACGCGACGATAGTGGCGCTGTCTTCGCGCGCTTCGTATTGTTTACGCGATTAAAAGATGGCGACGTCAGAAACAAATTAATATTGTGTTGAAAATAACAGTGAAAATGAATCAAGTGTTCATTGTAAGAAAAATATAACCTAACCTAACCTCACCATTTATGCTATTATAAAGTTTGTAAGTTCAGGTTCCAATTTTATTTTAAGATTATTGAACTAATCAAGAGAAGTATTCCGAATATGAAGTTCTGACACGGATTTCTTAATATACTGTTAAATAACATAAACATTTTAGCTTTAAATCCTATTTTTATTCGCTAAACATGCTACACTAACGATATGGCCAGATGTCTCTGGCCAAATCATCATCATCATCAGCCCACTCTGGTCCACTGCTGGACATAGGCCTCCCCTAATGAGCGCCAAAGCGCCCTGTCTTCAGCTTGCCGCATCGAGCATCTGCCAGCAGTCCTTCGCAAATCGTCATCCCACCTAGTCGGAGGGCGTCCTACACTACGTTTGCCGAGTCGAGGTCTCCACTGAAGAACACGCTTACCCCAGCGGTTGTCGGTTCTTCGCGAGATATGGCCGGCCCACTGCCACTTCAGCTTGCTAATTCTTTGAACTATGTCGATAACCTTGGTTCTCTGTCGGATGTATTCGTTGCGAATCTTATCCTACAGAGAGACTCCGAGCATAGCTCTCTCCATAGCTCGCTGAGCGACCTTTAACTGGTGGACCAGCCCTATCGTGAGTGTCCACGTCTCAGCTCCGTAGGTCCTGACGGGTAGGACGCACTGATTGAAAACTTTAGTTTTCAGTAGTTAACAGGCTCATCATGATCTGGCCAATTCAACGATCGGCCCACGAAATATATATGTTTTGTAAGGATTATCAGAAAAGTGTGAATATTTAGGAATATATGTCAAATGTCGTTAGCTAATATTATACGACATCTTTCTTATCCTTACAAAACATAAACTTACAAGGATCGATTTTTCTGATGAGAAGTGAAGGTTGTACTCACCAAAGCAGTGCCCAAAGCGAATATTGGCATTTCGACGCCATTCCTCAGCGTCATTGTGGACATTTGAGACACATGACCAAAGTGAAGTTTGGCACTGGTCAGCTCAGCAACCCTCGCACGCAGTTCTTCATCAGGAACGTGGGTTTTGATGGCTGCTCTCGTGGTCTGAACCTTGGGTCGATCCAATATCGCTGTGTCCATCTTTACGGGAGATGTTTTGCGCTGAGAATTAAATGATAATAATATATCCTCACGCCTTCCCACAAGGGTTCCCGAAGGGGGAGGTGGTCTTCCTCTGCCTCTTGCACACACTTTAGCATTGTTTTATACAACAAGAGTGGCAAACAAGCATACGGCATATATCTGATGGGAAGCGGTTACCGTAGCCTATTTACGCTCACGATACCGAAGTATCACTTCCGCGTTGCCATTCTGTGTTCGGAGAGTTATACTGTGTTGGCAGCATAATGGGACTGATGCCTCTGCTGCCAACGCAATATAACAATCCTCCCCCCTCCCCAAGGAGCTCATTATTGGAAATTGGATTATTCACCGCGTAGCATCAAAACACAAACAATAGTCTTATTTGTTTACGGACTTCTATAAGGCGGTGGTCCTCCCCAGTCGGGCAGCCCCGAATAACAGAATAAAAAACAAAAAAAAATCTAATATTGTAAATGTGAAAGTTTGTAAGTTTGGATGTTTGTCAAACGGCTGAACCGATTTGGCTGAAACTTGAAATGGCTTTTACCTAGGATAAGGCTGTAGGCTACGTTTTAATCCTGAAAAATTCAATGTTTTAATATTATAAAGTAAAGCTCTTTCACGGCATAGCGGCTGAACCGATTCTAGCAGGAAAATACATAAGCTGCTTTTTCCAACTCCACGCGGGCGAAGCCGCGGGCATAAGCTAGTATATCAATAATAACACGATTTTGCTTATGTATTTCAAAGAGTTCTCCAACTATAATACTATATAGGCAGGCACCCATTATCAAAAGGGAGTACGCAACTTCAGACCACGTGACTAGAATGTTTCTTTGAATCACCAAGTTCCATAAAACATCAGATACCCAGACTCCTCAACCAGTCCGTCCATGTTATACATACATAACGAAAATAACCTTGGGAGACTGCCACACAAATTGACATAGCCCCAAACTAAGCAAAGCTTGTGTTATGGTAACTAGATAACGATACATTTACTTATATAGATATATATATACATAAATACATAGGACATCCAAGACTAAGGCACAAATACTCGTGTTCATCACACTAATATCTGCCCTATGCGGGAATCGAACCCGCCACCTCTAGTTTGGCAGTCAGGAGCTCTAACCACTAGGCCAGACGGCCATCGAATTAAAAGAGTCCCAGACCCTCCCAGCACAATAAAGCTCCCAGGTAAACAGTAGAAAAAATAATATATAAGCCATACTAAAGATAAAAAACAGTGACAGTTAATGAAGACAAAAAAAACATGCTAGATCCACATCTTACCTTAACCCAAGGAAATTGCGCAGCAACGTAAGAAATCTTTAGAAATAACCCGAACTGAACCGTCTCCAGACAAGTTTAAATGGATACTGCGGTCTCCTTTCCTTTCCTTAGCCTTCTTTCCATAAAGCTAGTCAAAGATACGTTTAAAATCCTACTTTAACGTTTTACCATTTTAATGATAAACAATATTTAGGTATTATTTATTACCTACTACCATATTTTATACTGTACCAATATTTTTAAGTATTAGTTAAGTTAATTGTAGAAATTATATACATACATACATACATACATATCACCACGCCGAGTCCCTAACGGGGTAGGCAGAGAGTATAGAGCGCCAGTTCTCTCTAGGCTTACATACCTCTTATATTATATAACTAGCTGTGCCCGCGACTTCGTCGGCGTGGACGGCTTTTTATTTTTCGTAAAAATGTTTTTTCTTCAATGAAAATTATCCTATGTTACTTCTAATACCTCCAAAAGTATGTGTATAAAGTTTCATGATGATCGGTTAAGTAGTTTTTACGTGAAAGCGTAACAAACAAACTTACATTCACATTTATAATATTAGTAAGGATAATATTAAATTCTAGCTAGCATTGAACTCAACACATTTTAAATTTAAATAGTATAAATATTATGATAATTTAAAGGAAATTAAATTATTTCAAGTATGAATTATTTTAAGGAATAAGATAATTGTTGTGTTGCTACGCCCATCAGGGCATATTGCCAGATTATAAATACTTGTAAGCTGTGGCAAAAATATGAAATAAAAAATAAATAAACAATTAGAGACAGATGAATGTGGACGAAGCGAAAGAGGTATGTAAGTCTAGAGAGAACTGGCGGTCTGTACTCTCTGCCTACCCCGCTAGGGACTCGGCGTGATGATATGTATCATATTAAATAAAGTACTCTCTGCCTAACCCGTTAGGGACTCGGCGTGATGATATGTATAACATTTGTTAATGAATGCAATCCACCGTCGTACAGCCCATGTGTATGTAATGTGAAATATACATCATGGTTTGTTTAGTCGTTCGCCTTTTATGCGCTCCTGGTATTCATGCTAATTGTGACTTTGACAAATTGGCTTACAGTCCTGACGGTGTTGATAAATAACATAATATGGTTTGAAAGTCCACATGGTTCCGTGCTTACATACATACATACATAACATCACGCTGAGTCCCTAATGGGGTAGGCAAAGAGAGAATAGAGCGCCAGTTCTCTCTAGACTTACAGTTACGTATTACGAGGGGATTAAGAGTCGTGATGGCCGAGTGGTTCGTGTAGCTGCGACACAAAGATTGCTAGTTCGAATCCCGACTGTACCAATGAGTTTTCTGAACTTAAGTACAGTGATTAGTCACACCACGAGCTTTACGGTGAAGGAAAACATCGAGAGGAAACCTGCATACGTCTGAGAAGACATTCAAAGGCGTATGTATAGTCGTGCTTGAGTGGCGGCGAAAATATATATCCGGCGGAAAGTGTGTGTTGGGTACTACCTATACATCTCTGCCTACCCCTTCGGGGCCCCTTGAGGAAAGGCGTGATAGATAATAGAAGATATTATTTTTATTCATATTTTTCCGGTATAATACAATAACCACGGATTTGCGAAAATCAATTGTTCTTAACTAACTGTGCCCGCGTCTTCGCCCGCGTGGAATTAAAAAAAAAATTGTTCTGTTTTAAAATAAAAGCCTACGTTACTCCTTTTTATATCAGCTATCTGCCAGTGAAAATCGGTCCAGCCGTTTCAAAGATTAGCCGGAACGACCGACAGAAAGACAGACAAAAATTGTAAAAAAAAGTATTTTGGTTTATGTACCGTGTTATACATCCATATGCATTTAGTAAAAAGCGGTTATTTCAATATTACAAACAGATACTCCAATTTTATTATATGTATAGATGTGTAGTTGAATTGGTTTTCTCCATTTTGATACGATACCCTAAAAATGAATGGCGTCTTATTTTCCAGAATCGTTCGCAAGGTGTCATTGTATGAATTTGGAATTAATCACATATATTCATTCATATGTACCTGCATAGGGCCACCTGCGCTTGGTGATATAGTATTGAACGTCATATACCCTCACGCCTTCCCACAACGGTCCCCGAAGGGGTAGGCAGAGGTGTATAGGTAGTACCCACACACACACACACACTATCCGCCAGAGATATATTTTAGGTGCCAACGTGACAGATATACATATGTACAAGTATATTTTATATAATCGTAAACTTAATCTTAATCTTTATCTGTAAGTAGTTAGTTCAACTGTTCTTTGTAAATATTATTAATTATTGTTATTGTAATTTTTTTTTATTTTTTAGACAACAAGAGTGGCAAACAAGCATACGGCCCACCTGATGGGAAACAGTTACCGTAGCCTGTTTACGCTCACGATACCGAAGTATCACTCGCGCGTTGCCACTCTGTGTTCGGAGAGTTATAGTGTGTTGGCAGCATAATGGGTTTAATCCCTCTGCTACCAACACAATATAACAATCCTCCCCTCTCCAAGGAGCTCATTACTGGAAACCTTATTCACCGCGTAGGAACACAACACAAAAAATTGTGATATTTGGCTACCTCCACCTTACAGAAGTAAGGTGGAGGTCCTGCCCCAGTCGGGCAGCTCCGAATTCGAACGGGAAACCCGTTATGCCCTACCTCTCTTCATAAATACATTAATAAAAAAAAACGTAAACTTAATATACCGTATTTCATTTATTTCATTTACACTTTATATTTTTTTCTGTATTCCTGGTTTACTTATCTATATACCCACACACCTACTTTCCGCCAGAGGTATATTTACTAAGGTATGGTTACTCAAGCACTACTATACATACGCCTTTGAATTTCTTCTCAGACGTATGCAGGTTTCCTCTCGATGTTTTCCTTCACCGTAAAGCTCGTGGTGTGACTAATCACTGTACTTAAGTTCAGAAAAACTCATTGGTACAGTCGGGATTCGAACTTGCGACCTTTGCGTCGCAGGCAACTGCCCGAACCACTCGGCCACCACGGCTGTCTCTATATCCATATAACTCAAAGGTGACTGACTGACAGATTGACTGACATAGTGATCTATGAACGCACAGCCCAAACCACTGGACGGATCGGGCTGAAATTTGGCATGCAGGTAGGTGTTTTTGATTTTGATTAATTCTACCCCCAAGGGACTAAAATAGGGGATGAAAGTTTGTATGAAACTTTGTCAATTTTAAACCGATCGGGCTGAGACTTTGCATTTCGTGGTCTAATAGACGCCCCAAACCTGAACAACGAGCTTTGTCGTTTTTTCGTGCCCAATAATTACCTTCGGGGGCGGAAACACAATTTATTTTATGTACCTCTCTCACGCACTGTGGCGCGAGCCCAATCTCCCATTCCGCGAGTCCTCACCGCGCTCAACGCTCTCTTAAACCACAATCCTGAGTGCGATCTGCTTGCGGATGAATGGATGAAAGTACTGTCGGAATGTCTGAAGTTTTGTGAGCGCGAAGCATGTTAGGATCCTAGATAAGTTATTTGTTATGTATTGTTAATGATATGGTTCTTTAGTTAATGTGATTGGTGTATACCGTTTTAACTAAAGTAAAATAAATAAATAAAAATAGGGCTACTATGAACGTAGGCATCCCCTATACACACACAAAAAAAAAATACTGAGCAAAATCACTATCCCACGCGGACGGAGTCGCGGGCACAGTTAGCTAGTTATTCATACGCCTTTGCTTAAGTTCAGAAAAACAAATCAGCCACCACGGCTCGTATCTTATTTGATCTCTATTTTTTTTTTGGAACGAAGTTCCTTATCGCGCGTTGTGAAAGGGGGCTAGACGGAAAAAAATCTTACGAAAAGTTGTCACGACATTCTTACGAAAAGTTGTCACGACATTCTTACGAAAAGTTGTCATGACACTTTTATTACGAAAATTGAACCTACTGATTAAGTTTATATAACATTATATTTGTTAATAATAAAAAAAAAAATATTATAACTTAAAAATAAAAAAAAATTATTACAATTCCTTTTTTTGCTGTATATTTATAACCCCCGTGTGAGTGATTTTGTTTTTGTATTGACTCTCGTAGCGTGAGCTCCGGGAACTTTTGCTACTTAACCGGGCAAAGGCGAGAGCTAAGCCTCCAGCCAGTTTATTTCTAAGCAACACAGCTAAGGGCACCCCCTGTGGGGTACGAACCTCGGCTTAGGGCGTTGCTGGATCGCGAGCAAGGGAGCTGGGCTGGACTGGTAATTTTATTTAAATATTATTTGCGGGTTATTTGATCTCTAACATAATCTATATATATATATATATAGGAGATCCCATTTGTGAACTCACTCATCACGAAATCTCAGGAACTAAATAAGGCCGATTGACTTGAAATTTGGTAGGAGTATTCCTTACGCGGTGTAGAGGTCAGCTAAGAACGGATATTATGAAACTCAACTTTAAAAAAAAACGTTTTTAACTTGCCTCCATAGGGGAAGCAATAGTTGAAAAACGTGTTTTTTTTTACTTTTTCACCCGGGCGAAGCTGGGCGGGACAGCTAGTATTATACATATTTATACCTGCATACGTTTGAGAAGAAATGCACAGTCGTATGTATATAGTTGTGCTTGAGTAACGGCGATGGACTCGTCATCTGTCACGTTGGCACCTTAAATATATCTCTAGTGGGTGTGTGGGTACTACCTGGACCCTTGTGGGAAGGAGGATATATAATAAGCTAGCTGTGTCCGGGACATCATCCGCATGGATATTTACATTTATATAGATATAAAAATTTTTTTACTTAGTTTCTAAAATAAATGTAGTCTAAGTTACTCCTTTTTACATCAGCTATCTGCCAGTGGAAGTCCCGTCCAAATCGGCCCAGCCGTTCAGAGATTAGCCGTAACAAACAGACAGACAGACAGACAAAATTGAAAAAATATTTATATGTTACGTGTATACATCCATATGCATTTAGTAAAAAGCGGTTATTTTAATATTACAATCAGACACTCCAATTTATTTATTTGTATAGACGTATAGATAGATTTGAACTTACCTCAAACAGCGCAATTTTCTCCAAAACAGACTGCTTCCTCGGCCTCTCTTTCACACTTATCACCTCTCTCTTTTCCACGTTAACGTTGTCCGTCGACTTCATCCGTACTATCAACCTGTTCACTTGACCTCTGACTGAATCTCCAAGGTCCAATTCAGCTAGGGATTTAGCTCGGCTTAGTTCTCTCTCCTTCTCCAATTTCGTCAGCCTCTTTAAATTATCTTCAGCGTTTAAGTCTTCTTCTAAATCTCCTACGATGTTTTCAGCTTTCGTCTTAACGTCATTCTGGGCGAAATCATTTGCCAGATCTGTTACTGAGTATGATAAGCTAATTTGATTCTTATCGAGCTTACTTTTAAGGTCAACTTGTTCTGAAGATTCATGAGTAAATTCCGTGGTTTTATAACTTTGGATCCTCTCTTCGAACTGAGTACCATATGCAGTTCTAGTTTTAGCAAATGAGAATTCTTTTACGTCCGTTTCGGCATTCTCAGCAGTATTCTGTTCGTGCGATGGTTCAAATTCCTTTGTTACAGTAATATCTAAGAGTCGATCGTTCATGTTAGTAATTGAAGGAGTTTGAGCTCTGTTAAATATATTTTCAACTGTCCTTGAATTTAAATTTCTTTCGTAGATGCTACTGGTATGTTTTACATAATCTTTCGTTATAGTCAAAGCAGGAATATCAACGTTTCTCAGTTTATCTTCCGTCGCATTGTTGCTGATAACTCTTTCATAGACTGGCGTTCTTGTTAAGTCACGAGGTAATGTTATGACGTCATCAAATGATTTTGCGGACTTAACTGATTCAATTACGTATCTCGCTTCGTTCATATCTGTGTCCAGGTTTGGTTTATGTTCATCGGAATTAGATTCTTGTATCATTTCATTAGTTTTTAATATTTCACCGATTACTTTACATGTTTCGGTTTTATTCTCGTGTTCTTTGAAACCATTTTCTTTTAGTAAAGTTTCTTTTAAAATAATTGACGCGGGTCTTGGAATAATGACTGGCACATCAGGTAAACTATTTGATGGGATGTCAATCTTATTTAACCTTATTTCAGAGTCCAAAGTCGCTTGTGTTATTGTACTATCATCATTCGCTTCTAATTCTCGATCTAGCACTTCTAAAATTTCTTCTACAGCTTTGATTTCTTCTACAGTGTCATCGTATGCTTTGATGGGAATTTGATCATTAATCTCATTAGTATAAACCTTCTTTTCCTTTAAAATTTCGTCGACTATTACAGGTTTCCTTGCCACAACGTCACTTGCATTATCAAATGGAAATTCTTTAGTGATTCTATTAACTTTCGTTCGAGTGTGGAATACTTTAGTTTGAGGCATTGGTTCGTTAATTTCTTGGCGCTGAAATAATAATATATGCTGTATCTAAAGTTATATTATAATAGTAAAGATTGCGCTGGACAGAGGCAAATGCAAGAAATTGCATCAGAGACGTCGACAAGAGACCAGCTCTTAAAGCAATGGAGTCTCTCATGACGTATAGGGAGGTCAAAGAGATTGCGCTGGACAGAAGAAAATGGAAGGAATTGCATCAGAGACGCCGACAAGAGACCAGCTCTTAAAGCAATGGAGTCTCTCATGACGTATAGGGAGGTCAAAGAGATTGCGCTGGACAGAGGCAAATGGAAGAAATTGCATCAGAGACGCCGACAAGAGACCAGCTCTTAAAGCAAAGGTGTCTCTCATGCCGTTTTTTTTTTTATACAACAAGAGACGCAAACAAGCATACGGCCCACCTGTTGGGAAACGGTTACCGTAGCCTATTTACGCTCACGATACCGAAGTATTACTTGCACGTTGCCACTCTGTGTTCGGAGAGTTATAGTGTGTTGGCAGCATAATGGGTTTACTCCCTCTGCTTCCAACACAATGTAACAATCCTCCCCCCTCCCCAAGGAGCTCATTTCTGGAAACCTTATTCACCGCGTAGGAACACAACACAAAAAATTTTGTTATTTGGCTACGGACTTCTATAAGGTGGAGGTCCTGCCCCAGTCGGGCTGCTCCAAATTCGAACGGGAAACCCGTTATGCCCTACCTCTCTCAGATGGAAGGAATTGCATCAGAGACGTCGACAAGAGACCAGCTCTTAAAGCAAAGGTGTCTCTCATGACGTATAGTGACGTTATCCATGGGCGGCGGTAACCGCTTACCATCAGGCGGACCTCGTTCTTGTTTGTCACTTAAGGTTTTCATAAATTATTGTTATTTTAGACTTGACTTGAGCCATGGTGGCAGAGAGGTTCAAATATTCGCCTGCAATACAAATATTGCAAATTCTAAATCCGACTGTACCAATGAGTTTTTCTGAACTTAAGTACAGGGATTAGTCACAAGTCAGTAAGTAAATAAGATTAGTCACACCACGAGCTTTACGGTGAAGGAAAACTTCGAGAGGAAACCTTCCTTCCGAACTTCTTTGTGCTCAAACTACTTAGCGACCACGGCTCCAAATGCGAAAGAAATTTCGATGACTTACCTCAAACATTGCAATTCTTGATAGGACAGATTTCTTCTTAGGGATTTCGTGAACGATCTCCTTTTTAGTCACCTCTGAGGGTAGTATTTCTATTTGGTTAATAATTCTACCGACTTTCCCTTTCACTGCTATAAGCTCTTCCACTTTTGCATCTTCCCCTATTTCCTTCTTTCTATCGTTAGATTCAGCTTTTAGTGATAAACTCTTTACCAATTTCCTTTTGTCATCATTGTCTATGTCTGTCTTAAAATTATTAGGCTCATATTCTATATCTCTATGCTCTGAATCTTTGTCTGACTTTATCTCATATATGTTTTCTGTGCCGTTTATATCAAATGTGATATCTTTAATGACTCCGTTGACGCTTTCAGTAATGATTTCAGTAATTGTCTCAGTGCTTTTTCCGTGAATTACTTTAGTCTTAAGATTATCCAAAAGTGCAGAGTCTTCATTAAGTTCGCTCTTTTCATCGTCTGCCTTATTTTTACTTTTGGGTTGTTGTGTATCATCGATCACTGTTTCTTTATTAGCTTCAACGTTTTCAACTTTATTGGCATTCAACATATTGATAACGATCCCATTGCTCTTAGTTTCTGTAATTGTTGTTGTTTCAGTAACAGTCTTTCGCTTACTGATTAAAGCTTCACTAGCGCTGTAAGTTTCATTATTTTCATTACGTTTATCATTATCAACATGTTTGTCAGCATTTTTCAATTCGTCAATTTGATTATTAGTATTGTCAACGGTAGCTTTATTGGAATTTATTGCACTTCCCTTATCTTTACTTTCAGTATCGATATCTTGTTCAGCGCTATCTTGTGTACCTTTTTTAATCTGCGCACGTTTCAACCTGGTGTCATTATCGGTATGTTGCTTGTAAGTATTGGCAATAGTTCGTAGATGCCTACTGAAGCCAGGTCTTACTTTCACGTTATCATTAAATTTGAACTCTGTCTCCTCTGTATCTTCTGTGGGACTTTCTACTATTTCAACTGCTTCTTTAGGATCTTCATTACTGATGGCAATTGTTTTGTTCTCTTTAACAACTTGATTAGATGTGCTATCGTATGACAATTTTTGTTTGGTCACAGTTTTTGTTACTCTACGTGTGACCACGTTCTTCTCTTTAGTTTCCGAAGATATCGACGACACGCCATCCTTGAGAACTGGTGTAGCATTTCGGGCTCTATGATGCTCTACTGTAGAGCTAATTTTCGTTGCCTTTTCACTTGGCTTTGGTACTCGGATCTCCTGTTCGCTTTTGCGCTTCAAGAACGGTATCTTCGACGGCCTGGCCTTCGCAGGTTGCACGGGTTGGGTGTCCCCTTCGTAATTGTGAACGATCTCTTCGAATTTGATCTCGACTTTCTCAGGGTCGTCTATTTTAGTGTTCACAATGAAATCGTCAATGATTTGAGACTTTCTATTTTGAACTAGATCTTCAAATAGTTTGTCGAAATCTTCTTCTGGTTGGTATGCTATATCTTTGGTAGTTGTTGTTTCATCTCGTGTCTTTGCCAGTTTCCTGTCTCTTAGCTTTGGTATTGAGGAGCGTCTGTACGTTATACTTGTTGCCTGGAATGTTTAAATATGAGGAATAATAATAATAATAACAAACTGTCCCGCATGATGGGAATCTCGTGAAAGCGGAAAAAGACAAACAAATAAAATATTTGGACTTGGCTCACGAGATTGTCAGCATGTGGGATGTGGACTCTGCAATCATTGTGCCGATAGTAATAACGGCCAATAGCCTAATGGCAAAGAGCCTCGACCAACACCTCAAGAGGCTCTCGTTAGAGAGTTGGATCAAGTGCCTGATGCAGAAAGCAGTACTGCTCGAAACGGCACGTATTGTGAGGAGATTTCTTTCTCTGGGACCCTAACCGCCGGTACCTTGGACCCTGATACCGATACCGGTGGGCCCCTATATTTTATATTTTTAAATATGTTTATATACATATTTAAAAGTGTAATCTATAAGATGTATTTGAAATAAAAAATAATAATAATAAATACCTTGGGACAATTGCACACAAATTGACCTAGTTCCAAACTAAGCAAAGCTTGTGTTATGGTAACTAGACAACGATACATTTACTTATATAAATAGATATATACATAAATACATAGGACATCCAAGACTAAGGTACAAATACTCGTGTTCATCACAAAAATATCTGCCCTCAGCGAGATTCGAACCCGCGACCTCAAGTTTCGCAGTCAGGAGCTCTAACCACTAGACCAGACGGCCGTCAAATGTGAATGTGAGTCGAATGAGGTGTCTTTCATCACCAGTCCACTGTGAGGAGCCATTTTCTTTAAATTGAGTTATTTTGTCTATCGAAGCGTGAGATCCGGGAGCTTGACCGAACAGTGGTGAGAAGACCGAGGGCCAAATGCAAACATAGCTAAGACACCTCTATGGGGTTAGGACCTTAGAACTGCTGGTTTGCGAACTGAGCTGAACTGGACATTACGATTTCCACAAGTCTCTCCAAAATTAAGCTGTCAACGTGACAGATGGCAAGTCCATCGCCGTTACTCAAGCACGACTATACATACGCCTTTGAATGTCTTCTCAGACGTATGCAGGTTTCCTCTCGATGTTTTCCTTCACCGTTCAGTTCGAGGTGTGACTAATCACTGTACTTAAGTTCAGAAAAACTCATTGGTACAGTCGGGATTGCAACTTGCAAACTTTGTGAATAACAAAATATTTACAACTACTATATATATGAATGTATATATTTTCCGTGATTAGTGTAATGGGCTCATAAATAAATATAGAGAGTGCCATCCACGAAGACGCGCCCCACTATCCCCACCTATAGTTTATAGTGTAGTGTGCAACCTTCCACTAATGTGTGAGTATTGTCGGTACACACTGATCACCTATGAGTGCACACGCACACTACAATTAATAGACTCGGGTCATACTGCCCGCATCCCGCGACCCCCTCGACTGGATATTGAAGGGGCGCGTCTTCGTGGATGGAAATATCTTTAAAATGCTTGTTGGTGGAAAACAAGCATTTTCATTTGGAAATTTAATACATGATAAAAAATATAGTTTCTAACTGTTACCTCAGCCTCCCCTTTCTCTTTAGACTCTTCTTTCTTTCCTTTCGCACCATCTTTCTTTTCCTTAGCGCGCCTTTGCTCTCTTAATCTCTCAACGGTTTGTTTGAGTTTAGGTATTCTTGTCGGCTTCCTGTCGGCATTCTTTGTATTAACTGCAAGATGCAAGATATACATAGATAAATATACTATACCTTCACGGTTTCCCACAAGGGTCCCCGAAGGGGTAGGCAGAGGTGTATAAGTAATACCCACACACCCACTTTCCGCCAGAGATATATTTTATTAAAGCCATGGTGGCCGAGTGGTTCGAGCATTTGCATGCGAGATAAAGATCGCAAATTCGAATTCCGACTGTACCAATGAGTTTTTCTGAACTTAAGTACAGTGATTAGTCACACCACGAGCTTAACGGTGAAGGAAAACATCGAGAGGAAACCTGCATACGTCTGAGAAGCAATTCAAAGGCATGTGTATAGTCGTGCTTGAGTAACGGCGATGGACTCGCCATCTGTCACGTTGGCACGACTATATTAATATATTTACAACTGCTTGCTCCACATCTGCTAGCTTATATAAGTTATATACTTATTTATAACCTGTATCGTTTCAATGTGGCGCATTGTGCATTGATGATAATGACCGTTCAAATCGACCGACTTCTACTCAATCGTAAGAGATAAGAGGAATCCTAAAAGCGAATATTTGAGTTCAATCGGTGCAGAAGTGTTCGAGTTTCTATTGCGGACACCAACTTAATCTATAACTATGTAATATATTTCTTGTGTCCCTATGTCCTCCTAAAAGCCCGGACTGACGAAACATATCCCAAGTGTCAACCCAGCTAATGATCTATCTCTGCGCCAGATCTTTACCATTTCCGTTGAGTAGTTTTTGCATGAATGAGGAACAACAGTCCTCGCAAACTTTCGCTTCTTACCTTCAGGTCTCCCATTTGCAATATCTCCGTCAGGGTCGTCTTTCATCATAATCCCACGAGACACTTGTCTCCGGACTTCTCTTCTGAAGTACACTTCTCCCGTATGCCCGTTTTCTTCCTGAAAAGGCAATAAATAAATTATTTTTAAAGACTTACACTATCTTCCTAATATACAATATCAACATCACAATTGGACCCGATAGGTGGCGCTGCGATCGTGTTTCTTTAACGTTGGAAGTTTAACTTTTTCACCCGGGCGAAGCTGGGCGGGACAGCTAGTGAATACATATATCATCACGCCGAGTCCCTATGGATAGGTAGAGAAAATAGAGCGCCAAATATTTCTAGACTTACATACCTCTTTCGCTTCGTCCACATTCATCAGTCTCTTCATACATGCTCGCCGGTTTCGAGTACTCTTGACGTTCCCGTCCTTGAGCATCCGATCGATTTGATCCAGGTAGTTGGAACGTGGTCTTCCTCTGCCTCTTCTTGCACACACTTTTGCTTTGTATATCTGTTTCGTCAATCTTTCTTCACTCATCCTTTCTATGTGTCCAAACCAACGTAACATGCCTTTCTTTATCTTTACAATCTGCGACAGCGACCGAATCTCAACTGCATTTGTGCTATTTTCATGCTTCCTTGCTCAGAGTTTTAAAGAGCGCAGAAAACATAAATTTGTTAGCTTTAGATTTTTCTGATCAGAAGTGTATTACCGAAGTCACTGATTAAAGCAATTGAGTTGTCACTATTAGAAATTAATTTAAGAACTGTTGAAATTAATTAATATAAAAGTTTATTATATATATATATATATATATATATATATATATATATATATATATATATATATATATATATATATATATATATCCTCACGCCTTCCCATACGGGTCCCCGAAGGGGTAGGCAGAGGTGTATAGGTAATACCCACACACCCACTTTCCGCCAGAGGTATATTAGGTGCTAACGTGACAGATGGCGAGTCCATCGCCGTTACTCAAGCACGACTATACATACGCCTTTGAATTTCTTCTCAGACGTATGCAGGTTTCCTCTCGATGTTTTCCTTCACCGTAAAGCTCGTGGTGTGACTAATCACTGTACTTAAGTTCAGAAAAACTCATCGGTACAGTCTGGATTCGAACTTGCGATCTTTGTGTCGCAGGCAACTGCTCGAACCACTCGGCCACCACTGCTCTTAAAAAGTTTATTAAACAAAGAAATATTTTTTTTGGACAGAAACCCATTTTTTTTAATACTCGAGTGGCAAACAAGCATGCGGTCCGCCTGATGGTTAGCGGTTATCCGCCTATGGACGCTTGCAACACCAGGGGTATAGCTCGCACGTTGCCAACCCTGCGGGAATCTTTTCACACCCTTCTTGAAGAACTCCATGCTGTACTCCCTAGGGAAAACCTTTAAGAATGTACCAGGAGAGCATGAACTAAAGGTAATCTCTCCACACCCTTCTCGAAGAACTCCATGCTGTACTCTCTTCGGAGCGTACGCGGAAGGGAACTCCTAATATTTAATTTTTATATTATGCCATATGTATGTATAAAGTAATTTCAATGTTTCTGCAAATCTGGCGTTCCGCGACGGCTTATTATTTTTTTTATTTATTTTCATCTGTAAATTCTACATCGCATCGAGAACCTATTATGTCACTTGTAAATTTTCACACAATTTAAGTCACTTGTAAATTTTTTATTTTCGCTTGTCATGTTTTCCACCCGATGGGAAGCGGTTACCGTAGCCTATTTACGGTCACGATACCGAAGTATCACTTACGCGTTGCCACTCTGTATTCGGAGAGTTATACTGTCTGCAGCATAATGGGACTAATCCCTCTGCTGCCAACACAATATAACAATCCTCCCCCCTCCCCAAGGAGCTCATTATTGGCAACCTTATTCACCACGTAGAAACACAACACAAACAATAGTGTTATTTGGCTACGGACTTCTATAAGGTGGAGGTACTGCCCCAGTCGGGGAGATACAAATTCGAACGGGAAACCCGTTATGCCCTACCAGTCTTCTTTTGGACTTTGGTTTTTTTCTCCAGCTGATAATCCATCTCTGTGCTAAATTTCATCCAACCACGTACCGATTGAAAGTAAAACGTTTTATGTAAGGATAAACAACTTCGTAAGCTTCGTATATATTTTCGTCTTAATATGTATATATAAATTACGTGTCACGTTGTTTGTCCGCGATGGACTCCTAAACTACTTAACCGATTTCAATCAAATTTGCACACCGTGTGCAGTTTGATCCAACTTGAAAGATAGGATAGCTTACATCACAATTTATAGTCGCAATATTATTTTATCCTATATCCTCTATTATAATATTATTTACCTGGATCAAATCGATCGGACGCTCAAAGACGGGAACGTTAAGAGTACTCGAAACCGGCGAGCATGTATGAAGAGACTGATGAATGTGGACGAAGCGAAAGAGGTATGTTAGTCTAGAGAGAACTGGCGCTCTATACTCTCTGCCTACCCCGTTAGGGACTCGGCGTGATGATATGTATGTGTATGTATGTATATTATTTTATTGCAAATTATTTGTCTATTATTTGACAGTCACAATTATCTGTTAGCTCCAAACGATTCTAAAAGATGGAGTCGAGAATGGTTTAGATCCGGAGATTATTTATAGATTAGAGAGGTGGTTTGAATAAAAATTTCGACTGGCAAGCCAAATCGCCCATGTCGTCCTACTTGACATGGGCATATCGATATTGCTACCGGCGGATAATTGTACCAGGGTTCCATAGGGCTTGAAGATAAGGCGTGGCGTCATTCGGAAATTCGTTAGCGTTATTCTAATATGGCGTTGCCCGCCACTAACCGCGTCCATCTCCAAATAGACGTCCTTACATGTCACTTGAGTGAATTTTCTGTTATAATAGTTGGTTGTATTTGTATATTTTATTGTGTTATAGTAGACTAGCTGTCCCGCCCAGCTTCGCCCGGGTGGAGAAGTAAAAACAAAACACGTTTTCCTTCCCCTATGGAGGAGCGTTAAAAACGTGTTATAAAAAAAAAGTTGAGTTTCATAAAATCCGTTCTTAACTAATAGATTAGTTAATAAGGGTAAATGAATGTATTTCTTATATTACTTAGAGTATGCATGACACATCTATAGATTGATTTTTATTCATTGAGTAATTTTCTCAATTTTGAAATAAATATCAATTGATATAAATTTATATTTATATCAATTAAATATAAAATGTACGATAAAACCTCCGCAAGTTGACAGTTGTTGTAGGTTAATATCAGGTTAATACAATATGCAATTGAAAGTAAATATTAACATTAATTACATCGCCATTCTGTTATTCTCGTCGCCATGGAGAGTACGAGAGCACCAAAAACGTAACGCTGTCATTCATCAGTAGATTTTACCTCTCATATTTTTCTCATACCGGGCGCCTTATATATGAAAATCGATTCTTAAGGAGTAAACTCCAATAAACTCAAAAAGAAAAAGTTTCTAAAATAAAAGTAGCCTAAGTTACTCCTTTGTATATCAGCTATCTGCCAGTGAAAGTCCTGTCAAAATCGGCCCAGTCGTTTCAGAGATTAGCCGGAACAAACAGACAGACAGGCAGACAGACAAAATTGTAAAAAATGATATATTGGTATATGTACCGTGTATACATCCATATGCATTTAGTAAAAGGTGGTTATTTCAATATTACAAACAGACACTACAATTTTATTATATGTATAGATAAGGAGGAAGAATTAAAAGAGGCTTTGTATGTAAGTATGTTTGTAAGGAATTGGCTCAAAAAGTACTGGACTGATTTTAAAAATTCTTTCACCATTTGAATGCTGCATTATCACTGATTAATATACGCTATTTTAATTTCAAGAAAAAATAAATTGTATGCCAAAATGTTTAAAAAATTTATGTCCACCCGTGCGAAGCCGGGACGGGCCGCTAGTTAATAAATAAATAAATAAATTTATGAGTTTAATTATCCTTTGAAAGAATACCCGGTACTTAAATATGATTTAAAATAAAATACATTTTGTATATGATTGGTTTTATTAAAAGTTACTCGTCATAAAATTAATATTTATAATCGAACTTTTGAATGGTAGTCACTACAGTTTTCCCAGGCAAGGTTTGTTTCTTAAACAAATGCTGGTAACTCACCGAAATGTCTTCGGTGACTGATATCTTTTGGAGTTTAAGGTCGCCTTTCGTAAACGTCGCTTCGTTTTTCGTTACAGTAATCACAGGCGATAGGGTGAAATTATCGCTTGCAATTTCAGCCTTATTGTCATCACTTGTCGATGGACCGTCTCGCAACTTATGTCCGCCTGGTACTTCGGACTCGACGTTTTCTGGATTTTTGTACTCATATTGAAGTTTGAGTCCTGGGGTTTCTTCCATTTTGACTCTGTAAAATAATAATAATAATGTTTCTTTTTTTTGTAATTTGTTTAAGCAGATATTTACACAGGACACGTACAAGATTAGCGAACGGAAGTATAAGCGGTTTTATCATTTCTTTAATCGGTTTATATTTTCAGATTAGACTCAAATTAGAACCCGTACTGCCTCATTAATAAATATAAAAAATCTTAATATATATAAATTACGCGTCACGTTGTTTGTCCGCAATGGGCTCCTACTTAACCGATTTTAATCAAATTTGCACACCGCGTGCAGTTTGATCCAACTTGAAAGATAGGATAGCTTACATCTCAATTTATAGTCGCAATATTATTTTATTCCAAATTATTCGTCTATTATTTGACAGTAACAATTATCTGTCAGCTCCAAACGATTCTAGCAGACGGCGATGTCTGTTGACTGGATTAAGTATTTATTTATTAATAGCTTGTAGTTACACATTGAAAAGCGACATTTCTACTCCCAAATTGTGTATGTATATAAATACATATTATATCGTCACGCCTTCCCACAAGGGTAGGCAGAGGTGTGTAGAACACCCAATTTTAGCCAGAGATTTTAAGTACCAACGCGACAGATGGCAAGTCCATCGCCGTTACTCAAGCACGACTACACACACGGCTTTGAATGTCTTCTCAGACGTATGCAGGTTTCCTCTCGATGTTTTCCTTCACCGTAAAGCTCGTGGTGTGATCTTACAATTTAGTGTATAAATGGAAAATGTAATATGTATAAAATACTCACAAGCCACTCCCAGGTACCAAATATTTCAGTAATCTGCTGTGTTCCATTGAAGTTGTACAATAATTACAATATTATCACGATAGCGAAGCACTGCGCAATGTCGTCATTGCATTATAAATTCGTTATCAGTTTTATCGATTCGAGTCCTAAAATGGTTTACAGTAAAATTAGACTGATGGTTTTCAACGTTCATAAACTTGGACAAAGTTTTTTTAATACGACAGCGAATTCTGTTAATGTTCCCCTTCGAAAAATGCGCGGCGTGTAAAGATTCGCAAAGCAACTTGCGTGAACGACTTTGACTGTAAAGAAGAAAGACATGTTACGTTGGTTTGGACATATAGAAAGGATGAGAGAAGATGTACGAAGCAAAAGTGTGTGCAAGAAGAGGCAGAGGAAGACCACGTTCCAACTACCTGGATCAAATCGATCGGACGCTCAAGGACGGGAACGTCGAAAGTCCTCGAAACCTGCGAGCTTGTATGAAGAGACTGATGAATGTGGTAGTGAGAACTGACGCTCTACCTTCCCCCATGCCTACCCCTTGGGGGACTAAGCGTGATGATATATTTTTAAACAATAAATATATCCAATTACTGTGGCAGTATCTCAATGCCGCAGTCAAATGACAACTTCTCTTAGTTGCTGGGAGCCTGGTACAAGAGTTCACGTTTTCATATTTTGTATCCAATTAATTAAGTGAATTAATGTGTAATTCTAGAGAGAACTGGCTCTTTCTCTCTCTATTATCGGTAACTCTGGCTGTTGTCAAATACCACAGTGAAATGAAAACTCCTTTAAGTTGCTTGGTTCCTGGTACAAAAAATGTCTTACCTATCTATGTCTAGACTTCAAAAACTAACGACACAATGTGCCCTAAACCGGTTTCATTTGTAAGGCAATATTGAAAATGAACACTAAACAATATAAATATATATTATTTTTTTGGTTTAGTAGCGCTGTACATGCCGGATATCCGCTAAATTATAATTATCATGTATAAATTACTGTGGCAGTTAGTATCCTCAAAAATACCGCAATTCTTTGTTTCCTAGTACAAGAGTTCTAGTTCCCAATAAAATTGTATAAAAAATACTAATTTATATTAAAAAATAGATTACGTTCGAGAGAAGATATTCAAAGACGTGCTTGAGTAACGGCGATGGACTCACCTGGTGTGGATACTAACTACACACCTCTGCCTACCCCTTCTGTGACCCTTGTGGGAAGACAGGAAGGAATATAAAACAGCTAAACGGCTAAACTAAAACACAAATAAATATCTTACTAATCCTTACTAATATTATAAATGTGCATGTAAGTTTGTTTGTTACGCTTTCACGTAAAAACTACGAAACTGATCAACATGAAACTTTGTACACATATTCTTGGAGGTATTAGAATTAACATAGGATTTTTATTGAAAAATAACTTTTACAAAAGATAAAAAAGCAGTTTAGCTTAAAATTTAAATGGTGATGGCTTACACCTAGGATTAGGTCATATGATACATTTGAATCCCGAAAAATTCAAAGCTCGAGTATTATAAAGTATGATGCTCTTTCACGGCATAGCGGCTGAACCGATTCTAGCAGGAAAATACATAAGTTACTTTTTCGAACTCCACGCGAGCGAAGCCGCGGGCTGTAGCTAAAATATGATAAATGTGGATGTAAGTTTGTTTCGCTTTCACGTAAAAACTACTTAACCGATCATCATGAAACTTTGTACACATATTCTCTAAAGTTTGGGAAAGGATATAGGATACCTTTTATCACAAAAGCAAATAAAATTGATTTCTACGCGAGTCAGACCGCGGGCACAGCTTGTATCAACAATTAATGCAAAAGTTTGTGAGAAGGTTGGTTCGTGAAAAAATACTGAACGTATTGAATTGAAAATTGAATGCAATATGCCACAGAGATAGACGAGATGGATTAAAATACAAGATAATATTTACGGTGGAAAAATATCTTCCTATGAAAACGCGAGGCACAGAAACAAAATATATATAATATAATAATATATATAATCCTCACGCCTTCCCACAAGGGTCCCCGAAGGGGTAGGCAGAGGTGCATAGGTAATACCCACACACCCACTTTCCGCCAGAGGTATATTAGGTGCCAACGTGACAGATGGCGAGTCCATCGCCGTTACTCAAGCACGACTATGCATACGCCTTTGAATTGCTTCTCAGACGTATGCAGGTTTCCTCTCGATGTTTTCCTTCACCGTAAAGCTCGTGGTGTGACTAATCACTGTACTTAAGTTCAGAAAAACTCATTGGTACAGTCGGGATTCGAACTTGCGACCTTAGCGTCGCAGGCAACTGCTCGAACCACTCGGCCACCATGGCTCAGAAACAAAATAAATCGCAAAAATCAGTATCTCGTGGTATCAAGCAATTGCGATTCTTAAACCAACAAATGTACCAATCTTTTTTTTTTTTTTATACAACAAGAGTGACAAACCAGCATACGGCCCACCTATACGAAATACCTAATCTATACGAAAAGAGGTCACTATAGTATTCATACTTACTCTTATCAATCCAACACTCACGAAAGTGAACACTGTATTGACCTTCACCACTGAATAAAATACAACAAAAAATATATTTTTTGCACTTTACAAATTGTGTCAAAACTATGACTTGAAAACTAACTAAAGACTGACTGAATTCATATTCGGATGTGTCATACGAATGATAAATGGCGATAATACATGCATTAGGACCTGATAAGGCGATAGGTAATCTTGTATGTAGGATAATTAACTCAGGACATAGATATTTACGTGTGAAATCAAGTTGTGTAGGAATTTCCTGCTTAACGTACGTGGTTGATTAGTGTCGCTTGCAGTCTGGAATCTTGGAAATATTAATTTATAACATGCATTAGAGTAAAGGTTCGAGTACCTGCAATATAAAGTTTGCAAGTTCCCGACTGTACCAATGAGATTTTCTGAACTTAAGTACAGTGATTTGTCATACGAGCTTTACGGTGAAGGAAAACATCGAGAGGAAACCTGCATACGTCTGAGAAGACATTCAAAAGCGTATGTATAGTCGTGCTTGAGTAACGGCGATGGACTCGCCGTCTGTCACGTTGGCGCGTGAAATAAATCTCTGTCGGAAAGTGGGTGTGTGGGTACTACCTATATACCTCTGCCTACCCCTTCGGGGACCCTTGTGGGAAGGCGTGGATATTATACTTAAACGATCTCATGCAAACATGTGTTGAATGAATTCTGAACCTTTATAATATTAGACGCCCCACAAGGGGCGGCACGGGTAGGCAGAAGTGCATCATACCCTTTTCGCAGGAGATTTATGAAGCCAACGTGATGGCGAGTCCGTTTCCGTTTCTTAGGCACTACTGTCTTTGAATTTCTTCTCAAACCTATTCAGGGTTTCTTTGCCTTATTTACGGTTTATCCCTTTTGATTTATGGCAGCCTGGTACATACATATCATCACGCCGAGTTCCGGCGGTAGCGACTGTGTTAACGGGGTAGGCAGAGAGTATAGAGCGCCAGTTCTCTCTAGACTTACATACCTCTTTCGCTTCGTCCACATTCATCAGTCTCTTCATACATGCTTGTTGGTTTCGAGTACTCTTGACGGCAGCCTGGTACTTCAAATTGTTCTACATTCCTATTTGTATCTTCGGGTAGCTCTAAACGAGTAGGCAGGGTAGCTAACGTAGGACAGATAAGTTGGTCATTGGGGTCATTGGTCCGATTGGGGTAGCTAGTTGCTTCACTACTTGTGAAGGTATAGTTAGCCACTCAAAGAGCGGCACACATACATAAATACATACATACATACATACATGTCCAGCAGTGGACTAGAGTGGGCTGATGATGATGATGATGATGATGATACATACATATCATCACGCCGTCCTTAACGGGGTAGGCAGAGAGGCAAGGACACGAGTGTAATAATTTAAAGTACTAGGCTAACATAATTAATAGGAGAAATTGTATGTCAAAGGTATGACGCAATATGAGCCAAATCCATAGTCCTGAAAGACTATTCGCATTTAATTGTCCGTATCTTCAAAGTTCATTATTTGTGCATGTCATTTCGAGATATTGTCTTAGAAATGCTACCCAAATGGACTTCATCGAGCAGAATTGAACCGTAAGCTGTAGGATATAATGTACAAAGCAGGTTGAATATGTTAATCTGCTCAAGGAATGGGATTGAAATCCACTACAGAGGAATTCAGACGCTACAGACTAAGGCGATAGAATATTAAATCGACTGCAATAGGGCGTGCGTGAGATTATTTCGTATGAGGTGACCACGATATTTGGAGGATAATTAAATTTGCAGAGGAAGACCACGTTCCGACTACCTGGATCAAATCGATCGGACGCTCAAGGACGGGGACGTCAAGAGTACTCGAAACCGACGAGCATGTATGAGGAGAGTAATGAATGTAATACATACATGCTCGTCGGTTTCGAGTACTCTTGACTTTCCCGTCCTTGAGCGTCCGATCGATTTGATCCAGGTAGTTGGAACGTGGTCTTCCTCTGCCTCTTCTTGCACACACTTTTGCTTTGTATATCTGTTTCGTCAATCTTTCTTCACTCATCCTTTCTATGTGTCCAAACCAACGTAACATGCCTTTTTTCATCTTTACAATCACGCCCTCATTCACGCCAGTTGATTTGCGAATCTCTTCATTGCGGATTCGATCTAATATCGTTACTCCGCACATTTTTCGAAGAGATCGCATCTCAACTGCATTCAAGCTATTTTCATACTTCCTCTGACATACCCAGGATTCGCTGCCATACAATAAGGTAGGTACCAATATCTCGTTGTGGACAGCAACTCGAGCATTCTTGATCAGACTTTTACTGCCCATCAACGCCGAAATGGCTCCATTCACCTTATTTCCGGCAGTTATCCTTCTTTCAATATCTTTTTCATACTTCGGTAGCAGCGGGAGGGATATATATATATATATATATATATATATATATATCCCTCAGCAGCTGGGCGGGGAACCTAGTATATATACTGACAAATAGAATATATATATATATATATATATATATATATATATATATATATACATATATATATATAGATGTCGTTTAATAGTGAACAATATGGTAAACTTGTAAGGTGTTTAAATCTCTTCTGATGAGAAGTATATATTTTTAGATTTATATACATACATGCAGACCCGGCTACTCGTTGCTGGGGCTAAGTTTTTGTTATACTACATTGTAAATAAATAAATACTCACTCAATCCAGTCAACAGATATCGCCATCTGTTAGAATCAAACAAAACGAAATGTCTTAAGTTCTCTTTACCAAATGTAACACAACGGGATCTGAATTTAAATCTTGACGGCAACAAACTTGATGCTATAGCGGAAACTGTATTCCTAGGAATTACCATCGACTCAAAATTGCAGTGGGGCCCGCACATTAGAACACTTTCCGGTCGGTTAAGCTCAGCTGCATATGCAGTACGGAAAATAAAGCATTTAACTGATGTAGCTACAGCTAGGCTAGTATACTATGCTTACTTCCACAGTATTATGTCCTATGGCATTCTGCTGTGGGGATCAGCGGCGGACGTTGACTCAATTTTCATTCTTCAAAAGAGGGCGGTCCGCGCGATCTATGACATGGGTCCTCGCGAGTCTCTCAGAGAGAAATTTAAAGAGATCGACATACTAACTTTGCCTTCACTCTATATCTTTGAATGTATTTTATATGTCCGCAAAAATAGAGGGATTTACAAAATTAAAAAGCGACTGCCATCATAAAAATACCCGCAGTAAACATGAAATTGTAATCCCGAAATACAGATTAACAAAAACGAGCAAGTCATTTATTATAAATAGTATATCAGTTCAAAAAAATTATCAAACGTGTTCTGATTAAAAAAGCATATTATAAAATCAAGGACTACGTTGAAGATAAAGAAGTTTGGCTCTAGTTCCTTCTGCGCATGCGGCTTCCTTGGTAGCTCATAAACGGCACAAATTTGTGGATGTCTCTAACTATTCTGAATCTTTTTCTTTTCTCAATTCGGGTTTTTTTTTATACAATAATAATTTTCCTTTTTTTTTATTTTAATTTATTCCATATCTTGACCAGAATTAGTTACAGTACTGATGACAATATTTGTGTCACTTGTTTAATTTGTCTAATTTGTGAATGTGAGAACATTGTAGGCTTTGTAGATTCTTAGATCTTGCTAACATTGTTATAATTATCTTGTTTTATGTATGCTTTGTATAGTAAGCAACGACCTATTGTCGGACCTACGTTGTTCCCCCATACTTGGGTACTATTGCTGTAACGAAAAAAATATTGTATATGCCTAATGATTTGAAAAGAGTAACCATGGAGTTTCTTGCCGGTTCTTCTCCATGGAAGCGACCAACCCGAACCGTGCTTCTTTTTCGACGTTTTATAAGTGCCCATCTGGGCCTATGTGAAATAAAAAGATTTTGATTTGATTTGATTTGAATCGTTTGGAGCTAACAGATAATTGTGATTGTCAAATAATAGACAAATAATTTGCAATAAAATAATATTGCGACTATAAATTGTGATGGAAGCTATCCTATCTTTCAAGTTGGATCAAACTGCACACGGTGTGCAAATTTGATTAAAATCGGTTAAGTAGTTTAGGAGTCCATCGCGGACAAACAACGTGACACGTAATTTATATATATTAAGACTTGCTGTCCCGCCCAGCTTTGCCCGGGTGATAAAGTAAAATTTCCTGAAACACGATCGTAGCGCCACCTATCGGGTCCAATTGTAATATAAGCTATCCTATCTTTCAAGTTGGATTAAACTGCACACGATGTGCAAATTTGATCAAAATCGGTTGAGTAGTTTAGGAGTCCATCGCGGACAAACAACGTGACACGTAATTTATATATATTAAGATATTCATGGTCACCCTATTAGCACATCATCCCTCAGGAATCTAATACGAGGCATTGAATAAGGGCATGACGTCACGACTTAAGCGCTCCGGTCTGCAGCGTCCCGATCCTAGCCCGGTAGTCACGTACTGATTACTGTGCTAAGGGGGGGACACACTAATGGCGGATTAAGTCCGGCCTCTTAATGCAACGGTCCGGCTAGGTGACCACCGCAGTGCCAGATATCCTGCCGCCAAGCACTAGTGTACGTATACTACACTGTGTGCCGGTGTGAAGGGCACTGTAGCTAGTCACATTACTGGCCATAAGGGACTGGGTACTAGGTGGTAGGCCTCTTATTGCAACAGTCCGGCTAGGTGACCACCGCAGTGCCAGATATCCTGCCGCCAAGCCCTTGTGTACGTACACTACACTGTGTGCCGGTGTGAAGGGCACTGTAGCTAGTCACATTACTGGCCATAAGGGACTGGGTACTAGGTGGTAGGCCTCTTATTGCAACAGTCCGGCTAGGTGACCACCGCAGTGTCAGATATCCTGCCGCCAAGCACTAGTGTACGTACACTACACTGTGTGCCGGTGTGGAGGGCACTGTAGCTAGTCACATTACTGGCCATAAGGGACTGGGTACTAGGTGGTAGGCCTCTTATTGCAACAGTCCGGCTAGGTGACCACTGCAGTGCCAGATATCCTGCCGCCAAGCACTAGTGTACGTACACTACACTGTGTGCCGGTGTGGAGGGCACTGTAGCTAGTCACATTACTGGCCATAAGGGACTGGGTACTAGGTGGTAGGCCTCTTATTGCAACAGTCCGGCTAGGTGACCACCGCAGTGCCAGATATCCTGCCGCCAAGCACTAGTGTACGTACACTACACTGTGTGCCGGTGTGGAGGGCACTGTAGCTAGTCACATTACTGGCCATAAGGGACTGGGTACTAGGTGGTAGGCCTCTTATTGCAACAGTCCGGCTAGGTGACCACCGCAGTGCCAGATATCCTCCCGCCAAGCACTAGTGTACGTACACTACACTGTGTGCCGGTGTGGAGGGCACTGTAGCTAGTCACATTACTGGCCATAAGGGACTGGGTACTAGGTGGTAGGCCTCTTATTGCAACAGTCCGGCTAGGTGACCACCGCAGTGCCAGATATCCTGCCGCCAAGCACTAGTGTACGTACACTACACTGTGTGCCGGTGTGGAGGGCACTGTAGCTAGTCACATTACTGGCCATAAGGGACTGGGTACTAGGTGGTAGGCCTCTTATTGCAACAGTCCGGCTAGGTGACCACCGCAGTGCCAGATATCCTGCCGCCAAGCACTAGTGTACGTACACTACACTGTGTGCCGGTGTGGAGGGCACTGTAGCTAGTCACATTACTGGCCATAAGGGACTGGGTACTAGGTGGTAGGCCTCTTATTGCAACAGTCCGGCTAGGTGACCACCGCAGTGCCAGATATCCTGCCGCCAAGCACTAGTGTACGTACACTACACTGTGTGCCGGTGTGGAGGGCACTGTAGCTAGTCACATTACTGGCCATAAGGGACTGGGTACTAGGTGGTAGGCCTCTTATTGCAACAGTCCGGCTAGGTGACCACCGCAGTGCCAGATATCCTGCCGCCAAGCACTAGTGTACGTACACTACACTGTGTGCCGGTGTGGAGGGCACTGTAGCTAGTCACATTACTGGCCATAAGGGACTGGGTACTAGGTGGTAGGCCTCTTATTGCAACAGTCCGGCTAGGTGACCACCGCAGTGCCAGATATCCTGCCGCCAAGCACTAGTGTACGTACACTACACTGTGTGCCGGTGAGGAGGGCATTGTAGCTAGTCACATTACTGGCCATCAGGGACTGGGTACTAGGTGGTAGGCCTCTTATTGCAACAGTCCGGCTAGGTGACCACCGCAGTGCCAGATATCCTGCCGCAAGCACTAGTGTACGTACACTACACTGTGTGCCGGTGTGGAGGGCACTGTAGCTAGTCACATTACTGGCCATAAGGGACTGGGTACTAGGTGGTAGGCCTCTTATTGCAACAGTCCGGCTAGGTGACCACCGCAGTGCCAGATATCCTGCCGCCAAGCACTAGTGTACGTACACTACACTGTGTGCTGGTGTGGAGGGCACTGTAGCTAGTCACATTACTGGCTATAAGGGACTGGGTACTAGGTGGTAGGCCTCTTATTGCAACAGTCCGGCTAGGTGACCACCGCAGTGCCAGATATCCTGCCGCCAAGCACTAGTGTACGTACACTACACTGTGTGCCGGTGAGGAGGGCACTGTAGCTAGTCACATTACTGGCCATCAGGGACTGGGTACTAGGTGGTAGGCCTCTTATTGCAACAGTCCGGCTAGGTGACCACCGCAGTGCCAGATATCCTGCCGCAAGCACTAGTGTACGTACACTACACTGTGTGCCGGTGTGGAGGGCACTGTAGCTAGTCACATTACTGGCCATAAGGGACTGGGTACTAGGTGGTAGGCCTCTTATTGCAACAGTCCGGCTAGGTGACCACCGCAGTGCCAGATATCCTGCCGCCAAGCACTAGTGTACGTACACTACACTGTGTGCCGGTGTGGAGGGCACTGTAGCTAGTCACATTACTGGCCATAAGGGACTGGGTACTAGGTGGTAGGCCTCTTATTGCAACAGTCCGGCTAGGTGACCACCGCAGTGCCAGATATCCTGCCGCCAAGCACTAGTGTACGTACACTACACTGTGTGCCGGTGTGGAGGGCACTGTAGCTAGTCACATTACTGGCCATAAGGGACTGGGTACTAGGTGGTAGGCCTCTTATTGCAACAGTCTGGCTAGGTGACCACCGCAGGGCCAGATATCCTGCCGCCAAGCACTAGTGTACGTACACTACACTGTGTGCCGGTGTGGAGGGCACTGTAGCTAGTCACATTAGAGGCTAATGCACATGGGTGGTCGCTTACCATCAGGCTAACGACAAAGAAAACCACAAATGTAACATCAGCTTTATTCTTGAACCTGTTGCTTATTGCTTTAAGTAAATAATTTTCATCTTTATACTCAAACAGATACGTTTCCAAATCGGTTGCGTACAAGGTACTATATTATTCCAAAAGATGCTTATGCATGTAAAATGTACCGTATTAAAATGAGATTAGAATCGAATTTAAGTTGCACGAATAGTTCGGCCTAACGACCATTTTTCCAAGACCTCCGACTGTACGGAGTTTTCCGCCAGTGAATATTGGGAGGAGGGGTCCAGATTGTGTGGCCAATTTTCTGGTTTAGAGTGGTCGTCTGAATGGAGTCAGTTGATCAGTGGAGACCGTACGGGATAGATGCGTGGTGATACAAGCCTGTATCTTGTACGTCTGTTTCGAAGTTAAGTCGGCCTTCCGGTCTACTGGTCAGCGCTCCAGCGAAGCTTGTGACTTCGAATCTCGCCGAGGCCAGATATTTGTGTAAAATAATAATCTTATATACATATCAACACGCCGAGTCCCTAACGGGGTAGGCAGAGAGGATAGAGCGCCAGTTCTCTTACATACCTCTTTCGCTTCGTCCACATTCATCAGTATCTTCATACGAGGCTTCAAGTACTCTTAACGTTCCCGTCCTTAAGTGTCCGATTGAATTACCTTACTGTAGATTTTAAAGCTGTAATTAAGCGTAAACTAATTCAAAAAGCTTATTATACAACATCAGATTATTAGAATGATGGCCATGCATGGCAATGAATTGCTCCTCTTGTACAGAGTTAAATATGTAATTTAATCTTTCTCTACCCCTACGTAAAAGGGGAACAATGTTAAAAAAGAAAACTGGGCAGTTTGTTTCGCCGTTTCTTCTAACAGGTTTTCTTGTAAACTGTGGTAAATGTAGTTTTATATTTAGTATGTGACGTTCAATAAGTGTTTCCTGTGTCCCACGCGTTGAATTAAGGATATTTGACGGCCGTCTGGTCTAGTGGTTCGAGCTCCTGACTGCGAAACTTGAGGTCGCGGTTTCGAATCCCGCTGAGGGCAGATATTTGTGTGATGAACACGAGTATTTGTACCTTAGTCTTGGATATCCTATGTATTTAAGTATATATCTATCTATATAAGTAAATATATCGTTGTCTAGTTACCATAACACAAGCTTTGCTTAATTTGGGACTAGGTCAATTTGTGTGGTGTCCCAGGTATTTATTATTTGATTGATGATTGATGAAGTATTTATTTGTGATAAACACAAGTTGATGGAATACCTGGGACAATTCCACATAAATTGACCTAGTCCCATTTCCTAGTCCCAAATTAAGCAAAGCTTGTGTTATGGTAACCAGACAACGATATATTTCTTTCTTCTTATCTTATCCTCACGCCTTCCCACAAGCGTCCCCGAAGGGGTAGGCAGATATCAATAGGTATAATGCCCACACATCCACTTTCGCCAGAGATACATTTTAGGTGCCATCGTGACAGATGGCGGGTCCATCGCCGTTACTCAAGCATGACTACACATACGCCTTTGAATTGCTTCTCAAGCGTATGCAGGTTTCCTCTCGATGTTTCCTTCACCGTAAAGCTCATGGTGAGATTTATCGCACGCACCCACTTTCCGCCAGATTTGTTTTAGGTGTCAACGTGACAGATGGCGAGTCCGTCGAATTTCTTCTCAAGCGTATACAGATCTCGATGTTTTCCTTCTGTGACGTGATGTGACTTATCACTGTACTTGAGTTCAGAAAACGTATGGTACAGTCGGGATTCGAACTTGTAATCTTTGTGGTGTTGTTTAAAGCTGTGGTGGCCGAGTGGTTCGAGCAGTTGCCTGCGACGCAAAGGTCGCAAGTTCGAATCCCGACTGTTACCAATGAGTTTTTCAGAACTTAAGTACAGTGATTAGTCACACCACGAGCCTAACGGTGAAGACAAACATCGAGAGGAAACCTGCATACGTCTGAGAAGCAATTCAAAGGCGTATGTATAGTCGGGCTGGAATAACGGCGATGGACTCGCCATCTGTCACGTTGGCACCTAATATACCTCTGGCGGAAAGTGGGTGTGTGGGTATTACCTGTACACCTCTGCCTACCCCTTCGGGGACCCTTGTGGGGAGGCGTGAGGATATATTATTATAATCTTTGTGTTGCAGGCAACTACTCGAACCACTCGGCCATCACGGCTCTAATATCATATTCCCATTGAAAAAAATCTTTTACTGAAAAATATTTTTTTTCGTCCAGTATAATTACCATGGGAGCAGTTTCGGATGGGTGGTCAGCCAGACTGTCTGCCGTGCGACAGTCACGCAAGTTGGTGGTCGTCATAGTTGCAGTGGCCCTGCTACTAGACAACATGCTACTCACCACTGTTGGTAAGGCACTCCTATAACACATGCTACCCTGGTACCTACAAGCAATGACAATCTATACATTGATGTACAAATGGTCGTGTTTGTCTGTATGTCTTGTTGTTAATAATGAAAATTGTGTGAAGATTGATGAGCAAATGTTAGAGAGAATGAAAAAAAGGAGAAATGCAGTTTTTTTTAATACCACAATAATCTAATTTAAAATATTTTATTCAACATAAGGGACACAGGGAACACTTATTGAACGTCACATACTAAATATAAAACTACATTTACTAAATAGGCAAACAAGCATGCGGTCCGCTTGATGATAAGCGGTTACCGCTGCCTATGGACGCTTGCCGCCAGGGGTATAGCTCGCGCGTTGCCGACCCTGCAGGAATCTTTTCACACCCTTCTTGAAGAACTCCATGCTGTACTCTCCAGGGAAAACCTCAACGGGGAGCTCATTCCACAGCCTGAGCGTTCACGGAAGGGAACTCCTTTGGAACCGGTGCGAGACCTTTGTGGTTCCAAGGTATATGATGCGTTCCCTTCGACTAATGTGCGACGTAACGATTTTAGACCGAAACAATGAAGAGATTCGCCAAGCAAGTGGCGTGAACGAGGGTGTGATTGTAAAGATGAAGAAAGGCGTGTTGTGTTGGTTTGGACATATAGAAAGGATGAGTGAAGAAAGATCGACGAAACAGATATACAATGCGAATGTGTGCAAGAAGAGGCAGAGGAAGACCACGACACAACTACCTAGATCAAATGGATCGGACACTCAAGAACGGGAACGTCAAGAGTACTCGAAACCGACGAGCATGTATGAAGAGACTGATGAATGTGGACGAAGCGAAAGAGGTCTTTAAGTCTAAAGACCGTGCCTATTTGAGGAAACAATATTCATACTCTAGAGATACGCTAGCTAGAGAGAACTGGCTCTTTATACCCTCTGCCTATCCCGTTAGGGACTCGGCATGATGATATGATGATGATATTCATACTCAACTATTGTTTGCAGTTCCTATCATACCGGAGTTTCTATACGACATCCAGCATCCAGACGCGCCGTTATCAGTGTCCCTGGATAAAATCACCCCCCCACCGCCCTCCCCGACCCCCTACTGTCCGTGCATGAAAAAGAATATTACTGGAGACGTGGACAATGCCACTTTTGGTGAGTGATTATTGACCTGCTTCTCGACTATGCGAGCCTGGTACCTCTCATAAGTTTTTCGTATTTACTAGAAAAACACGAAGACACGCAATTAAATAAATAAACACCTCCATTGGTAATTATTCACTAAGCTACTGCCAACTATGCGAGCCTGGTAGCTCTCGAAAGTTTTTGTATTTACTTGAGAACGTGCACACAAAATGCATCCTTAGGTGTGATTATTGACTAAGATTCTACTCTTCATAGTTTTATGCGAGCCTAGTACCCCTCTTACGGTTTTAGTATTTACTAGAGAAAGACGTGGGACAAACAACAGTGCCCACTTTATAATATTAATCTTCTTCCCACAAGAGGTGTTAGATATCATCACCCACGGTCTGAGGATTTTGTTTTATCCCATCTTAAAAATGTCAAAATGCATGAGTTCCTAGTACGTAAATACATATAATTATTTATTTATTATTTAATATTTTGCAACAGCTTACAATTTTTATTGTAAGCTGTTGTAATCTATTGTATTATTTATAAATTAAAATTGGAGTGTCTGTTTGTGATATTGAAATAACCGCTTTTTACTAAATGCATATGAATAATATATACGGTACATATACGAAAATATTTTTTTACCATTTTTGTCTGTTTGTTCCGGCTAATCTCTGAAACGGCTTGACCGATTTTGACGGGACTTTCACTGGCAAATAGCTGATGTAAAAAGGAGTAATTTAGGCTTTTTATTTTATTCTACTTATAGTTAGTTTATATTTATTATTACTTTGTACTTACCTTGAATAAAATGCATTTATTTTAGAAACTGTACTACTGTACTATATTCCACGCGGACGAAGTCGCGGGCACAGCCAGTATTATATATATATATATATATAGAGGTCTCACGAGGTCAATTGATTTTTCCCATTTTAAAAATGGAAAACGCGCCTAAAATAGTTTTCACTTTGAAATAAACTTATAAAGCTTTTTTTTTTTAAACACAAGACTGGAAAACAAGCATACGGCCCCCCCGATGGAAAACGGTTACCGCAGCCTATTGCGTTGCTAATCTGTTTTCGGAGAGTTATAGTGTGTTAGCAGCATAATGGGTTTAATCCCTCTGCTTCCAACACATTGTAACAATCCTACCCACCTCCCCAAGGAGCTCATTACTGGTAACCTTATTCGCCGCGTAGGAACACAACACAAGAAATAGGGTTATTTGGCTACGGACTTCTATAAGGTGGAGGTCCTGCCCCAGTCGGGCAGATACAACGGGATTAGAACAGGAAACCCGTTATGCCCTACATCTCTTAAAAAAAAAAAAAAGTTTTCTGTTGCAGTGAACATAACAGCTATGAAAGAGATGCGCCACCAGGATCTGATCCAGGAGTCATTCTCTGTTGGCATCTTGTTGGCTAGTAAGGCGATCGTCCAACTGATTGCAAATCCATTCGTTGGACCCTTGACACACAGGTGAGTTCATCAAAAGGCTTGAAAATATTTAGTAGCTGGATCACTTCGGTTAAACATTTGGTATGTTATACCCGCGTAAAATTGTTCCCGAAGAACAATTCCCGAAGTCTTCCGCCAGAGATATATTTTAGGTGCCAACGTGACAGATGGCAAGTCCATCGCCGTTACTCAAGCACGACTATACATACGATTTTGAATTGCTTATGCAGGTTCCCTCTCGATGTTTTTCTTCACCGTAAAGCTCGTGGTGTACTTAAGTTTAGAAAAACTCATTGGTACAGTCGGGATTCGAACTTGCGATGCTTGTGTCGCAGGCAAGTTCTCGAACCACTCGGCCGTTCCCAACTTGGGTGTTCGAACAATTTGATTTAGGTAGTTGTGGCGTGATTATTATGATGAGGTTATTATGGCGTGGTTATTATGACATGGATATTGTGACGTAAACAGTATGCGGCTAACATTTTCATGTACATAATACAATTTGTTTCAGAATTGGCTACAGCGTGCCAATGTTCTTTGGATTTATTTTGATGTTCCTCTCTACTATAAGTGAGTGAACTCTGAATTATCTAACTTACCTACTATTTCTTTATGTTATCCTGGTACCAGTACAACTAATATATGAATCTAAATAGCATTAAGAAGAGTCTCTCCGAAGGGGTAGGCAGTACTTACTTCACAGTAAACTATAGGATAGGGTTACAACGTGACAGATGGAGAGTCTGTCAGGCTAGAATGATCCCCACACACGTATTCCTACAAGGGTCTCCAAAGTGGGGACACCTACCCTCGCTAGAAATATAAGTAAGTTCGGTGCCAACGTGACAGATGGCGAGTCCATTACTCAAGCACAACTATACTTATAAGTTACCGAATGTCTTCTCAAACTTACGCAGGTTTCCTGTCGATTTGTTGCTTCACCGTAAAGTTCGTGGTGTGATTAATCACTGTACTTGTTCATATAGAATCATTGGTACAGTTGGGATTAAATCTTACAATCGGCTTTGCCTAGTGAGGATACCAAAAGATATGGTGTTTTAAAATAAGTCAGGCTCTCTGCAAGATTGTGTATGTTATAAATAAATAAATAATAAGTTATGTTTAATATGTTATTACGTTTTTGCAGTAATTAAATACTTTTATCTCTTTTTTTATCTTTCTTTTGCAGCTGACTACCCGAACTCTGCCTCTACTAGCTCTTGACTTTTCTTACGAATTAAACCTTACAGTTTTCGCGTTCGGTCGATCGTACGGAGTGCTGTTCGTTGCCCGCGCGCTGCAAGGCATAGGCTCCTCGTGCTCGTCTGTCTCCGGCATGGGCATGCTGGCCGAGCGGTACCCTGACGACAAGGTACGCATACCGCTTGGGCCCTGGCACGCAGCTAGGTGGAGGGGGATAATACCAGGGTTGCATACATTTGCAGGAGTACACGACAAGTTGGAGCAACATTTAGGAGCAGATTTATCTATTAAACTAAATATATTATTAGTATTTACTTTTTTTTTTTATTTACAATAACAACAATTAATAATATTTACAAAGAACAGTTGAAACTAACTACTTACAGATAAAATATTTGTCCCAAATCGGTATCCCGAGGCATACTTCATACCTTGCTTAATTTGTTGCATACATAAATACATATCATCACGCCGAGTCCCTAACGGAGTAGGCAGAGAGGAAAGAGCGCTATTTCAAAAAATAATAATATATCCCCACGCCTTACCACAAGGGTCCCCGAAGGGGTAGGCAGAGGTGTATAGGTGCACCCACTTTCCACGAGAGATATATTTTAGGTGCCAACGTGACAGATGGCAAGTCCATCGCCGTTACTCAAGCACGACTATACATACATACGCCTTTGAATTTCTTCTCAGACGTATGCAGGTTTCTTCTTGATGTTTTCCTTCACCGTAAAGCTCGTGGTGTGTCTAATCGCTGTATTTAAGTTTCGAAAAACTCATTGGTACAGTCGGGAGTCGAACTTGCGATCGACTGCAACTGAATGTCGCAGGCAACTAAGGTCACCACGGCTCATAAGTAAATAGTATTTTAGCTTATCCAGTAGACATCAGCAAGGATTCCGTAATATTAGGATTAGCTACGGTGATGTCAAGTACCAGGGTAGCAGAAGTGACGAGTGTCATTGTATGCAGGAACGCGGCAATGCGATGGGCATCGCGCTGGGCGGCCTGGCGCTAGGCGTGCTCATCGGGCCTCCGTTCGGCGGACTCATGTACGAGTTTGTCGGGAAGACTGCGCCTTTCCTGATGCTCTCCGCACTCGCGCTTGGCGACGGACGTGAGTTGATTACATGGTGATAGTGGTACTAACCACTCCACTGGCAAAAATAAGTTTTTTTTTCCCCAACAGTGTTGCAGCTCACTCTCCTGCAGCCAGGAGTGGTGAGAAAGCATACTGAGCCACCTTCCATGGGGGATCTTCTATCAGATGTTTACATTCTCATTGCGGCCGGTGAGTACCATCTCTAAATTAAGTCTGGGTATTAGGTGGTAGGCCTCTTATTGCAACAGTCCGGCTAGGTGACCTCCGCAGTGCCAGATATCCTGCCGCCAAGCACTAGTGTACGTACACTACACTGTGTGCCGGTGTGAAAGGCACTGTAGCTAGTCACATTACTGGCCATAAGGGACTGGGTACTAGGTGGTAGGCCTCTTATTGCAACAGTCCGGCTAGGTGACCGCCGCAGTGCCAGATATCCTGACGCCAAGCACTAGTGTACGTACACTACACTGTGTGCCGGTGTGAAGGGCACTGTAGCTAGTCACATTACTGGCCATAAGGGACTGGGTACTAGGTGGTAGGCCTCTTATTGCAACAGTCCGGCTAGGTGACCGCCGCAGTGCCAGATATCCTGCCGCCAAGCACTAGTGTACGTACACTACACTGTGTGCCGGTGTGAAGGGCACTGTAGCTAGTCACATTACTGGCCATAAGGGACTGGGTACTAGGTGGTAGGCCTCTTATTGCAACAGTCCGGCTAGGTGACCGCCGCAGTGCCAGATATCCTGCCGCCAAGCACTAGTGTACGTACACTACACTGTGTGCCGGTGTGAAGGGCACTGTAGCTAGTCACATTACTGGCCATAAGGGACTGGGTACTAGGTGGTAGGCCTCTTATTGCAACAGTCCGGCTAGGTGACCGCCGCAGTGCCAGATATCCTGCCGCCAAGCACTAGTGTACGTACACTGTGCCGGTGTGCACTGTGGCGTAAAAAAAGGTTCTCTTTCTAAATTTATCTTTGCGTCCTCAGGAGCCATAATGGTAGCAAATATAGGTATAGCCATGCTGGAGTCCAGCTTACCTATTTGGATGGCAGACACTATGCAGGCCAAGAGGTGGGAACAGGGGGTCGCCTTCTTGCCGGCTAGCATCAGCTACCTTATTGGTGAGTATGTAAGAATTTACGTTATTCTTAGCTGTCAATTTGAAGTTGAAGTTTCAAATACTATATTCATGACATCGATTATTATCGATGTCAACAATATAATTGACTCAAAGCCTAATGACGTGAATATAAATGACTCAAGGCCTAGTGGCATGGGGTCGCTATTATTATTTTGTTTCGTTTCTCAGCAGGTGTTCAGTTGTTAACTAAGAAACATTAGTTAAAATAATGTATAGTTCATTTAGTCAACAACAGATGGCGCTAATAGTATCAATTTATGATATTTGAATTTAATTATACAGTTTTACGAATGCGTCGCTAGATGTCACTGTACCGAGTGTTGCAAAAGCTGCATCACGCTAAAGATGTGTCTACTTGATTTGGCTTAAGGTTTGAAGAAATATTTGGTCTTAGTGTATTGGTCGAATACAATTGTTGACATACGTCATTTGCGTTTGATTTTGGGACCCTATTGTACAGCAGGTTACTGATGTAGGTAACAAAATACCCCTTTATCGGGTGCTAACGTGACAAATGGTGAGATCACCGTTCACCGTTACTCAAGCACGACTATTGAGGGTTTCCTTCACCGCAAAACTCGTGGTGTGTCGATTTTATTTTGCGGGAGATTATTCGCCACTCGGGCCACCATGGCTGAACATAAACCCATAACAAAACAAATGTTTTAAGTAGATGGGGATAGAACTCGCGAGCACTGAGTTACATGGCAGATGCCAATGAGCTACCGCACTTCAAACCATCAACGGGTTTACATGGCATACTTTTCGCACTGCGCGGTTCCAAAGGAGTTCCCTTCCGCGAACGCTCAGGCTGTGTAAATTAACTCCCCGTTGAGGGTTTCCTTAGAGAGTGCAGCATGGAGTTCTTCAAGAAGGGTCTGAAGAGATTACATTAATTCATGCTCTCCTGGTACATTCTTATAGATTTTCCCTAGAGAGTGCAGCATGGAGTTTTCCAAGAAGGATGTCAAAAGGTCTGTATGGTCGGCAACGCGTAAGCGATACCTCTGGTTTTGCAGGCGGCGGTAACCGTTTACCATCTGGCGGCCTGTAGTATAATACTTTTTTTTTTAGAGTACTCTAGTGGATTTAATTCCCGTGTTCAGGTACCAACCTGTTCGGGCCACTGGGGCATAAGATGGGTCGGTGGCGAGCAGCTTGTGTGGGGCTGGTGACTATAGGGATCAGCCTTATGTTGGTAAGATATTTCCATGATCATGATCAAACCTACTATAGGACGTTCAAATAAAATACAGATATACAAAGCGGAAGTGTGTGCAAAGAGGCAGAGGAAGACCACGTTCAAACTACCCAGATCAATTGGATCGGACGCTCAAGGACGGGAACGTCAAGAGTTCTCAAAACCAGTGAGCATGTATGAAGAGACTGATGAATGTAGACGAACCTGTAGGTATCAGGATACCATATGTTAATTAAATGTTCACTTCACTTCATCTTAGATTCAATTCTCAACATCACTCATCTGATAAGCACCAGCTTTCTGTAAAGTACCAGGACATCATATGCTGTTAAGAGGTTGATGTTTCTAGATTCCGTTCTCAACAAAACTCACTCATTTGATAAGCAACAGCTCACTGTAAAGTACCAGGGCACCATATGCTGTCAAGAGGTTGATGTTTCTAGATTCCATTATCGACAAAACTGGCTCACCTTTCTGTAAAATACTAGGGCAACATATGCTGTTAAGAGGTTGACTTGTTCCTAGATTCCGTTCTCAACAAAACTCACTCATCTGATACGCACCAGCTTTCTGTAAAGTACCAGGACACCATATGCTGTTAAGAGGTTGATGTTTCTAGATTCCGTTCTCGACAAAACTGGCCCACCTGATCATCCCGAACGCTGGCCTGGGCTTCGCCATCGGCATGGTGGACTCGTCCATGATGCCTGAACTGGGATTCTTGGTGGACATCCGCCATGCTGCCGTCTACGGCTCCGTGTATGCTATAGGAGACGCCGCTCTGTGTCTGGGCTATGCCGTCGGTAAGAAGTCTAGTCTCTTTAATAAACAAATAAATAATACCTGGGACAATGCCACACAAATTGATCTAGTCCCAAATTAAGCAAAGCTTGTGTTATGGTAACTAGACAACGATATATTTACTTATATAGATAGATATATACATAAATACATAGGACATCCAAGACTAAGGTATAAATACTCGTGTTCATCACACAAATATTTGCCCTCAGCGGGATTCGAACCCGCGACCTCAAGTTTCGCAGTCAGGAGCTCTAACCACTAGACCAGACGGTCGTCAAATACACACACGTTAAGTCCTTCACTGACGACTTGACCTTAAATATGGATTTTCGTCGAGATTAGCCCGAACAAACAGACAGACAGAAATGTAAGAAAAAAAATGTTAGTTGTATGTATCGTGTATGCATCCATATGCATTTAGTAAATAGACACTAGACTGGTGTGGCGCGTCTTCGCTGATGGCTCCATCAGACAGACGCGTCGGGGAACTCTGTTCTATATGATGTAATATATAGCGTTAGTACTTATTGTTAATGCCTCAATTTGTTTTAGGTCCTGCGATATCTGGTGCCCTGGTAAATACCATTGGTATTGAATGGATGCTGGTAATAATAGCCGCGATTAATTTCCTCTACGCGCCATTCCTAACTCTTCTTAAGGCCCCACCCGCTAACGAGGAGAATAAGGTATGTATTTCATACAAACGTATCCATTCATACATACATACATAGAAGTCCGTAGCCAAATAACACTATTGTTCGTGTTATATTCCTGCGCGGTGAATAAGGTTTCCAATAATGAGCTCCTTGGGGAGGGGGGGGATTGTTATATTGTGTTGGCAGCAGAGGGATTTGTCCCATTATGCCAACACAGTTTAACTCTCCGAACACAGTGGCAACGCGCAAGTGATACTTCAGTATCGTGAGCGAAAATAGGCTACGGTAACCGCTTCCCATCAGGTGGGCCGTATGTTTGTTTGCCACAATTGTTGTATAAAAATAAACTTGTCTCCACTACGAGTCCCTCACGGGTAGAGAGAGTAGACCGCCAGCTTTCTAGACTTACAGACCTCGCTTCATCCACATTGATCAATCTCTTCATATATGCTCGTTTACAAGCAGAACTTAGAAACGCTAATGACCCGACTCCCGAAGGGCGAAGGGTTATGAGAGTCATACCTTGCAATTGCGATCTTTGGTCTTGTAGCTTGGGCCAACATCATCGCTGACTACTCGTGGGTTATGATATCCTAGTACTTTTAGCGCAGAAGAGATTACATACGTATATACATATCATCATGCCGAGTCCCTCACGGGGTAGGCAGAGAAGAGACAGTTCTCTCTACCACTAAACAGACCTAGATTCATCCACATTCATTAGTCTTCATACGTGCTCTTCATACATTTTCCATTACAGGGTCTTATTATTGGCGAGAAATCGCCAGTGCGTTACGTCAGTTATAAAAACGAAGATTTTGAGTAGGTACCTAACCTACTCATATTTCATACACTGAATATAATTAATAATAAATATAATTTAACTCGTAATTTTTATCTAGTTAATACACAGTACTAATAGAGATAAATTACTAAATATTTATTGATTTTAAATATTTACTTTCATTATTGATTTTAATTATTGATTTTATTTAAATGGCTTTTTAAACGTTTTGTATTGTATACATAGCTATCGCAATTACAAGTGTATTTTTTATTTTTATTAATAATAATAATAATAATATATCCTCACGCCTTCCCATAAGGGTCCCCGAAGGGGTAGGCAGAGGTGTATAGGTAATACCCACACACCCACTTTCCGCCAGAGGTATATTAGGTGCCAACGTGACAGATGGCGAGTCCATCGCCGTTACTCAAGCACGACTATTACATACGTCATTTGAATTTCTTCTCAGACGTATGCAGGTTTCCTCTCGATGTTTTCCTTCACCGTATTATTTTTTATGTTTATTAATACTGACGGGATAAATTTAGTATTCTGTTGAAATTTGTGATATAGATCAATATCCCAAAAGCATTTTTCGAGTCCGAGTTGAGAATTATAGTGTAAAGTGCATATATTTTGATCAAAAACATTCTGGTATGATCCAACTAAACACATATTAAGCGCAGTGTATAAATAGCTGAAAACATTAATAATTATTTTAAATAAAAAACGTCTTTCTCAGTACGAGGTGGCGTATTATGACCTTTTTTTAGAAATCTCGCCATAACTTGGTTTTTCAGTTCTATGTTAATTAAATCAACTCATAATTATCTTATTTAGTCATAGTCTCTTCGCTTTAGTATTACTTTTAATTTTATTTTTAATTTAAAAATTTAAATTAATAATTATTACTTATTAAGTAAATAAGTAATAATTTTACTTATTTATTCATTATGAATTTCGTACTCAAGATAATAAGAGACTAGAAAGTCTACTGCTGATTCCTTGTGCAGAACCAAAATCAGTCTTTTAATCAAATAAATTATTTTTGACGTGACAACTTCTGAAAAATCGATGAACGCTGGCTGCACGCACGAGAAAGCATGACTCATTGTCCCGTTACGCAAATTGTCCCGTTGCGCAGATTGTCCCGTTACGCAGATTGTCCCGTTGCGCTTATTGTAACGTTACGATCGGAGTGGGGGCGCTACACGAGCGAACGAAAGGCACGATCTTGTTATGACGTTGTCACGTTAAACTATCGAGCGTAATTCGACTTTACAGACAACCAATTTTTTGTGTAAGATAAGATTTTGATAAGTTTTGGATAAGAATGTCATAGCTGATATTATTACCCTACTGTACGTGCCCTTAGCTATCTTGCTTGGAATGTAATTATTGCCTATTTCGTATAAAAACAAATTTAAAATATATATATATATATATAGAATTAGCTGGTTTTGGGAACTTAATTAAATGTATAATTCATTAATACCTAATGCAACCTAGCAAATCATGTTATTAAGGCTTAGTTTATGTATATTTTAAGATACTCGTCATGTTTATTCAATGTAATTAGTAAAGTTTAGCGCGATGTATCCGTTAAAAATTAAATATAGTTATTATTAATATCGTAATGAAAATGTATTATAATAATGAAGACTTCATTGTATAATTATATAAATATCAAAACTGAATATCTTCATTTATCAGTAGTAAATATATGTCTCAATGTAACTAACACCTTTGAAGTAAAAGGTATTTGATTTTTTTTCAATTGAAAATCGTTTAGTTTTATTTTATTGATGTTTTACTATATTTATTGAATAATAACGATTTGATTCAAGCTGGTGAAGCGGTTATGATCAAAGCCTTGTAATAACAATTTATTGATTGAAAACAATTGCTAATGTATATTTTTATAGATTATGAGCATTGCCTAGTTATGGATTGTACGGATATAATATACACAAAATGTTTAATATTTGTGTAAAGCAAACCTCCTTTACACAAATATTATAAATTTTGTGTAAAGGAGCATACCGCTATATAATCGTATTCTTAAACTTGTTCTTATTTTTTTTTAGCTAAAATTTTACACATGACACAAGTGACAGACATACAAAATAAGATTAAAAGGCTTTAAATGTAGTTTCTTTCATATATTATTGATTGTTATTTACTTTTGTTATATGTATTATTCTCGTTATTCAAAGAAGCCAAATTTTGGGAATGTCAAAATGGTTTTTAAAACCTAAAATTAAACTGTATGTATGTATAATCACGCCTCTTTCCCGTAGGGGTAGGCAGAGACTACTTCTTTCCACTTGCTACGATCCTTACATACTTGTTTCGCTTCGTCCACTTTCATTATTCCCTTCATACATGCTCTTCGGTTCGGTACTCTTGACCTCCTAATTATTGTAAATATGTATGTAAATAAAGCTTATATATTATATATATTACGGAAACGAACTTAAAAAGAAACGCAGTACGCTTTTAATTGAATAAAACGTCTTAAAGGAAATATATTTTTTTTTGTATCTATCTACAGAGAAAAACGTGTATTTTAGTAATAATTAGGAATAAAAAATGCGTTGTATAGTTGTATGTTCACGGCTCATTAATGTATACGTATAATTATATATAGCTCTGTTGTTATGTGTAACTAAATTATTCTATTAATTCATTGCTATCCAGCGTGGCAATGCTGCTAGTCTTCTTGGCACGTTGCCTCGGGATACCGATTTGGGACAAATATTTTATCTGTAAGTAGTTAGTTTCAACTGTTCTTTGTAAATATTGTTAATTGTTGTTTCTACAAATAAATACTATGAATGTGACACATACAATAAACAAGGTGTATTAAATGCAAATGATGTTGTTGTATTAAAATATTGTTGTAAAAGTATCGTCCATGTTTATAAATATAATCATAATCAGTTGTATTGTATGTTTTATTGAAGGGGTAGGCAGAGGTGTGTAGTTACTACCCATATACCCACTTCTTGCTATAGATGTAAAGACGAGTGATTTACCGGATTTTAGTAGAACCCATAGGCAAAGGTAACCGCTTGACCATCAGACGGGTCTTAGGCTAGTTTGCAAGAGCAAAAACAAAGAAAAGCAAATATAGCCCTATTGGCTGAGTGGTTCGAGTAGTTGCCAACACCACATAGATTGCGATATCGAATACCAAGATTACTAATGAGTTTTTCTGCACAGTGATTTGTCACACTACATGCTTAACGGTGAAGGAAAATGTCGAAAGGAAACCTCTATACTTTTGAGAAGATATTCTAAGATGTGTGTATAGTCGAGTTTGTGAAACGGCGATGGACTCGCCATCGGTAGACCTAAAATATATCTTCGGCGGAAAGTGGAAAGCATACATACATACACATCATCACGCCAAGTCCCTAACGAGGTAGGCAGAGAGTTTAGAGCGTCAGTTCTCTCTAGACTTACATACCTCTTTCGCTTCGTCCACATTCATCAGTCTCTTCATACTGCTCGTCGGTTTCGAGTACTCTTAACGTTCCCGTCCTTGAGCGTCCGATCGATTTGATCCAGGTAGTTGGAACGTGGCCTTCCTCTGCCTCTTCTTGCACACATTTTCGCTTTGTATATCTGTTTCGTCAATCATTCTTCAATCATCCTTTCTATGTGTCCAAACCAACGTAACATGCCTTTCTTCATCTTTACAATCATGCCCTCATTCACGACAGCTGATTTGAGAATCTCTTCATTGCGGATTCGATCTACTATCGTTACTCCGCACATTTTTCGAAGAGATCGTGGAAAGGCTTGAAGATATATTAAAAATAAAAGTTTTGTTTAGTTCATATACCCACATTTTATTTAAATCATAATAGTAAATAATTTTATTAATTTTTGAGAACAAGAGGACCTTAATTAAAAAATATATCAATAATCAATAACACTAAACAAAAACTGCACTCAAAATATTATATGAATGCACAAAAAAATTAAAAAATACAAGATACAACTATGAAAGTAGTGATTTTAATAAAACGATAATGACAACTTACAAAAAGTTTTATAAAATTAATAAATCACTATTTTCTATCAATAATTATGAATTATATACCTGAATATTTTCTACCTGTAATAAGATCAGATTAAATCATAATTCATATTCAACCAAAAATAACTTACACAGTATTTATCATGCAGCTACGTTTTTTTATACTTACTATTGATTTTAAGATATTATTTATCTATAAATATAACATTTCAGAGAGAATAAAAAAAAAACATTCGATCAATGTGCCTCTTCAATGTCAAAACACAAAGCATTGTTCTTTCTCAAACAATATTTTCTAATTATAATAATTAAAACGATTGTAATTACAGGGAAACAAATATTTTAACCGAAATTAGGAATTTATTGATTTAAAAATCAATATAAATTGATATGCTTCATAATCATATGACTTCAAATATTAATACCTAAAGACTATAATATATATATAAACACATGTATATTCCAGATTATAGATTTGATTTACCTTAGATATAATATAAAATAAATTGATAATAAGCATTAAAATATCACTAGACTATCACATTTAATATTATACTACATTGAGAATAAATGAAAAGCATTTACGTTATCATAAATATTTAAGAAATATAGCCATTATTGAATACATATAACTTATATTATTTATTACTTAAAATACACATTCATAGCTCGTGGTATTTTCTAATACTACGCTAAAGATTAAATGCGACGAGAAATGGAATTAAATACGTTGTAGAATGTAAAACGTTGCTTATCACAAATATATTTATTACTTTGAGAACTACAATATCTATATATGTATATGAAATATCTATGTGTGTATATATATACATATATAGGTATATACGTGCAATAGTCGATACTTGTACTAAACATTACCGTGGTTTGATTGGCTGGTTAATTTCACGCTTTTTATCAAGTTATTCCAGGCAGAGATGTACAGGTAATGCCCATAACACCCACTTTCCGCCAGAGATATATATTATACATCTCTGCCTACCCCTCCGGGGACCCTTATGCGAAGGCGTGAGGATATATTTATTATTAATTTCAGTTGTCATAAAGCCAAAAGACTGACGCATCAAAATATTCATAAAATCAATGAAATTTTCTTTGTCCAAAAACAAGCTAACTATAGGGCTTGGCAACTTTAATGATACACAAAAGTAAATATACAGGGCCCAAACCAGCTATTATTGTATATGACAATTATATTAATATACATATTATATATATTGATGTCATATTGAACTGAAATAACCATTTTATACAATGAAAATATTCTTATATTAATATAGTTCTTATTATATGTAGGGTTTTAGAACATAAACCATAACTTAATAAAAAATACATATTTAACAAAAAACCTTTTTTTTTTAAATACAACATTAGTGATGAGTGTAGACGCTATGAATAATGATTTATGTAATGTTATTTGATAAATTGAATTGTAACGTATACGTGACTTGATACCTAATATTGGAAGATAAAGTGATAAAATATTGGAGTAGTAATTATATTTTGATTAAGTATTCAAATTTAATTAGAATATTTTTATTGAACAAAGATAGCCAGGTTTCAACATTTTTGACACAACTGTCTATGCAGCCATACATAGACAGTATAGTCGACGTTATTTTTTAAATCAATATTTTTAAAATTTGTGAGGTCATTGCCCTCGCAAATAAAAATATTGATTATATTTGTATATACTGATGGATGTTAAATAATATTTTAGTATTGTATTTTATAACTGCAACGTCAATGAAGAAATACTGTCCACCTATGTCAGTAAGTTTGTGTATATATTTAACAAGAATGACATGTAGCATTTGTGTGTATTTTTACAGATATATTAATTTTTTTATATGTAAGTATTAACTTAAATATATTAAATTAATTATCAGTATTTTATTGTTTTTGTTTTCTGATAAAATAACCCATTATGCTGCCAACACACTGTAACTCTCCGAACACAGAGTGGCAACGCGCAAGTGATACTTCGGTATCGTGAGCGTAAATAGGCTACGGTAACCGTTTCCCATCAGGGGGCCGTATGCTTGTTTGCCACTCTTGTTGTGTAAAAAAAAATCAAAATATTCAAAATCTTGAATATTTATACCGTTTTAAATCTAATCAAAGCAGTTTTATTTTTTACACAGAAAGCTTATAAAGTCAACGTCCTATTTAATAACACTACCAATTTGAATAACACATCCTATTAATGTATATTTTCAAGATAAAAGATTATCATATATTAATTCATATGTATATTAAAAAGTTAATTAACTACACACACAGTATGCTAACGAGCGTTTACGTATAATATTAAAGTATTCTAAAATTAATTTTAAGTTGCAATATATTATTAATGTACTCGATGATATTTATAACATTGTTTTATGATAATACATCGTTATTAACTTTTTTTTATACCACACAGGCAAAGGTAGTACCCACACACCTGACTCTCCGATAGAGATACATTTAAAGAGTGACAGATGGACAGATTTTTTTTATCTAAGTCGGGTATATATTTTTGGTATTTACATCACTTAATAAGCTCAAAAATTTTATTGTATACATTAAAAACATAACTACACCGTATTGGTCCTTCATCCAAGTGTGATAAATTATTTTAAAAAGTGCGCAATCAACACGTGATCTCTATTATATTGTAAAATTATTGTCAAAAACTACTATATAATATAATTAATGGAAATTTTGTGAGGAAGTTTGTTATTCAATCACGTAAACACGGTTGAACGGTTTACTTGAAATTTGACACAGACAAAGACTATTAGCTGGCGATATATTTTCGATTAAATTAAGCAACACGCGCGTGTAAATAAATATCCATATACATATTTATTATATATAAACGTTAGGTTGCTTTGTGTACGTTTTAAAAAGTCGAAAAGTTTTGCATCGATTGAGCTCAAATTTTGCCACATAATTCGGTTCGGATGGATTGCATCCGAACCGAATTATGTGGCAAAATTTGAGCTGTGACAAAATACAATCCGGTTTAATTTTCGTATCCGAAAAGTATTTTAACGGTAATTTTCAACCACGCAACCACAATTAATAGTAAAATTATTGTCACGTATATATTTAAAATATTTGAAGCGAAACCTACCAAAGAAATTTATTATTGTCTACCAAACTAACATTTTCGTGTACAAATATTGTCATAGTCACGTGTGCAAAGAGAAGAGCGTTTATTTCAATACATTGGGGGGTGCATAATTATTATATATTTATTATTTAGTATAAAATAAATGTTTTTTGAAGACAATTATAATATATATATACATGTTTATGATATTTATATATAATTTACGATTGCTATCCAGCGTGGCAATGCTGCTAGTCTTCTTGGCACGTTGCCTCGGGATACCGATTTGGGACAAATATTTTATCTGTAAGTAGTAAGTTTCAACTGTTCTTTGTAAATATTGTTAATTGTTGTTATTGTAAATAAAGTTCTATTTACAATTGTTATTGCGCACAAAAAAGTTATAATTGCAAATATAACGACAGATTTAAACACTACCGATCGTGGTAAACCCTGACTAAATGGCGTTCTGTATACAAATATACATTCAAAATATAGTATAGTACCATTAATGTAAATCTATATTAGGGATGCCACCTTTTTTTGCAAACAAAGCAATTTTATATATCAGTAAGGTAAGTACGAAACAGATCTATTTTCTGGTTTAAAAAAAACAAAAAATTGTCATAATGAAGTATGTAGTAGGTGTAGTGTTTAATTCATACTTTATTTTGACACATTTTTTTTTTTATCAGAAAACAGTCTTGGTTTCTTAAATAAAATTCATAGCCGTCTAGACAACGCTCAACTATCTTTTGTTTTACGTAAAAAAATTTAGCAGCCAGGATAAAATAATTTCATATATAATAAATATTGGAAATTATTTTATTCTGCGTTCTCGTACTGTTTTGATTACTCGAAATAACCAATACTTTATTACAAAAGTACATATGGCAACCCTAATGTATATATCTAAAAGAGGACACAGTTTTATTTCATACATACTACTACTACTAAACAGCATTTTTTGTGTATATTTGAATATTACGTTAAATATTTATAAGGTATATTGCATAAATACACGATAAATATATTTTTTTGATTAAACTTTAATGCAATATAAGTTTTGATTCAAAGCTACATATTTTACAGGCTACATATTAGATAAACGTTGGGCAAAACTACAGTATATGAATATAAGGTATATATGTGTATACATATTTTGGTCAGATCGACACTATATTTACGTTATCCTAAGACGTCTAAAAAATAAAATTGTTAAATAATTAGGAAACCCCATTTCATGATATATATATTACAAATATATTTTTGTATCCATTTTAAATTCATTTACAATACAATACGAAGTAAATATGTAGAATATATACCTATTCGAATATTATTAGTTAGGTTATGTCCTTAAAGAGGTCGAAACGTTGGTTGGCGTCACAAAATGGCGGGTAGTCGAGTCAAGATGGCGGATTCATAATGGCGGGCTTATTCCTCTTCGTTTTGGTAGCTGACGTAGCGAACTGATGACTTCTCGCTTATGATAAGGCCCTGGAAATATCATATCAATTACAGCTAATTCCTGTTAGAAACCGTAGTGGCCGAGTGGTTCGAGTAGATGCCAGCGACACAGACTGTACCAATGAGTTTTACTGAAAATAAGTACAGTGATTAGTCACACCACGAGCTTTACGGTGAAGGAAAACATCGAGAGGGAATTGCTATGACATAAAACATACATACATATCATCACGCCGAGTCCCTAACGGGGTAGGCAGAGAGTATAGAGCGCCAGTTCTCTCTAGACTTACATACCTCTTTCGCTTCGTCCACATTCATCAGTCTCTTCATACATGCTCGTCGGTTTCGAGTACTCTTAACGTTCCCGTCCTTGAGAGTCCGATCTATTTGGTCCAGGTAGTTGGAACGTGGCCTTCCTCTGCCTCTTCTTGCACACACTTTTGCTTTGTATATCTGTTTCGTCAATCTTTCTTCACTCATCCTTTCTATGTGTCCAAACCAACGTAACATGCCTTTCTTCATCTTTACAATCACGCCCTCATTCACGCCAGTTGATTTGCGAATCTCTTCATTGCGGATTGACATGACATAAAAAAAAACAAAAATATGACGTCACTCATAGAAAGCTGTTATTCCTCATCAAATTAATTGGACACTCCAGGATAGGAACGTCAAGAGTACTCGAAGTCATCGAGCATGTATGGAGAGCCTGATTAAATTGGAGCGTGGAGCCTCAATGTCTTGGGAGAACTGGCGCTCTATCCTCCCCATTTTCCCCGTGAGGTACACCACGAGAGTCAGTCGCCAGTGGAATCTACATCATGCATTTAAGAGAGGTAGGGCATAACGGGTTTCCCGTTCGAATTTTGGAGCTGCCCGACTGGGGCAGGATTTTTTTTTTTTTTTTTATACCACTTGGTTGGCAAACAAGCATGCGGTCCGCCTGATGGTAAGCGGTTACCGCCGCCTATGGACGCTTGCAACACCAGGGGTATCACTCGCGCGTTGCCGACCCTGCAGGAATCTTTTCACACCCTTCTTGAAGAACTCCATGCTGTACTCTCCAGGGAAAACCTCAACGGGGAGCTCATTCCACAGCCTGAGCGTTCGCGGAAGGAAACTCCTTTGGAACCTCGCAGTGCGAGACCTTTGTGGTTCCAAGGTATGGGGATGAATTCCCCGTCGATGGCGAGAGGTGCGGTGGTAGAAGGTGGAAGTGGGCATCATGTCGAACAATTCTGCAGAACACTCCCCATTATACAAGCGGTACAACACACACAGGGAGGCAAAGTCTCTCCTCAAACTTAGTGATTCCAAGCCGCCTGTGAGCATGGGATCATCGACTATTCTAGCGGCGCGTTTCTGAACCGCGTCAAAAGGCCCAAGCTGGTATCCAGGGGCTCCAGCCCACAGGTGGCAGCAGTACTCCATATGTGGCCGAACTTGCGACTTATAAAGTTGCAGCCTTTGTTGCAGTTGCAGTCCTCCACCTTATAGAAATTCGTAGCCAAATCACATTTTTTTCGGGTTGTGTTGCTACGTGGTGAATATGGTTTCCAGTAATGAGCTCTTTGGGGAGGGGGGAGGATTATTATATTGTTTTGGCGGCAGAGGGATTAGTCCTATTATGCTGCCAACAGAACACAGAGTGGCAACGCGCAAGTGATACTTCGGTATCGTGAGCGTAAATAGGCTTTGGTAACCGTTTCCCATCAGGTGGGCCGTATGCTTGTTTGCCACTCTTGTTGTATAAAAAAAACATGCTCATATACCTGCTTCTCATCCCTGGCCGGCGGCGAGCGGAGCAGCAGCAGGAATGGAGCGTACACGAAGTTCATCACTGCTATGATCACCAACATCCACTCGAAGCCAATGCTGTTCATCAACCAGCCGGAGAATGCAGGACCTGGGAATCAGCTCGGGACATATTATGGAGCTTCGGCGAGAAAACACCGAAAGAAACCTACATATATACACTTAAGAATTCATTCAAACACGTATGTATAGTCGTACTTGAGTCACGGCGATGGACTCGCCATCTGTGACGTTGGCACCTAAGATTTATTCCATTTGCCTGTGTCCAGCGCAATCTCTTTGACCTCCCTATACGCCATGAGAGACACCTTTGCTTTAAGAGCTGGTCTCTTGTCGACGTCTCTGATGCAATTCCTTAAATTTGCTTCTGTCCAGCGCAATCTCTTTGACCTCCCTATACGCCATGACAAAGACCTTTGCTTTAAGAGCTGGTCCCTTGTCGGTGTCTCTGATGTAATTCCTTCCATTTGCTTTTGTCCAGCGCAATCTCTTTGACCTCCATAGACGCCATGAGAGACACCTTTGCTTTAAGAGCTGGTCTCTTGTCGGCGTCTCTGATGCAATTCCTTCCATTTGCTTTTGTCCAGCGCAATCTCTTTGACCTCCATAGACGCCATGAGAGACACCTTTGCTTTAAGAGCTGGTCTCTTGTCGGCGTCTCTGATGCAATTCCTTCCATTTGCTTCTGTCCAGCGCAATCTCTTTGACCTCCCTATACGCCATGAGAGACACCTTTGCTTTAAGAGCTGGTCTCTTGTCGGCGTCTCTGATGCAATTCCTTCCATTTGCTTCTGTCCAGCGCAATCTCTTTGACCTCCCTATACGCCATGAGAGACACCTTTGCTTTAAGAGCTGGTCTCTTGTCGGCGTCTCTGATGCAATTCCTTCCATTTGCTTCTGTCCAGTGCAATCTCTTTGACCTCCCTATACGCCATGAGAGACACCTTTGCTTTAAGAGCTGGTATCTTGTCGGCGTCTCTGATGCAATTCCTTCCATTTGCCTCTGTCCAGCGCAATTTCTTTGACCTCCATATACGCCATGATAGAGACCTTTGCTTTAAGAGCTGGTCTCTTGTCGGAACCTTTAAAGAAAATTCCTTCCAATTACTGATCAGTGCAATATCTTAATTCCTTACCAACAGCATATGCCAAGCAGAAGGCAGTATCTCCTATGGCATACACGGAGCCGTAGACGGCAGCATGGCGGATGTCCACCAAGAATCCCAGTTCAGGCATCATGGACGAGTCCACCATGCCGATGGCGAAGCCCAGACCCGCGTTCGGGATGATCAGGTGCTCCAACTTACGAGCCATCGGAATCTAGGGACCAATTACAACTTTATGACAGCACGGTCATAGGGCTCCTTCACGAAGCTTCAGGTCACAGGCTCGATTCTCGTTGTGGGCAGGTATTTAGTAGTGTGATGAACACTAGTAATTTTGCCTTAGTTTAGGATGTTCTATGTATCCTATTTAAATATATATGTATCGTTGTCTTGTATGGTAGTACAAATTAATTTGGGCTATGTCAATTTGTGTGGAATTGTCTCAATGCATTAATTAATTTATATATAACATGAAAATGAAGAGCCGTGGTGGCCGAAGAGCCGTGGTGGCCGAGTGGTTCGAGCAGTTGCCTGTGACGCAAAGGTCGCAAGTTCGAATCCCGACTGTACCAATGAGTTTTTCTGAACTTAAGTACAGTGATTAGTCACACCACGAGCTTTACGGTGATGGAAAACATCGAGAAGAAACCTGCATACATCTGAGAAGAAATTCAAAGGCGTATGTATAGTCGTGCTTGAGTGACGGCGATGGACTCGCCATCTGTCACGTTGGCACCTAATATACCTCTGGCGGAAAGTGGGTGTGTGGGTATTACCTATACACCTCTGCCTACCCCTTCGGGGACCCTTGTGGGAAGGCGTGAGGATATATTATTATTATTATATAACATGAAAATGAAGAGATTCGTGAAGCAACTGGCGTGAACGAGGGTGTGATTGTAAAGATGAAGAAAGGCATAGAGAGAATGGGTGAAGAAAGATTGACGAAACAGATATACAATGCTCTCTAGATGAATAGTGTTCTGTCTTATCATTCCAAATGCATCAGTCTCAGATCAATTAAAAAACTTGAGAGGTGTCAAGGGACACCCGGATGGAACGAAGTTCAAGAAGCACACGTCACTCACACGGGGGTTATAAATATACAGCAAAAAAAGGAATTGTAATAATTTTTTTTTTTAAGTTATAATAATTTTTTTTTATTATTAACAAATATAAGGTTATATAAACTTAATCAGTAGGTTCAATTTTCGTAATAAAAGTGTCATGACAACTTTTCGTAAGAATGACGTGACAACTTTTCGTAAGAATGTCGTGACAACTTTTCGTAAGAATGTCGTGACAACTTTTCGTAAGAATGTCGTGACAACTTTTCGTAATATTTTTTTCCGTCTAGCCCCCTTTCACAACGGTGAATAACACAATAACACACAAATCACAATAAGGAACTTCGTTCCAATAAAGTTTCTTTAAAGAAATTCCAAGGCGGGTCTCTGATTTAGGTATATTAAGATTTTATTGAAATTTCTTTCATATCTACATTTCATTGCGCATCTATCATAAGAGCATATTCTGGCAAAGTCCTTGTTACAGTAATAACGTGGCGAGTTTTACCAGTATCAGGCAGAGTCCAATGATGAGGAGTCCAGAGCACGCAGCCAGCCAGCGGCCCATCTTATGGCCGAGAGGACCGAACAGGTTAGTACCTGGAAAGTGAGGTCTATTTAAGCATATATTGGGATGACTTATATATGCGTAGATACAGCCTTGGTGGCCGTACTCTCCTTTATTCATGGAATCCTGGTACTTCAAAATCATTAATACCCCCAAATTCAACAAAATTTAGTAATTTGTTGTGTTTTGTTTGAGGTCAAAAACTTGCAAGTTCCGAATCTCGACTGTAGTTTGTGTTTTTTTAACATAAGTATAGTTAGTTTAACTTTACTATGTACTGTACATAAGGTACTTTACAAACTTGGAGAAGAGAGAACTTGGAGAGAAAACATGGAGAGGAAACCTTCATACGTTTGAGAAGACATTCAAAGAAGTATGTATAGATGTGCTTGAGAAACGGCACCGTTGTCATCTAATATTTTAGAAAAATAGGTGTATCACACACTTCTGACCACTCCTTCTTTTATCTTATTTTGGCATAACAATCTGCTGTAACGATAAAGTGCAATAGATAGGTGTAGAATCTACCACGTGTTTTTTCATTAATAGTTTCTGAAAAAGACCCATAAAACCATGTTTCTATGCACTTACCGATCAAATAACAAATGCTAGCCGGCAGGAACGCAACTCCTTGCTGCCAACGCCTGGCCTCCATCGTGTCCGCCATCCATATGGGGAGACTTGGCTCCAGCATCGCTATGCCCACGTTGGCGACCGTTATTGCACCTAAGTCCCAGGAGATCATGAGAGACAGAGTAGACAGATAGGATGGCAAAGCGCCAGTTACATACATGCTTGCATGGATATGCCCACGTCGATGACCGTCGGTTATTTCAGCGAAGTACCAGGAGATTATGAGAGGCAAGGAGTAAGAAGATGGTAGAGCGCTAGCTCTATCTCTCTCCCGCATCCTACATACATACTCGCATGGCTATGCCCTCGTTGGCGACCGTTATTGCACCTGAGTACCAGGAGATCATGAGTTACGTATACATATCAGCACGCTGTCTTTCACGAAGCAGACGGACTAGAGCGCCAATTCTATCTAGACTCGAAGTCCTCCTTCGCATCATTATCCTACATGTCCCACATGGCTATGCCCCCACGTTGGCGACCGTCATTGCGCAAGAGTACCAGGAGATCATGAGTTACAGATACGTATTATCACGCTGTGCTTCTTTCTTACGCACCTACTTTCATCAGTCTTTTCATACCTGTTCACCGATCGATTTGACCTAGATAGTTGGAACGTGGATAACCTCTGCCTGCTACCACCGCACCTTTCGTCATCAACGAGGAATTCATCTCTACGATCTAAAAAGTCTTGCACTAGTTTCAAAGTTTCCTTCCGTGAACGCTCAGGCTGTGGAATGAACTCCCCGTTCCAGTTTTCTCTAGAGAGTGCAGCATGGAGTTCTTCAAGGGTGTGGAGAGATTACCTTTAGTTCATGCTCTCCTGGTACATTCTTAAAGGTTTTCCCTAGAGAGTGCAGCATGGAGTTCTTTAAGAAGGGTGTAAAAAGTTTTTTTTTTATGCCACTTGGGTGGCAAACAAGCATGCGGTCCGCCTGATGGTAAGCGGTTACCGATTCCTGCAGGGTCGGCAACGCGCGAGCCCCTGGTGCTGCAAGCGTCCATAGGCGGTGGTGACTGGTCACCATCAAGCGCTTAATTTAAAGTACAGATTACTTACAAGCAGCAATGATGATATAAGGGTCCATGACGAGCTGTTTCAGTGATGGTGGGTCTGAGTCCTGTCGCACGACGCCGGGTTGAAGTATCATTAGCTGCAGAACTGGAACCAAGCAACATTAGACGACGGTCGTTATTACTCTCCTTAATTTATGTACTTCAAACTCATTTGTACCATACATATCTAAAGGCCTATGCCTAAAGGTAGGCAGAGAGAGTAGAGCGCCAAATCTCTCCAGACTTACATACCTCTTAGGCTCGTCCACATTCATCAGTTTCTTCATATATGCTCACAGGTCTCGAGTACTCTTGACGTTCCCGTCCTTGAGCGTCCGATTCGTTTTGATCTAGGTAGTTGGAACGTGGCCTTCCTCTGCCTCTTCTTGCACACACGTTCGCTTCGTAGGTATATCTGTTTCGTTAATCTTCTTCAAATCACCATCAAATTTAAAATAACCTAGGTGTACATACTGTAATTAATATTACTTTTTATTACTCTCCTTCATTTATGGAAGCCTGGTACTTCAATCGGACACTCAAGGACGGGAGACTTACATTTATACTTAGATTATTTCTGTTTACCCCGTTAGGGACTCAGCGTGATGACATTTATTTAATTAGAGATGTTCTTGACATTCCTTCTGTTCCCCTGGTACTCACGTCCGTCGCCAAGCGCGAGTGCGGAGAGCATCAGGAAAGGCGCAGTCTTCCCGACAAACTCGTACATGAGTCCGCCGAACGGAGGCCCGATGAGCACGCCTAGCGCCAGGCCGCCCAGCGCGATGCCCATCGCATTGCCGCGCTCCTGCATACAATGACACTCGTCACTTCTGCTACCCTGGTACTTGACATGACCGTAGCTAATCCTTATATTACCGAATACTTGCTGATATCGGCTGAATAAGCTTAAATACTAATGGCTATTTTTAGAAGTGCAACAAATCGAAACAGGTATGTTAGTCTAGAGAGAACTGGTGCTCTATACTCTCTGCCTAACGGGGTGTTCGGAACTCGGCGTGATGATATGTATTTATGTATGTAACAAATTAAGCAAGGTTTGAAATTAATTATTTAATACTAATAATATATTTAGTTTAATAGATAAATCTGCTCCTAAATGTTGCTCCAACTTGTCGTGTACTCCTGCAAATGTATGCAACCCTGGTATTATCCCCCTCCACCTAGCTGCGTGCCAGGGCCCAAGCGGTATACGTACCTTGTCGTCAGGGTACCGCTCGGCCAGCATGCCCATGCCGGAGACAGACGAGCACGAGGAGCCTATGCCTTGCAACGCGCGGGCAACGAACAGCACTCCGTACGATCGACCGAACGCGAAAACTGAAAAATTTATTATATATTTTCACGCCGCCGCCACTTTTTGAGCCGTGGTGGCCGAGTGGTTCGAGCAGTTGCCTGCGACGCAAAGGTCGCAAGTTCGAAACCCGACTGTACCAATGAGTTTTTTCTGAACTTAAGTACAGTGATTAGTCACACCACGAGCTTTACGGTGAAGGAAAACATCGAGAGGAAACCTGCATACGTCTGAGAAGAAATTCAAAGGCGTATGTATAGTCGTGCTTGAGTAACGGCGATGGACTCGCCATCTGTCACGTTGGCACCTAATATACCTCTGGCGGAAAGTGGGTGTGTGGGTATTACCTATACACCTCTGCCTACCCCTTCGGGGACCCTTGTGGGAAGGCGTGAGGATATATTATATTATATATTATTTTATTTTCACGCTAACCCACACACAAGAGTCCTTGAAATACGACATACCATCTTTTCACAGGAAATATATTTAGATGCCAACGTGACAGATGGCGAGCCCATCGCCCTTTTCTCAAGCACAACCTATAATACACGTCTTTGAATTTCTTCTCAGACGTATGCAGGTTTCCTCTCGATGTATTTCTTTACGGTAAAGCTCGTATGACAAATCGCCGTACTTAGAAAAGGCAAATTTTAAAGTTATCATTCTGATTTAAATTCTAGTAAAATTAACAAGAGGTGTTAGTTTTGACAAAGCGTTTCTTCTTTTAAAGAAGATTAACTGACTGAATTACTTACTCAAAGTAGACAGAAACATGAGAATGAATCCAGTGAACATAGGTACACTGTAACCGATCCTGAAACAAACCATAATATATAATAATAATAATAATCAAAATCCTGGATCAAATCGATCGGACGCTCAAGGACAGGTACGTTAAGAGTACTCGAAACCGACGAGCATGTATGAAGAGACTGATGAATGTGGACGAAGCGAAAGAGGTATGTAAGTCTAGAGAGAACTGGCGCTCTATACTCTCTGCCTACCCAGAGTGGGACTCGGCGTGATGATATGTATGTCTTTTATATATCTAAGATATCTTTTAACACGACGTAGAATGAAAATTATTGTTATATATACTAGGAGAGCAGGAACTGATCAGAGTTAACTTACTTGTGTGTCAGAGGTCCAACGAAGGGGTTGGCCAGAAGTTGGACTATGGCCTTGCTAGCGAACATGACGCCCACGGCAACTGTTTCGTGGATGAGCTCCTGGTGGCGCACTTCTTTCTCGGCAGTTATGTTCACTGAGGGCGAATTGCGGTTGAATAGAGACGATATTTATCTATTAAGAGAGGTAAGGCAAAACGTATTTCCCGTTCTAATTTGTATCTGCCCGACTGGGGCAGGACCTCCACCTTATAGAAGTCCGTAGACAAATAACACTATTGTTTGTGTTGCGTTCCTACGTGGTGAATAAGGTTACCAGTAATGAGCTCCTTGGGGAGGGGGAAGGATTGTTATATTGTGTTGGAAGCAGAGGGATTGAACCCATTATGCTGCCAACACACTATAACTCTCCGAACACAGAGTGGCAACGCGCAAGTGATACTTCGGTATCGTGAGCGTAAATAGGCTACGGTAACCATTTCCCATCAAGTGGGCCGTATGCTTGTTTGCCACTCTTGATGTATATAAAAATATATATATATTTAAGGCCACTTACATAGTTGACACTAAGGATACCCTACAACTAAATGTTAAATATAGGCAACCTGCATACGTCTGAGAAGAAATTCAAAGGCGTATGTATAGTTGTGCTTGAGTAACGGCGATGGACTCGCCATCTGTCACATTGGCACCTAATATACCTCTGGCGGAAAGTGGGTGTGTGGGTATTACCTATACACCTCTGCCTACCCCTTCGGGGACCCTTGTGGGAAGGCGTGAGGATATATATATATATACTAAAATAAAACAAGACAAAACTCAGTAAAGTATGTAGATTACTGTAAGTATCACGGTATCTTTCTATATTCAATCGGTCAAGGAACAAATCCGGACAAAACCGGAAATAAATACTGTAACACAGCTTCCACTATTTGACACTAGATGGCGCTGTCCTTTGTTGACATGATTTCTTCATCGCGCTCTTGAGAGTCTACGGCAAAACATGACCTTCAGGCGGACCCACCGTATTAATGAATAAGGACCTACACTACTCCTTTGTATGAATGCTTCTAGTTAGCTTCCACTGCGTTGGGACTATTCTGGGACATACATAAATAGTATCTATTCCACTCGTATTGTGCTTCCACCCTGTGGGACTCAATATATGTGCCAATTGTACAGTGTTGCTATTCGATTATCGTAATAAATTACTTTGTGCAAACATATTGTCTCACTGCGAGCTCCGCCGTACTTCAATACTTGTTAAATCGCCCCACGTTGGGTGCCCATGTAAGCTGCGCTAACCGCTGTTACTGCATCAGTTTCGCTATTAATAATCAGCTGTAACGATGAAGTTATAATTTAACTACGTTTTTAATTTGTTGAATGATGTGATTTTTTTTTTTTTATACAACAAGAGTGGCAAACAAGCATACGGCCCACCTGATGGGAAACGGTTACCGTAGCCTATTTACGCTCACGATACCGAAGTATCACTTGCATGTTGCCACTCTGTGTTCGGAGTGTTATAGTTTGTTGGCAGCATACGGTTTAATCCCTCTGCTTCCAACACATTGTAACAATCTTCCCCCCTCCCCAAGGAGCTCATTACTGGAAACCTTATTCACCACGTGGGAACACAACATAATAAATTGTGTTATTTGTCTACGGACTTCTATACGGTGGAGGTCCTGCCCCAGTCGGGCAGCTCCAAATTCGAACGGGAAACCCGTTATGCCCTACCTCTCTTAAAAATAAAATAGTTGAATAGTTGAAAAAAAAACACATCGTGTATTAAATAAGCATTAATTGTTAATGTTGTAATTTTTGTAACTTTGGAGCTATTTGTTTTATTGCATCGTCATGACGATATTTATATTCATAACACCCTGTAACTCTAAGACAACTATAAAAAAAAAGTGTGTGTCAGCTCCGACGCACGACTGGAGTTTACTCCTTACGAACGATTATAAAATAAATAGATTAGTTAATAAGGGTAAATGAATGTATTTCTTATATATGACTTAGAGTATGCATGACACATCTATAGATTGATTTTTATTCATTGAGTAATTTTCTCAATTTTGAAATAAATATCAATTGATATAAATTTATATTTATATCAATTATAAATAACATACATATCATCACGCCGAGTCCCTAACGGGGTAGGCAGAGAGTATAGAGCGCCAGTTCTCTCTAGACTTACATACCTCTTTCGCTTTTCGCTTAATTATAAATAAAATATTATATAATTTTTTTTTTTTTTTGATTTTTTTCTTATATATGAAAATCGATTCTTAAGGAGTAAACTCCAAAAAGATGCCTCTTTAAAACATCTACTAGGCTATCATGACTATCTGAGGGATATAGAATATCTATACTAATATTATAAGGAGGAAAGATTTTCTCTGCCTAATCCTTCGGGGACCCTTGTGGGAAGGCGTGAGGATATTTTATATTATATTATATTTTATATATATATAAAGCCGTGGTGGCCGAGTGGTTCGAGCAGTTGCCTGCGACGCAAAGGTCGCAAGTTCGAATCCCGACTGTACCAATGAGTTTTTCTGAACTTAAGTACAGTGATTAGTCACACCACGAGCTTTACGGTGAAGGAAAACATCGAGAGGAAACCTGCATACGTCTGAGGAGAAATTCAAAGGCGTATGTATAGTCGTGCTTGAGTAACGGCGATGGACTCGCCATCTGTCACGTTGGCACCTAATATACCTCTGGCGGAAAGTGGGTGTGTGGGTATTACCTATACACCTCTGCCTACCCCTTCGGGGACCCTTGTGGGAAGGCGTGAGGATATATATATATATATATATATATATTATATATATATATATGTACATGTATTATAAGTAGATTTATTCGTATTTATACATTGTCTATATATAAAGAATTTATGTTTATATTTCCCAACTATTTATTTCTTTTATAGCCTGCCATGCCTATCTCTGCATCACCCAAAGGTTAACTGGTAGAGAATGGCATTAAGTTCGCCTTAGCTGTTTTGCAGGAAGTTTTAATAAATAAAATAAATATATTATTATTATTATTTAAGATTTGTATGTAAGTATGTTCAACTATCACACCTACCTTTTTTTCTCTATTTCTTTTCTCTCTTCACTTGGTTGCCTGGAAGAGATCGCTTTTGCGATAAGGCCGCCTATTGTGCCTATTACATGTTATTCTCTGTCTTTTGTCATCCTATTTGTTTGTATGTGTGTGTGTACAATAAAGAATATTATTATTATTATTATTTATGTTTGTGTTGAATAGACTCCGAAATGACTAGACCGATTTGAAAAATTATTTCGACATTGGAAAGCTACCTTGAGTGACATCGGCTATATTTCCTTTTATAAAAAAAACTCTTATGTCCACCCGTGGGAAGCCGGGACGGACCTCTAGTATATAATATCGAAGGGACAATCACACCAACAATTATTTGTTTAAGACGCCAACAGTAATTACAAGTACCAGGATAGCATAACCACTAAGAGGATACTCACACTGGGTTACGTTCTCGATGGTCATGGTGGTGTTTCTCTCCAGGCAGGGGCAGTAGGGGGTGGGCGCGGGGGGCGGGGGCGTGATATCATCCAGCGACATTGACAGCGGTGCATCTGGGTGACGTATGTCGTACAGGAACTCCGGGATTATTGGTACTGTGGAAAAAAATACGTTAGGATGATTCCACACAAATTGACCTAGCCCCAAACTAAGCAAAGCTTGTACTGTGGCAACTGGACAACGATATACATACTTATATAGATAGGCAATTCCACACAAATTGACCTAGTCCCAAACTAAGCAAAGCTTGTACTGTGCATCACTCGCGCGTTGCCGACCCTGCAGGAATCTTTTCTCACCCTTCTTGAAGAACTCCATGCTGTACTCTCCAGGGAAAACCTCAACGGGGAGCTCATTCCACAGCCTGAGCGTTCGCGGAAGGAAACTCCTTTGGAATCGCGCAGTGCGAGACCTTTGTGGTATCTATATATATATATATCTAATTTTGGTAATTTTTTGGACACCCTGTAAACAATAGGGTTGCCAATAATGAGCTCCTTGGGAGGGGGAGGATTGTTATATCGAATTGGCAGCAGAGGGATTAGTCTCATTATGCCAACACACTATAACTCTCCGAACACAGAGTGGCACCGTAAAGCTCGTGGTGTGACTAATGACTGTTAAGTTCGGAAAAACTCATTAATACAGTCGGGATTTGACTCCGGCCACCACGGTTCTTTTGCCATTCTTGTGGTATAAATCATTTTAAATACCCTCAGCTCGTCCGGACACCCTGTGTTGAGGGTCTGTAGTGCTCAGTCAGCCGTAATTGATATGCCAACTACACGAATATAGCATTGAGAGCCGTTCAAATTGAGTTTCGATGGCTCTCGATATGCAAAGTTCGCTACGAGTTTTGCTATTCAAGGACTGGTTTTATTAAATTTGGTCTTTATTTCGAATTGTCGTGTTTTTTTGCTCTCAAAATAAACTGCCTGGGTATTTTATATTATTTAATCATCCCAGATTGCGCCCTGAGAGCCTCACCAGCTGAGTGGTTAGAGTAGTTGTCTGCAACACAAAGGCTGCAAGTTCGGATCACAAATTTTCTTTTTGAACTTTTGTAAAGTGATTTGTCACATTACGAGCTTTACGGTGTAGGAAAACTTTGAGCGGAAAGCTGCATTAGCTTTACATGAAATGAAAAGAATAATGCATAGTCGTGTTTGAGTAACGGCGATGGACTGGCTATCTGTCACGTTGGCACCTAAAATATATATCTGGCGGGACGTGGGTGTGTGGGTATTACCTAGACACCAGTACTATCCTACCTCTCGACTGTACTTAAGTTCAGAAAGTCGAGATTTGAACTTGCGATCTTTGTGTCGCAGGCAACTCGCACCACACGGCAACCAGGGCTCTTATAGTTATAGGGATATAATTATTATTAAATATAGAAGTGCAATATTATTAAATATAATTATTATTAAATATAGAAGTGCAATATTATTAAATATAATTATTATTAAATATAGAAGTGCAATATTATTAAATATAATTATTATTAAATATAGAAGTGCAATATCCGAACGCGTAATAGCGTAGAAACTTGACTCAATGTGATTTGTAGTGTCCTCGAGTTGGCGAGAGAGGTTCCAGAGACTAGTGACGGGAAAGTGTCGATAAGATAAACGTTATCTTCACCCACCCACCACTATACAAGTGTCCCCGAAGGGGTAGGCAGAGGTGTGTAGAATGAATTCCAAAACGTTCAATTTTAGATTTTTAGAATTTTGTTTTTAGGTGGCCAACATGACAGATTGCGAATCCTTTGCCGTCTCAAGCACGTCTTTTTCTTTGTTCTCAGACGTATGCAGATTTGCTCTCGATGATTTCCTTCACCGTAAAGCTCGTGGTGTGACTAATCACTGTACTTGAGTTGAGTGAGAGAAAAAACTCATCAGTACGGACCACTTGCCGAAGTTTTAACTCGCAACAGTTTGAAGTCACAGGCGACTACAGCCTTTATAATTTTCAACAAATATATATATATCCAATATCGTATAACATCGACCTCACTTTGATACGAAACTTTCTATCGACTCGACAAGTCACGCGTCCCTCACTACTTGCAGGCGGCTCCTTTGATGAGGCAGCTAAGTGAATTTCACTTTGATCTCGCCGACTGGGAAATTGCCGGGACTTCCGCTCCAAGCTGAACTAAAAGCAGTGTACTTACTTTTGGCGCTGCATTTAAATTGTATTCTTCAAAATATCAAAGCCAAGTCGAAAGTTACTGACCCTAAACTAGGCAGAGCCTGTACTATAGGTATCGGCGACTGATATACACACTTATATAGATGTAACAAAAATAATATTGTGGACATCTCACACAAAGCCAACTGACCCTAAACTAGGCAGAGCCTGTACTATAGGTATCGGCGACTGATATACACACTTATATAGATGTAACAACAATAATATTGTGGACATCTCACACAAAGCCAACTGACCCTAAACTAGGCAGAGCCTGTACTATAGGTATCGGCGACTGATATACACACTTATATAGATGTAACAACAATAATATTGTGGACATCTCACACAAAGCCAACTGACCCTAAACTAGGCAGAGCCTGTACTATAGGTATCGGCGACTGATATATACACTTCTATAGATGTAACAACAATAATATTGTGGACATCTCACACAAAGCCAACTGACCCTAAACTAGGAACAGACAGACAGACAGATAAAAATTTAAAAAAATGTTATTTTGGTATTATATAGATGATTTAAGAATGTTTAAGTGTGTACGGTGAAGGAAAACATCGAGAGGAAACCTGCATACGTCTGAGAAGACATTCAAAGGCGTATGTATAGCCGTGCTTGAACAACGGCGATGGACTCGTCATCTGTCACGTTGGCACCTAATATACCTCTGGCGGAAAGTGGGTAGTTATTACCTATACACCTCTGCCTACCCCTTCGGGGACCCTTGTGGGAAGGCGTGAGGATATATTATTATTAAATATAAAGTGTGTAAGTCTAGAGATAACTAGTGCACTACTCTGCGAACGCCGATAGTGTCTCGATGTGATGTGTATGTATGTACTTTTATAGATAGTAGAACAAGAATACCCAGGAATACATTCCTGCCAGAGGGTGAAAAATAGGTTCACACGTATAAACCATTTTCACCTCGGGTAGGGTTGTCACTCTTCGAACTATATCCATTAATTTATTTATCTACATACACTATATTCATTTATCACATACAAATAATTAAAATTGAAGTGTCTGTTTGTACACGGTGCAATAGCAAAATATATTTTTTTTAAATTTATGTCCTTCTGTCTACCCTGTCTGTTTGTTCCGACTAATCTCTGAAACGGCTGGACCGATTTTGACGGGACTTTCACTGGCAGATAGCTGATGTAATAGGGAGTAGCTTACGCTACTTTTATTTGAGAAACTGAACAATATTCAACAACAATAACTACAAACTCACAACAATACTCCTACCTTCACCTCTTCTTCCTATTCCAAGTCTTTCACTGCGCAAGCTGTCCGTCTTTGGAACTCGTTGCCCCAGAACATCAGGCTTGCACAGACATTAATCTCCTTCAAAAGGCTTTTATTTGAACACTATTTCTCTTTTTAACTTGTTTATATATATGTATACATGTATATATTATTGTATGTATGTTATATAAGTATATGTTTCGTATTTATTTATGTAGAATGCCTATTATTTGTATATTATAATGATTGTTCCTATCTCATCCTCTCAACTGTCACACCTACCTTTTCTTTCTCTGTTTCTTATCTCTCTCTACACTTGGGTTGCCTGGTAGAAATCGCTTTTGCGATAAGGCCGCCTATTGTGCCTACTATATGTTTTTCTTTGTCATTTCTGTTTGTTTTTGTAAATGTGTGTGTTTGGACAATAAAGGATATATTATTATTATTATTATTATATTTTTTATTTCTTTTGTTAAACTCTTTCCTCCAAATCGGTCGGACGCTCAAGGACGGGAACGTCAAGAGTACTCGAAACCGACGAGCATGTATGAAGAGACTGATGAATGTGGACGAAGCGAAAGAGGTATGCAAGTCCAGAGAGAACTGGCGTATGTATGTATGTATGTTAAACTCTATGCCAAGAAGTCTAGTAAAAAAATAAGGATAAGTCAGTTGCCAGCCCTAAGCCAAGTAGATATATATTCGTATAGGTCTCGGCAGTTCGCGGGCAAGATCGGAGCCACCTAATGAATTGCAAATGAACCACTTGTAAGATTACAGTCCATTTAACACGACTGGAGTGTCTACGGTGTGAGGTATCGCTCAAGGAGGACTTACCTCCGATATCTATGACCAAGCAGATTCTTTTTTAATACTCCAAAGGTCAGAAAACGAGCATACGCTAGCAAGGCGCAAGCCATCACAGACTACATACATACACATCATCACGCTAGTCCCTAATGGGGTAGGCAGAGAGTATAGAGCGTTCTCTCTAGACTTACATACCTCTTTCGCTTCGTCCACATTCATCAGTCTCTTCATACATGCTCGTCAGTTTCGAGTACTCTTGACGTTCCCAGCGATAATTCCTGCATGCCGTAGTATTAAACTGTGTCGCAGACATTAACACTCATCTCCAGATAATGTGTGTGTATGAGTATGTATGTGTGTGTGTGTGTACGAGTATGTATGTGTATAAAAAAATTGTGGATTAAAAGACGAAAGTAATATTTTTGTGTTTTATGTTTATTTTTTAATTGAAACACCTTCTCAACTCAATGATAGTACCAGGAACCCATAAAATCAAGACGGTACACACACGTGGATTACTCACCAACAGTAGTAAGTAGCATATTGTCCAGCAGAAGGGCGATGGCGACTATGACGAGGACCAGCTTGCGCGACTCCCGGCAGGCGGCCACGCGCGCCCGCCACCCGCCCATGCCGTCCGAAGCTACTCCCATCTCTGCTCGCCTGGTACGGACATCGCAGAAACACTTATAAAATACTTATCTTTGAATGCTGGGTATGCGTTTATCTTTCTTATCTTATCTTATCTTACTAATATTATAAACTAGCTTATGCTCGCGGCTTCGCCCGCGTGGAGTGCGAAAAAGTAGCTTTGGAAATGTTCCTGCTAGAATCGGTTCAGCCGCTATGCCGTGAAAGAGCATCATACATTATAATATAAGAACTTTGAATTTTTCAGGATAAAAAAAAGTAGCCTATGTCCTGTTCCTAGGTATCAGCTATCACCGTTTTAACTTTCAGCCAAATCGCGACTTAACTCGCTTGGCCGTGAAAGAACCGCAAACATCCAAACTTACAAACTTTCACATTTATAATATTAGTAGGATTAATGGTTGTCTGTATGTCCTTTATAGAATCGTAAACGGCGGCACCCATTTTATTGAAATTTGCTTTAAGAGCTGGTCTCTGATGCAATTTCTTCCATTTGCCTCTGTCCAGCGCAATCTCTTTGACCTCCCTATACGCCATCAGAGACACCTTTGCTTTAAGGGCTGGTCTCTTGTCGGCGTCTCTGATGCAATTCCTTCCATTTGCTTCTGTCCAGCGCAATCTCTTTGACCTCCCTATACGCCATGAGAGACACCTTTGCTTTAAGAGCTGGTCTCTTGTCGGCGTCTCTCATGCAATTTCTTCCATTTGCCTCTGTCCAGCGCAATCTCTTTGACCTCCCTATACGCCATGAGAGACACCTTTGCCTTAAGAGCTGGTCTCTTGTCGGCGTCTCTGATGCAATTCCTTCCATTTGCCTCTGTCCAGCGCAATCTCTTTGACCTCCCTATACGCCATGAGAGACACCTTTGCCTTAAGAGCTGGTCTCTTGTCGGCGTCTCTGATGCAATTCCTTCCATTTGCCTCTGTCCAGCGCAATCTCTTTGACCTCCCTATACGCCATGAGAGACACCTTTGCCTTAAGAGCTGGTCTCTTGTCGGCGTCTCTGATGCAATTCCTTCCATTTGCCTCTGTCCAGCGCAATCTCTTTGACCTCCCTATACGCCATGAGAAACACCTTTGCTTTAAGAGCTGGTCTCTTGTCGGCGTGTCAGATGCAATTCCTTCCATTTGCCTCTGTCCAGCGCAATCTCTTTGACCTCCCTATACGCCATGAGAGACACCTTTGCTTTAAGAGCTGGTCTCTTGTCGGCGTCTCTGATGCAATTCCTTCCATTTGCCTCTGTCCAGCGCAATCTCTTTGACCTCCCTATACGCCATGAGAGACACCTTTGCTTTAAGAGCTGGTCTCTTGTCGGCGTCTCTGATGCAATTCCTTCCATTTGCCTCTGTCCAGCGCAATCTCTTTGACCTCCCTATACGCCATGAGAGACACCTTTGCTTTAAGAGCTGGTCTCTTGTCGGCGTGTCAGATGCAATTCCTTCCATTTGCCTCTGTCCAGCGCAATCTCTTTGACCTCCCTATACGCCATGAGAGACACTATATCTCTGACACATGTGACTAAATACTACCTAGACACCTCCGCCTACCCCTTGGTGACACTTGTGGGTAAGCGTGGAGATTATGAATGATCATGAATTGTCACTTAGAATATGAAAAGCGCGTTGAAATTCAAATTGGCACAATTAAAATTACAAATAGCGCCATTAACAATGGCGCTAGTATCACCACAAGAGGCGGAAGGGAGGCGCGCTAACGAGCGACTTCCGTCCTTCACTATTCCCTAATGTAACGTTTATTTGAATTTTAAAACGGCTAGTTGAAATAAATTTAAGTTTCAAGAGGCAATTGCAGCCGTGGTGGACAGTGTTTCGAGCCTGGGACACAAAGATCGCAAGTTCGAATCCCGACTGAACCAATGAGGTTTCACCTGAATTAAGTGCAGTGATTAGTCACACCACGAGCTTTAAGGTGAAGGAAAACATGAAGAGGAAACCTGCATACGTCTGAGAAGACATTCAAAGGCGTATGTATAGCCGTCCTTGAGTCACGGCGATGGACACGCCGTCTGTCACGTTAGCACCTAAATATATCTCTGGCGGAAAGTGGTACTACATGGGTCTGTATAGTATACCCATGTAATACCCACACACCCCACATTTGCCTACCCCTTCGGGGACCCTTATGAGAAGATATATATGGATATATGAAGCGAAAAGGGCAAGCAACTGCTCAAAACACTGCCACCAGGGCTTTTATGAATACTAGCTGTGTCCGCGACTTCGTCCGCGCGGTAAAGTGATATTAAGCAGCATTTAATTTTATTTTTATTTTACCCCCTTAAGGGTAAAATTTTTCCAAACTTAGAATGTAATGTTAATTTATATGTAATCAAAAGCCTAAAAAATAAGTTTCAGGCTTCTAGCTTCAAAAATTACGAATCTTCTATACAAACTTTCATCCCCTATTTCAACCCCTTACAGCCCTTTTTCGCATTAAAAAGTAGCCTATGTCCTTCCTCAATCTTTAGGCTATCTCTGTACCAAATTTCATTTAAATCAGTTCAGTAGTTTAGGCGTGAAAAGGTAACAGTAAGAGAGGTAGGGCATAACGGGTTTCCCGTTCGAATTTGGAGCTGCCCGACTGGGGCAGGACCTCCACCTTACAGAAGTCCGTAGCCAAATATCACAATTTTTTGTGTTGTGTTCCTACGCGGTGAATAAGGTTTCCAGTAATGAGCTCTTTGGGGAGGGGGGAGGATTGTTACATTGTGTTGGAAGCAGAGGGATTAAACCCATTATGCTGCCAACACACTATAACTCTCCGAGCGTAAATAGGCTGCGGTAACCGTTTCCGTAACCGTTTCAGGTGGGCCGTATGCTTGTTTGCCACTCATGTCGTATAAAAAAAAAACATACATACAGACAAAGTTACTTTCGCATTTATAATATTAGTCCCTACTATTATTATAAATGCAAAAGTAACTCTGTAAACTCGGCGAGCATGTATGGAGAGACTGATGAATGTAAACGAAGCGAAAGTGGTCTGTAAGTCTAGAGAGAACTGGCGCTCTTCTCTTAGACTACTCTGTTAGGGACTCGGCGTGATGATATGTATGTATTGATCCTTCAAAACCGCTGGGTTCTCTATAAAATACCAACTGAACGAGATTAAATAAATCGCAATACGTTTGAGAAAAATTTGATACTACAATCGCTTGGGATTAGCTACTGAGGATCTTGCATTAAGTCGCTATTCAAAGACCACTTTTGAACGGAACTCCCGAGAGAAATCATAGCGACTTATCATTCTAATGTTTGATCTTACTACAGCAATCCAAATTCTTTTGTTCTTGATTTATAGGATCGTCTATATTCAAGATCGAAGTCGTGGTGACCGATTGCTTCGAGTAGCCTGCGACGCAAAGATCGTAAGTTCGCATCCCGATTGTACCAATGAGTTTTTCTAAGCTTAAGTACGGGGATTAGTCACACCACGAGCTTTACGGTGAAGGAAACCTGCATACGTCTGAGAAGCCGTTCAAAGGCGTATATATAGTCCTCACGCCTACCCACAAGGATCCCCGAAGGGGTAGGCAGACGTGTATAGGTAGTACCCACCACCTACTTTCCGCCAGAGATATATTTCAGGTGCCAACTTGACTGATGGCGAGTCCATCGCCGTTAATCAAGCACAACTATACATGGTCAAGGGACCAGCTCCTAATCACACTATAAACGCGAAAAATTTGCAAATATTTGTTTCTCAATCATGCCAATGCGGCTGAACAGATTTGAATGAGCAATGGCACAGAGATAGATAGCTGGACTGATAAATATGATATGTTTTTAATGTATCATCACACTGAGTACCTAACGGAGTAGGCAGAGAGCATAGAGCGTAATTTCTCTCTAGACTTGCATACCTCTTTCGCTTTGCCTACATTCATCAGTCTCTTCATACATGCTCGTCGGTTTCGAGTACTCTTAACGTTCCCGTCCTTGAGCGTCCGATCTATTTGATCCAGGTAGTTGGAACGTGGCCTTCCTCTGCCTCTTCTTGCACACACTTTTGCTTTGTATATCTGCTTCGTCAATCTTTCTTCACTCATCCTTTCTATATGTCCAAAGCAAAACAATCCTCGCTTTCTTTTCTTAAAAAATCATGCTACGAAATAATACTCAAATGCTCTACGCTTCTACGAACTGCTACGATGCTACGACATAGACGCATGGAGCTACGAATTTTTGTTTCTCTTTCACGCGTTAACTACTGTACGGAATTGGATGCAATTTGGCACAGAGATTGATTATTAGTTGGATCATCATATAAGATCATCATATAAGAGAAGAAAGAGAGCTGTGGTGGCCGAGTGGTTCGAGCAGTTGCCGGCGACACAAAGATCGCAAGTTCGAATCCCGACTGTACCAATGAGTTTTTCTGAACTTAAGTACAGTGATTAGTCACACCACGAGCTTGACGGTGAAGGAAAACATCGTGAGGAAACCTACATACGTCTGAGAAGAAATTCAATGAAGTGGGTATAGTCCTGCTTGAGTAACGGCGATGGACTCGCCATCTATCACGTTGGCACCTAATATACCTCTGGCGGAAAGTGGGTGTGTGGGTATTACCCATACACCTCTGCCTACCCCTTCGGGGACCCTTGTGGGAAGGCGTGAGATAATTGTTATTGTCAAATAAATAGACAAATAATTTGCAATAAAATAATATTGCGACTATAAATTGAGATGTAAGCTATCCTATCTTTCAAGTTGGATCAAACTGCACACGGTGTGCAAATTTGATTGAAATCGGTGTATATACAATATATGTATAGTCCTGCTTGAGTTACTTCAATGGACTCGGTATCTGACACGTTTTGAAACGATATTTGGAATATAGCCGTGGTGGCCGAGTGGTTCGAGCAGTTGCCTGCGACGCAAAGATCGCAAGTTCGAATCCCGCCTGTACCAATGAGTTTTTACGACGAGCTTTACGGTGAAGGAAAACATCGAGAGGGAACCTGCATACGTCTGAGAAGAAATTCAAAGGCGTAAGTATAGTTGTGCTTGAGTAACGGCGATGGACTCGCCATCTGTCACGTCGGCACCTAATATACATCTGGCGGAAAGTGGGTGTGTGGGTATTATCTATACACCTCTGCCTACCCCTTCGGGAACCCTTGTGGGAAGGCGTGAGGATATATTATTATTTGAAATATATCTATCTCTATCAGAAAATGGGTGTTTTCCTTCCTTTATTTATTAAAAAACTTCCTGCAATATTCATTACACAGGCGGACCAGGGAAATATATAAACACGGGAAATATAAACATGCAAACAAACAGACCTTTACACCTCTGCCTACCCCTTCGGGTACTGCTAGTGGCTCTTCTTAGTTTGAAGTGGAATTGTAAGTTGTCTACGATTTTGGATAGATGATGTTTCAAGAAAAAAAAACAAGCTTCTCCTAGAAATAAATAAATAAATACCTGGGACAATTCCACACAAATTGACCTAGTCCCAAATTAAGCAAAGCTTGTGTTATGGTAACTAGGCAACGATATATTTACTTATATAGATAGATATATTCATAAATACATAGGACATCCAAGACTAAGGTACAAATATTCGTGTTCATCACACAAATATCTGCCCTCAGCGGGATTCGAACCCGCGACCTCAAGTTTCGCAGTCAGGAGCTCTAACCACTAGACCAGACGGTCGTCGACCAGAAATTACATGGCGATGCAATAAAACATATATGTAGCTCCAAAGACAACATTATTGAATACTCACATAGAAACATGGTAGTATTTTTATTAATACGACTATGTATTTATGTATATATCTATCTATATAAGTAAATATATCGTTGTCTAGTTACCATAACACAAGCTTTGCTTAATTTGGGACGAGGTCAATTTGTGTGGAATTGTCCCAAGGTATTTATTTATAATTATTAAACTACCCCATTTGGTGATGTTCTTAGTTCTTGGTCTGCATTAATCTATCGATGTCTCAGGAAATACAGCAGTTGTCTTCTAGCAGTTGTCGCGTGTTGTCAATATATCCTCATGACTATGCCTATTCTGACTTCCCAAAATCGAATATTCATGAATTGTTATTTTATGTACAAAAAAATTATATTGGTTTTAAATAATGTGGGAAATGTCATTGGCAAGACAGTGTTGCCATTCGTTGGCTTACAGCTAATATTAATTCTTATACTCACACTATTTCGAAGTCTTAATTTGTTCTCCGCCCATCTTGGCCAACGTAAATTTTAAAAATTATATTCCTTTGATACGGACTACTGATGCCACACGTCCACATCGCACGAGCGACGCGGACCGACTGAATTCTCCTCGACGTTACATTCCAAATTTGAAAACCTCACTCTTAAGTTGCCAGTTTAGCGAGGAACATGACTTTTCGATATTTGGCTCCATTATCTTACAACTTGTATTGGATTGGACGGCGCAAGAGAGTTCACAGAAAATTGGTTATGCGTTATCAAGCCATAATATCGCCTTTATGCGATTATCATCTCTACCAGTCGAGAATAGAGCTCAGTTTCCAATGTACTCGAAATTTTTCTAATAATTTTCGTAGCGGAGAGATGAGTTTCAACTTTAGCATGAGAAGTTTAAAGTCCAGTTTTGGCTGACATAGGATCGAAAGCCACAGGTTTTCGATAAGTTCCCGCTGAAAGCGCGCGTTTGCAGTCAAAAGGATAAGGGCAGAAATGAAAATTTGGAAACACTACTTTTAGTAGGAATATTGTTCGTTGTTATTTATGCCTTCGCAGAACGTCGCCTTAACAGAATCTGCGCCTAAATGAAGACCCCCTCCCCCTTAACAATTTACCGCCAAATCTCAGTTGACATTACACATTTTATCATCACTTCTTGATTTAAAATTAAATTGTTTCTACCCTTACGAAAAAGGTATCAAATGTTAAAAAAAACACGCTTTTTATAGAAAACCGAACTAAAAAATAGAAAATAAATTTCGATAATATCTTAAAAAGCGTGGGGTGCATGGTGTCAATAGTTATAAATATTTTATTGACAGATATTAGTAGAGTGATTATCATTTCGGTAATATCTTAAAAAGCACCCCACGCTTTTTAAGATATTATCGAAATTTATTTTCTATTTTTTAGTTCGGTTTTCTATAAAAAGCGTGTTTTTTAGTTTTTTTTAACTATTATTTATTTTCTACTTTTTAGTTATTAGTGTATTGTCATCGGTCCTCGATAAGTCTACAAAGTTTGAACGAAATCTGGCCGTTTAAAGTGGGTCAAAATCGAGCTCAAAGAAGTCGGTTACATACATACATACAGGTGAAGCTAATATAAAGCGTGTAAAAACGAAAACCAAGGAGTTTGTTACGCCGTTTCTTCTCCTGCCAGGTTTCCTTGTAAACTGTGATAACTGTAGTTTTATATTTAGTATGTACCGTTAAATAAGTGTTCCCTGTGTCCCACGCGTTGGATAAAAGTCTTTTGAATTAGATTTTTGTAGTATAAAAATAACTGCATTTCAAATTTTTTTCATGCAAGCATTTTCTCATCAATCTTCACACAATTTTCATTATTAACAACAAGACATACAGACAAACACGACCATTTGTACATCAATGTATAGATTGTCATTTCTTGTAGGTACCAGGGTAGCATGTGTTATAGGAGTGCCTTACCAACAGTGGTGAGTAGCATGTTGTCTAGTAGCAGGGCCACTGCAACTATGACGAGTTTGTTTCGCCGTTTCTTCTAACAGGTTTTCTTGTAAACTGTGGTAACTGTAGTTTTATATTTACTATGTGACGTTCAATGAGTGTTCCCTGTGGTACTTGAGTTGGATAAAAGACTTTTGATTTTGAATTTAACATAGCATATCCAATATGTTATATATCCAGCAAATAATCTATATCTAATCTAATCTATATATAAGAGAGGTAGGGCATAACGGGTTTCCCGTTCGAATTCGGAGCTGCCCGACTGGGGCAGCACCTCCACCTTACAGAAGTCCGTAGGCAAATAACTCAATTTTTTGTGTTGTGTTCCTACGCGGTGAATAAGGTTTCCAGTAATGAGCTCCTTGGGGAGGGGGGAGGATTGTTACATTGTGTTGCAAGCAGAGGGATTAAACCAAACATTATGCTGCAAACACACTGTAACTCTCCGAACACAGAGTGGCAACGCGCAAGTGATACTTCGGTATCGTGAGCGTAAATAGGCTACGGTAACCGTTTTCCATCAGGGGGGCCGTATGCTTGTTTGCCACTCTTGTTGTATAAAAAAAAAACTGTGCCAAATTTAATGTTATCAGCCGTTCTGGTGTGATGGAGTAACAATTTTTTTTATTTTTTTTATATCACATGGGTGGCAAACAAGCATGCGGTCCGCCTATGGACGCTTGCAACACCAGGGGTATCACTCGCGCGTTGCCGAATAAATATCCGTACACTTTGGCATTTTCAATATTTGTAATATTTCCAAAGAGACATTATTCAGCTACACACTTTTCCGACAGCATCGTGAAAAGAGGTCCTTAATTTCTATCGCTTTCCCACTCACACTAAAGGTAAGATATATACTTGTCTCGCTTCTGTTGTAAGTACAGGGCCATCCATCCTTTTATTGAATTGAACTAGTAGTTTTATCTTGACTTTGCTTGTACATTTAATCTATATTATTTATATGCCTATATAATTGAAAGGCCTTAATATCTAAAACGACTAGGCAAACGTAGTGTAGGACGCCCTCCGACCAGGTGGGATGACGATTTGCGAAGGACTGCTGGCAGATGCTGGATGCGGCAAGCTGAAGACAGGGCGCTATAGCGCTCATTAGGGGAGGCCTATGTCCAGCAGTGGACTAGAGTGGGCTGATGATGATGATGATGATGAATATCTAAAAATTAAATCTTAATGTATATATCAATTACGCGACACGTTGTTTGTCCGCGATGGGCTCCTAAACTACTTAACCGATTTCAATCAAATTTGCACACCGTGTGCAGTTTGATCCAACTCGAAAGATAGGATAGCTTACATCACAATTGGACCCGATAGGTGGCGCTGCGATCGTGTTTCAGGAAGTTTAACTTTTTCACCCGGGCAAAGCTGGGCGGGACAGCTAGTAAGTATATACATGTACATCTGACTGTTTCTATCTTTTTTTTCTTATACGACTTGGGTGGCAAACTAGCATGCGGCCCGCCTGATGGTAAGCGGTTACCGCCGCCTATGGACGCTTGCAACACCAGGGCTATCACTCGCGCGTTGCCGACCCTGGAGGAATCTTTTCACACCCTTCTTGAAGAACTCCATGCTGCACTCTCTAGGGAAAACCTTTTAAAATGTACCAGGAGAGCATGAACTAAACGTAATCTCTCCACACCCTTCTTGAAGAACTCCATGCTGCACTCTCTAGGGAAAACCTTTAAGAATGTACCAGGAGAGCATGAACTAAAGGTAATCTCTCCACACCCTTCTTGAAGAACTCCATGCTGCACTCTCTAGGGAAAACCTTTAAGAATGTACCAGGAGAGCATGAACTAAAGGTAATCTCTCCACACCCTTCTTGAAGAACTCCATGCTGCACTCTCCAGGGAAAACCTCAACGGGGAGCTCATTCCACAGCCTGAGCGTTAGCGGAGCGTTGTCGTTCACTATGTACATAACACATTATTTTGTGCAGTACCAACGCCAAGCCGTAGTCTCGGTCACTCGGCCACCATGGCTCATAATTTTGTTACACACATATATTTTATTAGTAGATATCTTCCCTCTCGCTCGCACAAGGCGCTTTCAACGCGTTTCGCGCATCGCCAGTTGCTCTTTGAATTCAAAGCTTTGACTTTTCAATCTTTAAATATTATATTAATAAAACTGTACTCGATCGCTTTATGAATTCCTGGTACTTTGTGAAATTTGGAAATGTTATATAAATAACTTTATATATTTTTCCGTATTAAATAGATAAAATAAAAAAAAAATTATAGACAGATATGTTGATATTCTGTCATAAATAAATGTAATATATAGGATACTCGAAACCTGGGAGCATGTATGAAGGGACTGATCACTGTGGATGAAGGGGAAAACCTCTACACTCCCCCTGCCTACCCCGTGAGGGACTCGACGTGATGAACTAATATAAAAAAATAAATATATCCAATTACTGTGGCAGTATCTCAATGCCGCAGTCAATTGAAAACTTCTCTTAGTTGTTGGGAGCCTGGTACAAGAGTTCACGTTTTCATATATTACTAGTGGTCTCGCCCAGCTTCGCTCGGGTGGAAAAAAAAAGATGGTGGCGCCACCTATCGAGTCCAATTGTGAATCTAAACCATTCCCAGATCCCCTTGAACACACACAAAAAATTTCATCAAAATCGGTCCAGTCGTTTGAGAGGAGTTCAGTGACATACACACTCACTCTTAAGAGAGGTAGGGCATAACGGATTCTCCGTTCGAATTTGTATCTGCCCGACTGGGGCAGGACCTCCACCTTATAGAAGTCCGTAGCCAAATAACACAATTTTTTTGTGTTGTGTTCCTACGTGGTGAATAAGGTTTCCAGTAATGAGCTCCTTGGGGAGGGGGGAGGATTGTTATATTGTGTTGGCAATCGAGGGATTAGACCTATTATGTTGCCAACACAGTATAACTCTCTGAACACAGAGTGGCAACGCGCAAGTGATACTTAGGTATCGTGAGCGTAAATAGGCTACGGTAACCGTTTCCCATCAGGTGGGCCGTATGCTTGTTTGCCATATATATAAAGATTATTCAAGTGTAGTTCTAAGAAAGAACTGGGGTTCTTACTCTCCTTGCCTACCCCGTTAGGGACTCAGCGTAATTTATTAAAGACTAGCTTATGCCCGCGGCTTCGCCCGCGTGGAGTTCGAAAAAGTAGCTTTGGCAATTTTCCTGCTAGAATCGGTTCAGCCGCTATGCCGTGAAAGAGAGCTTCATTACATTTGCTGAACTCTGAATTTCTCAGGATTAAAAAGAAAAAAAGTAGCCTATGTCCTATTCCTAGGTATAAGCTATCACCATTTCAACTTTCAGCCAAATCGGTTCAGCCGTTTGGCCGTGAAAGAACCCCAAACATCCAAACATCCAAACTTATAAAACACTAGCTTATGCCCGCGGCTTCGCCCGCGTGGAAAGAGCAACATACATATTTGCCTTTATAATATTAGAGCTTTGAATCTTTCGGGATTCTAATGTAGCCTATGTCTTAATCCTGGGTATAAGCCATCACCATAAAAAATATCAGTAAACCGGCTTTTTTTCAGTCGAAAAAATTTTTTTTTTTTTCAATAAAAAGTATCCTATGCTACTTCTTATACCTCCAAGAATATGTGTACAAACTTTCATGATAATCGGTTATGTAATTTTTACGTGAAAGCGTAACAAACAAACTTACATTCACATTTATAATATTAAGTAAGGATAAGGATTAAGAAGGATAAAAAAAGCCGTGGTGGCCGAGTGGTTCGAGCAGTTGCCTGCGACACAAAGATCGCAAGTTCGAATCCCGACTGTACCAATGAGTTTTTCTGAACTTAAGTACAGTGATTAGTCACACCACGAGCTTTACGGTGAAGGAAAACATCGAGAGGAAACCTGCATACGTCTGAGAAGAAATTCAAAGGCGTATGTATAGTCGTGCTTGAGTAACGGCGATGGACTCGCAATCTGTCACGTTGGCACCAAATATACCTCTGGCGGAAAGTGGGTGTGTGGGTATTTATTACCTATACACCTCTGCCTACCCCTTCGGGGACCCTTGTGGGAAGGCGTGAGGATATATTATTTATATATTATTATTATTATTATTATTATTTTTTATAAGTAAGGATTCACATTTATAATAAGAAGAAAGATAAGATAGATTTTGAGGTATACATAAAATTATTTGGAATAAATATTGTCAATGAACTACCTAGATCTAGTCGATCGGACTCTCAAGGACGGGAACGTCAAGAGTACTCGAAACCGACGAGCATGTATGAAGAGACTGATTAATGTGGTCGAAGCGAAAGAGCTATGTCTTCTTCTTCTTTCTCGGTCCCTCAGTGCTGAGGATCGCGACCACAACAGCTTGCTCTCCATTGGCTGCGGTTGTAAGTGCTGTGGACTGCCGTCTGGATGTCCGGCCCCACAGTTTTCTTTATGGCGTCTATCCATCTTGAGGGTGCTCTGCCCCTGGCTCGTCTTCCCTCCATCTGACCCACGATCATGTGTTTCTCCAGACTATGCTTAGGAGACCGCATGATATGTCCGAAGAAGCGTAGTGCCTTCTGGTGGCAGATTGCTGAGAGCCTCGTCGTGATGTTAAGCTCCTGCAGTATGGACTCGTTGGTTCTCATAGCGGTCCACGGAATTCTGAGCAGCCTTCTCCAACACCACATTTCGAACGCATCGATTTTCTTGCCGTCGTTGCTCTTGCAGCACCAGGTTTCAGCACCGTAAAGGAAAATCGAAAATACCAAGGCCCGAACAAGTCTCACTTTGTATGTAAGCCTAGGGAAAACTGCCGTTCTATAGGTACTCTCTGCCTACCCAGAGAGGGACTCGGCGTGATGATATGTATTTATGTATTGACATCAACGGATTTAAAAGATGGATTCTATCAGAAGAATTTTCAATTGATTTTCACTTTTTTCCCACGGGGTAGGCACATAGAGGAGCGCCAGGTATCTCTAGACTAGCAGACCTCGTCCTGATTTATCCGTTTCTTTACATAGTACTCACGTTCCTGAGTGTTCGGTTTGATAAGGTTGGAAAGTTTGAGCGTGGTCTTCCTCCGCTTCTTCAACCGGACACCAAAACCTTAGAGATGTCAGAGTAACCCATTTAAATAAAAACACAGATGAATCTTCAGAATTCGCATTCATCGGAAATTATGAAGAGCGGTCTAAGCGAGAGAGGTATGTAAGTCTAGAGAGAACTGGCACTCTACTCTCTCTGCTGGTTTTATGGAATTATGGTGATGACTAATTCTACCAATTGTCGAGATTGCGTCACGTAAAATATCCGAGATATCCATCTACGCGGATTTAACGTTTGACTGGCAGAAAATAAATAGCTGCAAATTCCGCTGGCTTTCCGCAAGCAACAAGTAACTTGTTGCATCGAATAGAATAGTTAGGCATTCAGAGCTAATGCTATCATAATGCAAGAGTATATTACAAGCCGTGGTGGCCGAGTGGTTCGAGTAGTTGCCTGCGACACAAAGATCGCAAATTCGAATCCCGACTGTACACCAATGAGTTTTCAGAACTTAAGTACAGTGATTAGTCACACCACGAGCTTTTACGGCGAAGGAAAACATCGACAGAAAACCTGAAAAGCAATTCAAAGGCGTATGTATAGTCGTACTTGAGTAGCAGCGATGGACTCGCCATCTGTCACGTTGGCAGCTGAAATACATCTCTGGCGGAAAGTGGGTATTTGGGTACTAACTACGCACTTTTGCCTACCCCTTCGGGGACCCTTGTGCCGTGTGAAGTGTTTTTTATTCTTTCATACTTTTCTCAGAGAATGTGGTGAGAGTACTAGGAGCGCATACAATGTAGGCGTCGCTTTAGTAGTGCCGACAACGAAGGGTTATATGAATGTCAACACGTGTAAACGAAGTCAAGTTTTCTATTAAATACTTTTCACAAACAATACCGGTGGAAGTACCAGGAGCGCATAGAATGTAGGAGTCGCATTAATTCCTTCACAAATGAAAGGCTTTTGCTATAAATGTAAGTGTAAAATATGAGTTGTTGAAAGCAAGTTAAGCCGAGTCCCATAGCTAGTGCGGCCACAGACCGCAGAATACAGTGGTGTGTGACAGGCGTAAGCCTTAGTGATTAGCGCAGAGTGCCGAGCTGTGTAGTGGCCGAAGCTGGACAGGGGTGGGGTGGAGTAGCTGTCAATATATATATATACTTTATGTATATATCGAGACCAGATATCGAGCGATACCTTATGTATAGACCAGATATCGAGAGGAAACCGGACGAAATCAAAATCATACATACATATATCATCATGCCAAGTCCCTAACGGGGTAGGCAGAGAGTATAGAGCGCCAGTTCTCTCTAGACTTACATACCTCTTTCGCTTCGTCCACATTCATCAGTCTCTCTATACATGCTCGTCGGTTTCGAGTACTCTTGACGTTCCCGTCCTTGAGCGTCCGATCGATTTGATCCAGGTAGTTGGAACGTGGTCTTCCTCTGCCTCTTCTTGCACACACTTTCTCTTTGTATATCTGTTTCGTCAATCTTTCTTCACTCATCCTTTCTATATGTCCAAACAAATGTAACATGCCTATCTTCATCTTTAAAATCACGCCCTCATTCACGCCAGTTGATTGGTGAATGTCTTCAATGCGATGCGATGTGAGAGAGATTGTTACTCCGCACAGTTTTCGAAGAGATCGCCTCTCAATTTCATTTAAGCTATTATCATACTTCCTCTGGCAAACCCATTTGCTGCCGTACAATAAAGTAGGCACTAATATCGCGTTGTGGACAGCAACTCGAGCATTCTTGCTGAGACTTTTGCTGCCCATCAACGCCGACATGGCTCCATTCACCTTATTACCGGCAGTTATCCTTCTTTCAATATCTTTTTCATACTTTCCATCTCGTGTGAACATGCTTCCTATATATACAAATTCATTCACTTGCTCTAGAATTTGCCCATTTACCGATATAACACACTCGGTCACTTGTAACAAATAAAACTTAGTAAAATAAAATAAGTAACGTTGTAAAAAATAATAATGGCCGTCAAAGGTGAATGACAAACCATATTAATATTTTTATTGAGAAATTATATAAAAAAAGGGACTGTAAATATGTAATTACTTTAATTGTGGTTTCCTTGCTTTTTCTCTCCTCTTGCAATTTTTAATTGACCTAAATAATTTTATATTCATATTTTAAATACAAATATGTATCGCTACTCTATTCCATTTTCTGTCCATTTCACTGACCCTAAAGGTTTCTTTAAGTGTCAGAGGGAGATGGCGCATAGCTTTCGACGTTGCGAGTGAGCGAGATAGAAGGCAGACAATGACAAACGTATACACACGTATAGTAGAGGTCATAACTTGGCGGATTACAATCCATTTCTAAAGCAGATTGAACTGAATTTCGCGGAACAATTATCGTGTTTATGAAAAAGAGATTGCTCAAAAGAGCCGTCAACTGGAAGCTTTCATCTCGGCTGTACCAAACGAATTCTGATATCAAGTAATAGTGATTACACGAGAAGTTTTACAAATACTACAAACGTTTGAGAAGAATCAATCTTCGCCACCCCTTAAGACCAAATCAAAATATTTTTACTTCACATAGGCCGAGATGGGCACTTATAAAACGTCAAAAACGGTGCTCGGTTCGGGTTGGTCGTTTCCATGGAGAAGAACCGGCAAGAAACTCCTTACTCTTACTTATATCTATTTTGGAGCCAACGTGACAGATGGCGAGTCCTGTCCTTCCTCAAGCACGACTATATATTCAAACGATGCAAACGCATTTGAAATTATTTTCAAGGTTTTTTAAATAAAGCATGTGATATTTCTAATCGCAGTCTTGTCCGGTCAATTTGGATATTCGAAGTTACATAAAATAATAAAATATAATATATTCTCACGCCTTCCCACAAGGGTTCCCGAAGAAGTAGGCAGAGGTGTATAGGTAATACCTACACACCCACTTTCCGCCAGTGGTATATTCGGTCGTACCAAAAATAGTGGGAGTGTGGGCACTACCTATACATCTCTGCCTACCCCTTCGGGGACCCTTTGGGTATATAAGACATAAATAAAAACGAATTTAATCTGATTTATCCTCCAATTAGACTGTATGCGAAAGTTATAAGTACTAGGATCGCATGAAACTGGCGAGTCTTAAATTGGTTCAATACGGCGGCAGTCACGTAATTGCTGGCGACGGGCGTAGGCTTAGCCTGTGGGTCATTTGCTCCTAGTATATAGTTGAGGGAAATATTGTTAGCACATATTATCATCACGCCGAGTATACTCAAAGGGGTAAAAGGGTTTTTTTTTATAATAAGTCTAAATTAAAATAGTAATAAATAAATAGCCATGGTGGCCGAGTGGTTCGAACAGCGGCCTGCGACACAAAGATCGCAAGTTCGAATTCCGACTGTACCAATGAGTTTTTCTGAACTTAAGTACAGTAATTAGTCACACCACGAGCTTTACGGTGAAGGAACACATCGAGAGGAAACCTGCATACGTCTGAGAAGTAATTCAAAGGCGTATGTATAGTCGTGCTTGAGTAACGGCGCTGGACTCGCCATCTGTCATCTGTCACGTTTACACCTGATATACTTCTGGCGGAAAGTGAGTGTGTGGGTATTACCTATACACTTCTGCCTACCCCTTCGGAGATCCTTGTGGGAAGGCGTGAGGATATATTATTTATCATTATTTTTATATGATATCATGTTCTAAAATATATATTATAAACTCCTAGAGATGCCTTATCCCCTGGTATTCGGGTGCTCCGTATGCAGGGCAGTCACGCCGCATCACGGCGCTTTATTAAATACTTCGCGCACATCACATTCCTTGACGACTGCTAAGTTCATGTGACCATGAACTTATTAAGGATAAGGGATAATTAACCTTATGGTACAACTCCCTATACGACAGACACCTTTGCTTTTTATGAGCTGGTCTCTTGTCCGCGTCTCTGATACAATTCCTTCCATTTGCCTCTGTCCAGCGCAATCTCTTTGACCTCCCTATACGCCATGAGAGACACCTTTGCTTTAAGAGCTGGTCTCTTGTCGGCGTCTCTGATGCAATACCTTCCATTTGCCTCTGTCCAGCGCAATCTCTTTGACCTCCCTATACGCCATGAGAGACACCTTTGCTTTAAGAGCTGGTCTCTTGTCGGCGTCTCTGATGCAATACCTTCCATTTGCCTCTGTCCAGCGCAATCTCTTTGACCTCCCTATACGTCATGAGAGACACCTTTGCTTTAAGAGCTGGTCTCTTGTCGGCGTCTCTGATGCAATACCTTCCATTTGCCTCTGTCCAGTGCAATCTCTTTGACCTCCCTATACGCCATGAGAGACACCTTTGCTTTAAGAGCTGGTCTCTTGTCGGCGTCTCTGATGCAACTCCTTCCATTTGCCTCTGTCCAGCGCAATCTCTTTGACCTCCCTATACGTCATGAGACTTATCTTTGATCTGACTCATGTATGTAAATATTGATCTTCCTTGTTTCTTTTGAAAGGCAATAAAAGTGGTTTTAGAACTCCAAGACAAGAAACCTCAGAAAATACGTAGGAAACTTTAACTGCTCATAAAATTCAATTCATGATGCTTATGACTCAGAAAACATAAAAGAGCCGTAGTGGCCGAGTGGTTCGAGTAGTTGCCTGCAACACAAAGATCGCAAGATCAAATCCCGACTGTACCAATGAGTTTTTCTGAACTTAAGAGCAGTGATAAGTCACACCATGAGCTTTACGGTGAAGGAATCATCGAGATGAAACCTGCATACGTTTGAGAAGCAATTCAAAGGCATATGTATAGTCGTGCTTGAGTAACGGCGACGGACTCGCCATCTGTCACGTTGGCTACTACCTCTGCCTACCCCTTATGGGAAGGCGTAAGGATATATTACAACGTAGAGTGGTATCAAAATTAAAACCTTCTTTGATAAACTCGGATAAATTAATTACAGAAAGCGACTAGAGCAGTCCCGAAAATCCTGAAAAGTAAAATGAAATTGTCACCCTCGATTCGACCAGTGTGACCAGACATACGATTTTCAACATTACCAGTTATAGATAGAGTTGAAAATTGCCTGAATTGTTTGATTCATGTACATTCACAAAATTTTTTGCCCACAAGCATTACATTTTCCACTTTGCGAATTCGATGTTAAAATTCTTTTTCGAATGACAAATATTTTTCTTTACAATTCAATGGGAAGAATGGATAACAGGGGTAGAACGGAATAAATTGCTTTTTAAATAGGTTAGCGGATACGCGTCCTTTGCTATACATAGTCAGAATATACGTAGCTTGCTTAAAATCCTTCGTTTCATGATATCCTAGTCCTTTTGCCTACTCCGTAAAGCATTTTACATACCTTCACCCCCTTCCCCCCACAAGGGTCTTCGAAGGTGGTCAGAGAGGCCACACTCTCTTGTCACCGAGGATATATTTAGGTGACCGATGGCGAGTCTGTCAATCATTGAAGCACGAAATCCTCTCAAACGTATGCAGGTTTCCTCTCGATGTTTTCCTTCACAGTAAACCTCGTGGTGTGGTACGTAAGTTCAGAAAAACTTGATACAGTCTGGATTCGTACTTGCAATCTCTGTGTTGCAAAGCAACTTCTCGACCACCACGGCTCAATTATTTATAACTAAATCCTCGCCTTAGACAGAGGTATGTAGGTATTACACACACACCCACTTTCCGCCAGAGATATATTTTAGGTGCCAACGTGACAGATGGCGAGTCCATCGCCGTTGCTCAAGCACGACTATACATACGCCTTTGAATTGCTTCTCAGACGTATGCAGGTTTCCTCTCGATGTTTTCCTTCACCGTACTTCACGGCTCCAATTATAGTTACAGAAAATTTAAATATATTTTGTTGAATTATCCTCAACTGTGGGAAAAAGTGGGGAAAATGAGTAGAATTTATCCGAATAAAGCTATCATCAATACCAGAGACGCATAAAATTGTACACGTCCGATCCAGCGGGGGTGATAATTGAGCCATTGTGATGGGGAGGCGGGCAAAGAGGAGCTATTCGTAGATGGCCAGGACGGTGCTACGGCGTAGACACACGCTACGGCGTAGACCCCCAACCGTAGTAATAACCTTGCATACATTGCCTATAAAATGATCGCCATCTATAATATGTTACTATTGACGGTGTAGTGGTTAAAGCTTCAGACTGCGAATCTTGAGGTCGCGGGTTTGATTCACTCTGAGGACAGATATTTCTGTGATGAACACGAGTAGTTTACCTTGCGTACGCATAAGCGTCTGCCGGAGTTAAAAAAATAGCTTATGTATTTTTCAGGATTAAAATGTTGCCTATGTGCTAATCCTAAGTGTAAGCCATCACCATTTCAACTTTCAGCCAAATCGGTTCAGCCGTTTTGCCGTGAAAGAACCGCAAATATCCAAACTTTTCTCTTTATAATATTATCATAATAATTTCACCTTTATAATATTATAAACTAGCTTATGCCCGCGGCTTCGCCCGCGTGGAGTTCGAAAAAGTAACTTATGTATTTTCCTGCTAGAATCGGTTCAGCCGCTATGCCGTGAAAGAGCATCATACTTTATAATATTAGAGCTTTGAATTTTTCGGGATTCAAATGTATCGTATGACCTAATCCTAGGTGTAAGCCATCACCACTTTTGTAAAAGTTATTTTTCAATAAAAAGTATCCTATGTTACTTCTAATACCTCCAAGAATATGTGTACAAAGTTTCATGATGATCGGTTAAGTAGTTTTTACGTGAAAGCGTAACAAACAAACTTACATTCACATTTATAATATTATAAGTATAAGTATAAGTAAGTAAGGATAATATAATAAATATAGTAAGATATTTGACCTAAAAAAACAATTACCACAGTAGCCAACGGTACTAGGGTGACATATATTCAAAGAGTTGTCCTATCTCGGTATTTAGTCTTTGTGCAGAGATATTGGGGTCAGAGAGTAAGGATAATACTTGGCACGTACTGTAAAGGCCGGCTTATATGCACGAATTTACCAATTTTAATTGAATTATTATTTATTTCGCAACCTACAATTTATACACATACATATTAACACGCCCTCACGGGGTAGGCAGAGAGAGTAGAGCGCCAGCTCTCTCTAGACTTACATACTTCTTTCGCTTCGTACACATTCATCAGTCTCTTCATACATGCTCGTCGGTTTCGAGTACTCTTGACGTTCCCGTCCTTGAGAGTCCGATCTATTTGATCCAGGTAGTTGGAATGTGGCCTTCCTCCTTCTTCTTGCACACACTTTTGCTTTGTCTATCTGTTTCGTCAATCTTTCTTCACTCATCCTTTCTATGTGTCCAAACCAACGTAACATAACATATAATCTAACAATAGACAAATAACAATCCAGCGCCATGTAAGCCCCTCGTATAACATTCAACAGGCAGACGTGGACGGCTCCCGTGCAAATTGGAATTTATTCATTTACTTCTCAGATATTTATATACATACATACATATCATCACGCCAAGTCCCTAACGGGGTAGGCAGAGAGTATAGAGCGCCAGTTCTCTCTAGACTTACATACCTCTTTCGCTTCGTCCACATTCATCAGTCTCTTCATACATGCTCGTCGGTTTCGAGTACTCTTAACGTTCCCGTCCTTGAGAGTCCGATCTATTTGATCCAGGTAGTTGGAACGTGGCCTTCCTCTGCCTCTTCTTGCACACACTTTTGCTTTGTATATCTGTTTCGTCAATCTTTCTTCACTCATCCTTTCTATATGTCCAAACCAACGTAACATGCCTTTCTTCATCTTTACAATCACGCCCTCATTCACGCCAGTTGATTTGCGAATCTCTTCATTGCGGATTCGATCTAATATCGTTACGCCGCACATTTTTCGAAGAGATCGCATCTCGACTGCATTCAAGCTATTTTCATACTTCCTCTGACATACCCAGGATTCGCTGCCATACAATAAGGTAGGTACCAATATCGCGTTGTGGACAGCAACTCGAGCATTCTTGCTCAGACTTTTACTGCCCATCAACGCCGACATGGCTCCATTCACCTTATTTCCGGCAGTTATCCTTCTTTCAATATCTTTTTCATACTTTCCATCTCGTGTGAACATGCTTCCAAGATATACAAATTCATTCACTTGCTCTAGAATTTGCCCATTTACCGATATTGCACACTCGGTCACTTGTTCATCTCTTTCGAATACCAGAACCTTAGTCTTGCCAGCGTTTAGGCGCAGCCCCTTCTTTTCACATTCTTCTTTCATTATGGTAACTAGTGACTGCAGTTCGCCCTCTGATGACGCCAGTAAAACCGCGTCATCGGCGTATAGTAGGCAGTTGACCACTAAGTTTCCCATTTTCACTCCACATCCGTTCGTTCTTAGTGCTCTCAGACAGTTATCTAGATATATAATGAACAGCCAGGCAGACATGATACACCCTTGTTTGACCCCCGACTTCACATCAAACCAGGGTGACATCTCACCGTTAACCCTAACGCACGCCTCGCTATCACTATAGAGTGATTTCACGGCATGCAGTAGGGAACTGCTCACTCCATATCCAGGCAACACGTCCCAGAGTTCCTTTCGTACGACTCTATCAAATGCCTTCTCTAAGTCGACGAAAGCGCAGAAAACCCTTTGGTTAATATCCAAAAACTTTTCCGCGATTCCGCGAAGCGAGAAGGTTTGATCCATACATCCTCTTCCTGGTCTAAATCCACCTTGGGATTCCCAGAGAAACCTTTCGGATCGCTCTTGCATTCTTATCGTCAGGATCTTCGTGTACACTTTACTAGCTAAGCTGACCAAGCTGATGGCTCTGTAGTTGGAGCAGTCCAATCGTGATCCCTTTCCTTTATAGAAAGGCACGATGACTGCTCGCCTCCAGTCGTCCGGAACATCACCCTTTTCCCAGCAAAGATTGCATAGCAAATAGATGACGTCCCAGACCGCTGGTCCACCGTACTTGATCATCTCAGCCGTAATCCCATCTATTCCCGCAGCTTTTCCACATTTCAGACTTCTTATCGCACTTACAATCTCTCCCATACTTATTTTATCCGCTATAGGATCCTCGACAGATTCTGTTGGAGGCAGCTCTATGAGTAGATCAGCGGCATCATCATCATACATATCTTTGTAGAATTCACTCCATCGCCTGAGGACGTCAGTTTTGTCAGTAAGTATGTCATTGTCCTTCGAAATAATCACATTCATCCTACTACTGGCTGTAACACAATTTCTGGACTTCTTAACTTCTCTCCAAAAAAGTTTTGCATTGTCCTTGAAATTATGCGACAGTTTTTCGTCTACAGTCATTTGGAACCTCTCACGCTTCTGAGCTATTATCTCTTTCGTACGATTTTTTTGCAGGCGATATTTTTCTTTCATCTTTTCTTTCATACTTTCACTTGAGCTGGACATAGCCAAAATGTCTTGCCTTGCATCCTTCTTCTTTTTAACTTCTTCTTTCACTTCATCATCCCACCAACCATCGCCATTTTTGGTTGTCCGCCCTTTCGAAATGCCACAAACCTCTTTCGCGGCGCATAAAATGCTGGACTTAAGGAACTGCCAACAAACATCGACACTCTCAAACACATCTTTCGGGGGACAGGCTAGCTGTTCAGATACCCTTTCTTGATATCTGTCTCTAATAGCCGCATCTTGAAGCCTCCAGCTTTTGATGCGGTCTGCGACTGCAGAACAGGGACCCCCAGCACGGGATCGCCAGCCCGCGAACAGACCTCTTATTCTAGTTATAACCAGAAAGTGGTCCGTTCCCAGGTCGGCTCCCCTATACACCCTGGTGTCCATCACCTGTGTTCTGAGTCGCTGATCTATTAGAAACAGATCTATCATGCTTCGCTCATTTTTCCGTTCCCATGTATACTGATGAATCCTCTTGTGGTCGAACATGGTGTTCGTCACAAAAAGGTCTCTCTCCATGCATACATCTAATATCAGTTTGCCTGCCTCGTTCACTCTCTTATCACCATACTTGCCGAGTACTGCCTCGTAATCCTTACGGGCTGTCCCGACCCATCCATTCAGATCACCACAAATAATCAGCTTTTCATTCCCTTCTTTCGTCTCTAGAACATTACTCACACATTCCCAGAACTTATTCAGGTCGCAAGTGTCCGCTGAGGCCACCGGAGCATACACCGCGACTAAAAATAGTCGGGTAAGGCCTATTTTAAAGCGAGCCCAAATAAGTCTGGGGCTCACCGCATCATAACTTATCATACATTCTGCCAAGCGGCTGGATAGTAGAATTCCCACTCCCTGGCAGGCGTGCTCGGTGTTTGCCACTCCTGACCACAGCACTAAACTCCCGCCCGGGAGCTCGTCTACTCCACTACCCTTCCGCTTGGTTTCAGACAAGCACACAACATCTAACTCGCTCTCTGTCATAACATCGATCAATTCGTTCATCTTATCAGCCATACCTCCTCTTACATTCCATACACCCATCCTACACTCCACACTCCACTTCCCGCCGTGAGGCACTCCGCGTGATGGGTGGCGGTCCCCATCGCCGCACTGTGCTGAATTTTTCGCACCAGCGGGGACGGACTGGTGCGCGTCGCCTCGGGGGCACGCCCTAACAGCCGTCCGGCCAATGCGCATCGAGTGGAATTGCAGCCCTCTGGGCTGGCAGGAATCGCGACGTGCACGCTTCCACTGTGATCCCCTATATAGATCCCCTAGATATTTATATTATTTATTCATCTTCGTTTTATGCTATCCTGGTACAATTGGGCTATCCAAAGGACATAAAAAAGCATCGAATATCGTCATAAGGTATGAATAATTTATGATTACATAATATAGCCGCGGTGGCCGACTGTTTCGAGTAGCCTGCAATACAAAGATTACAAGTTCGAATCCCGACTGTACTAATCAGTTTTTCTGAACTTAAGTACAGTGATTGGTCAGACCACGAGCTTTACGGTGAAGGAAAACATTGAGAGGAAATCTGCATTCGTCTGAGTAGAAATCATTTGAATATTTTTTTTATAAATATAATATAAAATCTATCCTATATCCTTCCCAATTCGAAAATATCTGTACAAAGTTTCATGATGATCGGTTAAGTAGTTTATGATACACTTACACTTATGAAAGTAAACTTAAAGTGGGTGTGTGGGTATTACCTATACACCTCTGCCTACCCCTTCGGGGACCCTTGAGGGAAGGCGTGGGGAGGCGACTTAAAAACAGGGGTTTTGGGCATCAGACGTTGGAAAAGAAAAATAAAAAATATGTGTTCACAAAATTATTATTTCATAATACAATAATAGATTAAACGTCAAACGTCAAATCGCTGTCAAAATCAACTTCAAATCTGTCTAACTTTTCATTTCTCAGGTAGCAAGTTGTTTCACAATCACATAGTTTTTATAAAATACAACCTTGTAGAAAAAAAACTGAATATGAAAAATATTATATCGATAAACGTATTTATTACCTGAAAAAGTTCTGATCAGAATGGAAATCAATTTCTGTTTTATGAAAAGGCCGTAGAAAATGCCAGGATTCTTAATTCCAAATAGTAAATAATTCGGCGACTTATTTGTATGAAATTTGATCGCTGCGACAAATCCTTTTTCTAGAGTAATGCACGGTTGCATTTAATTTTCTTAAGAGACTTTCGGTTTAAATAAAATCGAAACAAAACCTTAATTACTTGGGAAAAAGAAACTTTAATATGTCATCCGACAGATGGCCCCGAAATTTAAATATTTGAACCCTATCTTGACTTCCACAAAATTAACGTTTCCCTTGACGATGAAAGTACCAGGCACTCAGAAATGATAATGATTATAAATTAAGTCTATCCTTGGAAATGGAATTCGTAGCCTCCTCCAAAGCTATGGGGCCCTTTCTCTTCCACTTCATTTTCCCGGTACTGTGGACAGAAATAAAAAAGATTGTATAAATTTAGGCTCTTAAAAGATTTCGTAGTTTCGTCCCGCGGTTGCCTTAGGCTATGGAATGAGCTCCCCGTTGAGGTTTTCCCTAGAGAGTGCAGCATGGAGTTCTTCAAGAAGGGTGTGAAGTGATTACCTTTAGTTCATGCTCTCCTGGTACATTCTTAAAGGCTTTCCCTAGAGAGTGCAGCATGCAGTTCTTCAAGAAGGGTGTGGAGAGATTACCTTTAGTTCATACTCTCCTGGTACATTCTTAAAGGCTTTCCCTAAAGAGTGCATTGAATTCTTCAAGAAGGGTGTGGAGAGATTACATTTAGTTCATGCTCTCCTGGTACATTCTTAAAGGCTTTCCCTAGAGAGTGCAGCATTGAGTTCTTCAAGAAGGGTGTGGAGATGTTACCTTTAGTTCATGCTCTCCTGGTACATTCTTAAAGGCTTTCCCTAGAGAGTGCAGCATGCAGTTCTTCAAGAAGGGTGTGGAGAGATTACCTTTAGTTCATACTCTGCTGGTACATTCTTAAAGGCTTTCCCTAAAGAGTGCATTGAATTCTTCAAGAAGGGTGTGGAGAGATTACATTTAGTTCATGCTCTCCTGGTACATTCTTAAAGGCTTTCCCTAGAGAGTGCAGCATTGAGTTCTTCAAGAAGGGTGTGGAGATGTTACCTTTAGTTCATGCTCTCCTGGTACATTCTTAAAGGATTTCCCTAGAGAGTGCAGCATGCAGTTCTTCAAGAAGGGTGTGGAGAGATTACCTTTAGTTCATACTCTCCTGGTACATTCTTAAAGGCTTTCCCTAAAGAGTGCATTGAATTCTTCAAGAAGGGTGTGGAGAGATTACATTTAGTTCATGCTCTCCTGGTACATTCTTAAAGGCTTTCCCTAGAGAGTGCAGCATTGAGTTCTTCAAGAAGGGTGTGGAGATGTTACCTTTAGTTCATACTCTCCTGGTACATTCTTAAAGGCTTTCCCTAAAGAGTGCATTGAATTCTTCAAGAAGGGTGTGGAGAGATTACATTTAGTTCATGCTCTCCTGGTACATTCTTAAAGGCTTTCCCTAGAGAGTGCAGCATTGAGTTCTTCAAGAAGGGTGTGGAGATGTTACCTTTAGTTCATGCTCTCCTGGTACATTCTTAAAGGCTTTCCCTAGAGAGTGCAGCATTGAGTTCTTCAAGAAGGGTGTGGAGAGATTACATTTAGTTCATGCTCTCCTGGTACATTCTTAAAGGCTTTCCCTAGAGAGTGCAGCATTGAGTTCTTCAAGAAGGGTGTGGAGAGATTACCTTTAGTTCATACTCTCCTGGTACATTCTTAAAGGCTTTCCCTAAAGAGTGCATTGAATTCTTCAAGAAGGGTGTGGAGAGATTACATTTAGTTCATGCTCTCCTGGTACATTCTTAAAGGCTTTCCCTAGAGAGTGCAGCATTGAGTTCTTCAAGAAGGGTGTGGAGATGTTACCTTTAGTTCATGCTCTCCTGGTACATTCTTAAAGGATTTCCCTAGAGAGTGCAGCATGCAGTTCCAATGTAAGAAGAACAGATTCCTCGTCAGCAACGCGCGAGCGACACCTGTCTTTAGGCGGCAGTACCGCTTACCATCAGGCGGACCCAAGTTCAGTTACCTGGCCATCATCTCCCCCAGCCTGTGATCTCCAACTGGGCGCGAAGTGAGTACTAGGAGCTCTTTGAGCTCCTTCGTAACCCTGCAACAAGAAAATGTACCAGGGTAACATAGCTGTTAGGTACTTATATTAGGGCCGTGATGGCCAAGCGGCTTTAGTCACTTACGAAACCAAAATTGTATGCGAAGCCGGCAGTCGGTACTCATAATTTTACTGTTTTAAATATTTCAAATACATAATACTAATTATTAAGTGTAGGAAAACATCGAGAGAAAGCCTGCCTACGCCTGAGAAGCATTTCAAAATCGTATGTATAGTCGTGCTTGAGAAACCGCGATGGACTCGCCATCTTTATTTTCTTTTTTTTTATACCACTTGGTTGGCAAACAAGCATGCGGTCCGCCTGATGGGAAGCGGTTACCGCCGCCTATGGACGCTTGCAACACCAAGGGTATCACTCGCGCGTTGCCGACCCTGCAGGAATCTTTTCACACCCATCTTGAAGATTGAGAATTCCCCGTCGATGGCGAGAGGTGCGGTGGTAGAAGGTGGAAGTGGGCATCATGTGGAACAATTCTGCAGAACACTCCCCGTTATACAAGCGGTAGAACACACACACCAAATTTCACAAAATTATTAATTAAATTATATTAAATATTACTTGAGAGAAGAGCCGTGGTTGCCGAGTGGTTCGAGCAGTTGCCTGCTACACAAAGATCGCAAGTTCGAATCCCGACTGTACACCAATGAGTTTTTCTGAACTTAAGTACAGTGATTAGTCACACCACGAGCTTTACGGTGAAGGAAAACATCGAGAGGAAACCTACATACGTCTGAGACGAAATTCAAAGGCGTATGTATAGTCGTGCTTGAGTAACGGCGATGGACTCGCCATCTGTCACGTTGGCAAATAATATAGCTCTGGCGGAAACTGGGTGTGTGATTATTACCTATACACCTCTGCCTACCCCTTCGGGGACCCTTGTGGTAGGCGTTAGGATATATTATATTATATATATTTTTATATAAATATTACTTGGTCTTGACTCCAGTTCTGCTGTGGCTCGGGTTTCTGCTGGTTGTACTGCTGCTGCAGTTGGTACTGTTCACGCTGCATAGCGTATGCATTTTGGTAGTGGTTGTCTGGATAGAAAAAGCTTCTGTTGATTCATGATGCCCTAGTACTTTTAAAGAGGTAGGGCACAAAATTGGATTAGTAAACGATCTTAAAGGATGACACCACTTCCTAGCGGTTTCCTATTCCTGTGGTTTAGAGAAATATGGCGGCATTCTGGAAACTCTGGGTCCTCTTAATATTTTGTTTGTCATTCAAAGCTCAAATATTCTTACCATGATTTGCTGGCTGCACCGGTTCTGGACTCTTTGGCAAGTGACTTCCTTCAATTATCTTTAAAAAGAAAAAAATATATTAAAATTTCAAAGTAACGGCGATGGACTCGCCATCAACCACGTTGGCACCTAAAATATATAATAAAGTGGGTGTATGGGTATTACCTATACACCTCTGCCTACCCCTTCGGAGACCCTTGTGGGAAGGCGTGAGGATATGTAGAGTAAATAAATATATATATATACCTTGGGACAATTCCACACAAATTGACCTAGTCCAAAATTAAGCAAAGCTTGTGTTATGGTAACTAGACAACGATATATTTACTTATATAGATAGATATATACATAAATACATAGGACATCCAAGACTAAGGTACAAATACTCGTGTTCATCACACAAATACCTGTCCTCAGCGGGATTCGAACCCGCGACCACAAGTTTCGCAGTCAGGAACTCTAACCACGTGACAGATGGCGAGTCCGTCGCCGTTACTCAAGCACTACTATACATACGCCTTTGAATGTCTTCTCAGACGTATGCAGGTTTCCTCTCGATGTTTTCCTTCACTGTAAAGCTCGTGGTGTGACTAATCACTGTACTTACATTCAGAACAACTCATTGGTACAGTCGGGATTCGAACGCGCGATCTTTGCATCGCAGGCAACTATTCGAACCTCTCGGCCACCACGGCTTTACTCTAATTTAATTTATTTGTATAGCAGTAATACCTGGAATCCGTCTTTCCCCGCCCTATACTTTAACTTAACCAGCTGCCCGCTGGGGTCCTTGTACTGGTACCCGCCGACCCTGGAGCCGTCAGGCTCTATCACCTCTCCAGCTGCCAGCCCGTTGTCAGAAGCGTACTCGAAGCGGAAATTGCCATCTGGAAGTATTAGACCTTCTTCAATCTATGCGATCCTGGTACATCAGATGACTTAATTTTTTTTTTTGTATGAAAAATATATTATTTATCTGCGTGCGAGTGGTTAGGTGCCTAGGTTTTTAAGGTGTTTAGGTGTTTAGGTGCTTAGGTGCATAGTATTAAAAGGTGATAGGTAGGCAGAGGAAGGCCACGTTCCAACTACCTGGATCAAATCGATCGGACTCTCAAGGACGGGAACGTTAAGAGTACGAGACGAGACGAGCATGTATGAAGAGACTGATGAATGTGGACGAAGCGAAAGAGGTGTATGTAAGTCTAGAGAGAACTGGCGCTCTATACTCTCTGCCTACCCCGTTAGGGACTATAACGTGTGCGTCTCGGGACGCCCGACAGAAGTAACTTAAACTAATCTGAGTTGAACTATTTAATATTGAAATCGATCTATATGAAATTTATTCTGACATATCATAAAAAAATATTGTTTCTGAAATTCTACAAATTTATTTAATTTATTTATTTATTTATTATAAAAAATTAGTAAAAACTTATGTACTCCACGTCACAGGTTTCGTCGAAATATTGAAATTGCTCGTAAAAGTTCCTTGTATCAATTTTAGCGCCATCTAGTATAACTTGGCAGGACTAGTTCAGCATATCAATTGATTATATTTAGCATTATTGTAAAGCTATTTAGTAGTGTTTATGCACAAGTACAGATGGCACTTTTGACGTAACGCGTTACGTAACGAAGCGGCTCACCCTCCCATAAGAAATTATCACTTCAAAAATCTTAGCTACCTGATGTAAGCGCTTGTTTGTGATGCAAGATGGACGCCTGACGTTCTTTGCTCATAGCGTATGGGACTCGCCAAGGTTCAGGTTTTAGCTGGCTCTGACTCGATCCTGAAGAATACAGATCATTATTAACTTATTTAGGTAGTGTAGTGTTACGTATGTATGGAGCGGAATAAAAGATGTTATTCAGATATTTTTTTATTCCTCAAGGGTAGCAAACAACCATGCGGTCCGCCTGATGGTAAGCGGTTACCGCCGCCTATGGACGCTTGCAACACCAAGGGTATCACTCGCGCGTTGCCGACCCTGCAGGAATCTTTTCACACCCTTCTTGAAGAACTCCATGCTGTTTTAATACTGGTTTAATGACAATGGCGCGCATATGTACCAAAGCCCCCCAAAACAATTCGCTGACAGCTGTCAGGCAAGTCAGTATACACATCCTACATTCATATTCATTCATTTCGTTCATTCCTTCACTCAATTCCGATTATGACGATTTCTGTATGTCACACGTTTGGATGGTTTAGATATCAAATTGATTTTGATAGATAGCGTTCCTATCATGTTCAGAAAATATGTTTTGCGTTGTCGTACATACCCCTCCACTGCTCCTGTGTCCCTGGTCGCCAACTTTCCGAGGTTCCCTGAGGAATGACGTCATTCCGAGCCGGGGTAAATAGTCCTTTTTGGTCTAACTGTAGACAAACATATTTGTTATATTTATCTTGTTTTATCTATGTTTTGTATAGTAAGCAACGACCTATTGTCGGGCCTACGCTGTTCCCCCATACTTAAGTACTAATGCTGTAACATAATAATATTGTTATTGTATACCTAATGATTTGAAAAGAGTAACCTTGGAGTTTCTTGCCGGTTCTTCTCCATGCAAACGACCAACCCGAACCGTGCACCTTTTTCGACGTTTTATAAGTGATTTGATTCTGATCATGTAATATTTCATCGGATATTTTGAGAACGAGACGATTTTACGCGTAAGAAACTAGTGATAGAAATTATAATTGAATCTTACTTTATCATTGACGTCTGTCCACGGCAGATGCAACGGACGGAACAAGGCTGGCTCGATCACCTGCCACACACCCCTTGCCTTACATGCATGCCTGGTACCTTGCAATTATTTGCGATTTACCAAAATGGAAGCCAAGTCGCAAGAATTGTCAATATTAAATCTATGTCCGGCATTCAAGCCTCCTCACTACCCCGAAGTGGTAGGCAGAGGCAGCACCCTCTTTTCGCTAGATATATTTAGGTGCCAACATGACACATGGCGAGTCTGTCGCCTTAAGTATATATTGAACTAGCTGTCCCGCCCAGCTTCGCCCGGGTAAAAAAGTAAAAAAACACGTTTTTCAACTATTGCTTACCCTATGGAAGCAATAATTGAAAAACGTGTTTTTTTATTTCATAAAAAGTTGAGTTTCTTGAAATCCGTTCTTAGCTGACCTCTACACCGCGTAAGGAGTACTCCTACCAAATTTCAAGTCAATTGGCCTTATAGTTCCTGAGATTTCGTGATGAGTGAGTTCAAAAATGGGATCTCCTATATATATATATATATAAATTATTTAAAAAATACTAGCGCTGTAGATACTAAATGGTTACTGTCAATTATTCTTTAGGTTAAATACCATTCTGTCTTTTTTATCTATCTTTTTAAGATATACAATTCCGTAGAACATTAATTTGGTTTATCTCGTAAGGTTTAGCCAGCGTTTGCGCTTTGCGCGCACAAAAATATGTTTGTTACGACATCACATTACAAATCTTTGAATCTTTCAGCTTTTCTGTGCTAAAATATATTATACATATGAACCTTCCTCTTGAATCACTCTATATATTGCTGACTGCATTATAGTATTAATAGTTTAAAATCTAAGCGAACAGTCAGCGGTAGTGACCTCAATTTATACTCTCTATACCTAAAATCCAATCTTTAAAATCCTTAAAAATAATATTGATAATTCCTACTTATTGAAGAGAATTAGTTTTTACTGTCCAAGTCGCAACACACGGAAACAATTCAGAAAATTGTTCCATATCCCTACATTCAAGACCAACCACGCTATGAATTCATTCATCCCTCGAGCTTGCTGTTCTCATAATGTGCACTTCAACAGTGACCTGAACATGTTTGACAGAACCAGTTTGGGTAAATTTAAATATCATATCCTTAAAATATTGTCAGCATCATGAAATGTACATCTTGCATAATTTAGAAATATTGTTAAACAAACTGTTCTTCTTCTTCTGTTTACTGCTCTTTCGACCACATGCTCCACAGGAATTATGTTATCTGTGGACACTGTTTGTCTATGTATTAACTTTATTTTTAATTTATGTTCTTTTTTTTATGTGAGACTGTTTGTGTTCCTAAATAAAGTAAAATAAAATAAAAATAAAATAAATATTATAAAGCTGAAGAGTTTGTTTGTTTGAACGCGCTAATCTCAGGAACATCTAGTTGGAATTGAAAAAATATTTTTGTGTTGGATAGTCCATTTCTCTAGGAAGGCTTTAGGCTATATAACATCACGCTACGACCAATAGGAGCGAAATATAAATGTTGCAAGAACGGGAAAAAATATTCCTTTTTGAGAGCTTCCGTTGCGTGCGCTGCGTAAACGGTTTAAGTTACGAAAATATCATGTGAGGGAATTGTTCCTCTTTAAAAGTTCTAAAAAAAAGTCCGCGACAGCGTATACCTATCTTTTAAGTTTGACTCACTGTTACCTTTTTTATGGCAATAAAGTCCGCGATGGGCTCCTAAACAACTTAACCGATTTCAATCAAATTTGCACAAGGTGTGCAGTTTGATCCAACTTAAAAGATAGGATAGCTTACATCCATCATTATATCAAGTGGACCCGATAGATGGCGCTGCGATCGTGTTTCAGGAAATTTTACTTTTTCACCCGGGCGAAGCTGGGCGGGCAGCTAGTGTAAAGATATCTGTCACGTGATGGCCGGGTTTGAGTAATCGCAAAGATTGCAAGATCGAATCGCAACTGTACCATTGAGTTTATTCCTGAACTTGTACAGTGATTAGTGACACCACTAGCTTTACGGTGAAGGAAAACATCGAGAGGAAGCCTCCATACGCTTGAGAAGAAATTCATAGATGTAGGTATATTTGTGCTTGGGAAGCGGCGATGTACTATGTCGGAGACATTTGTCGAAAGATCAATAGACATTATTGTGCTAATTAATTTACGAGTTTCATTTCGCTCTGTTACTTAATTAGCAATTAAATCAATTACGGTACACGCTCCGGTGTGTAGCGTGCACACTTCAGTGAGTTTACGATGAAATACATTGGTATGTAATTGACCTAGTACAAATGATTGGAATAGGCGATTTGAATTTATGCGATCCTGGTACTTTTCTAGAGCTAGATTTATATCTTCACACCTTTCTATAAGGTTTGGGCAGAGAAGGGGTAGGCAGACGTGTGTGGACCCACGCACACACTTTTCGCCAGATATATATTTCCAGATACCAACGTGACAGATGGCGAGTCCGTCACCGGTACTCCAGCACTACTATACATACGCCTTTGAATGTCTACTCAGACGTATGCAGGTTTCCTCTCGATGTTTTCCTTCACCGTAAAGCTCGTGGTGTGACTAATGACTGTACTTAAGTTTAGAAAAATTCATTGGTACAGTCGGGATTCGAGACTCAGATTCAATATCAGATATTTTCTAAATGATTTGTTTGTCAAACTTCCACGTTATCACTACTAACCCAATCATAATGAAATTACGCGTACCAGGAGAACATAAAAGCACAAAGGCAGCCTTTTAAGCCGAGAAAAATTGCCAAGGGATCAATTAAAACTTACATTTTGTTTAAACGTCTGCGGCGCGTAGTAGTCCTGTCCTCGAACGACCCCAGCAACAAGGCAGCACCAGAAACATATTAACTGCAACAATATCCTCCGTTACATGGTCTCCTGGTAGTTTAAGACAATAGACTAAGTTTGTCTGTTTGAATATGTTAGACTCAAGAATTAGAACAAAGAAGGGGTAGGCAGTGGTGTATGGGTAATACCCACACACCCACTTTCCGCCAGAGATATATTTTAGGTGCCAACGTGACAGATGGCGAGTCTATCGCCGTTAATCAAGCACGACTATACATACGCCTTTGAATTGCTTCTCAGACGTATGCAGGTTTCCTCTCGATGTTTTCCTTCGCCGTAAAGCTCGTGGTTTGATTAATCACTGTACTTAGTTCAGAACAACTCACTGGTACAGTCGAGATTCGAACTAACTAAGAACTAAGATTTCGAACTAAGCTTCTCCAAGTTCCAAGCTATGGGGATGAATTCCCCGTCGATGGCGAGAGTTCGGTTGGCATTGACACTAGAATTTTGAGGATTCATTCGCCAATATTTCCTCGACTTAAGAAAGAAACCCAAAAGTAAAACCTGGTTTTAAAAACTCACCCGCATTGTTTATAGATGGGGGACTTCACTGCACAACTTCCACGAAGGACTTACAAATAGACAATATGGTTTAGATGCGAAATGGTGGCAATATATATAGATCTTTTGCAAGCCGGTCGATGGACCGAATAATAACAAGTTAGCCGCAACGGCCGACGCAGTCTATAAGGGAAAGTGAAGTTTTTGGCACTTATGATATCCTGGTAGATTTAACTTTTTCAACATACAATATCATCACGCCCTAGCGGGGTAGGCAGAGGTAGTGGAACGCCAGATCTCTCCAGACTTACATACCTCTTTCGCTTCGTCCACATTCATCGCACGCTCACTTGGCGCTCCTGACTTGTGGTCACGGGTTCGATTCCTGTTGTGTTGTGGCTGCATATTTGTGGGATGAACACGAGTATTGGTTCCTTGTACTTTGATGTCCTATGATACAAAAATATCATCACCCCGAAGCCTTAAGGGGATAGGCAGGAGAATAGAGCGCCAGTTCTCTCTAGACTAACATACCTCTTTCGCTTCGTCCACATTCATCAGTCTCTTCATACATGCTCGTCGGTTTCGAGTACTCTTAACGTTCCCGTCCTTGAGCGTCCGATCGATTTGATCTAGGTAGTTGGAACGTGTTCTTCCTCTGCCTCTTCCTGCACACACATTCGCATTGTATATCTGTTTCGTCTATCTTTCTTCACTCATCCTTTCTATATGTCCATCCTTTATCTTTACAATCACCCTCGTTCAGGTTACTCCGCACCTATTATAGTAATAATATATGCTCTAGCCCATAAGGGTCCACGAAGGGGTAGGCAGAGGTGTATTGGTAATACCCATACACCCACATTCCGCCAGAGATATATTTTAGTTGCTAACGTGACAGATGGCGAGTCCATCGCCGGTACTCAAGCACGACTATACATACGCCTTTGAATTACTTCTCAGACGTATGCAGGTTTCCTCTCGATGTTTTCCTTCACCGAAAAATCATAGGTACAGTTGGGATTCTAACTTGCGATCTTTGTGTAGCAACTACTCGACCCACGCGACCAGCACGGCTCTTTTTTAATTTAATTTATTACCTCGCTCAGAGAATCAGCATTGCTATCCAGCGTGGCAATGCTGCTAGTCTTCTTGGCACGTTGCCTCGGGATACCGATTTGGGACACATATTTTATCTGTAAGTAGTTAGTTTCAACTGTTCTTTGTAAATATTATTAATTGTTGTTATTGTTATGTATTACCTCAATGTCTACATAACACGTAGCCCAAGTTAAAATTAATAGCAGTCACTTGCCGGCGAAGATCGCAACACAAAGATATACAGCGCAATTAATCCAATTACTGAATGCATGACCGTAATGTTTCACAAAGAATTACAGTTTTTCTTCACTTGCCTACAATAAAACAGTTTATGAAAAAACTGTCGAAACGTCACTTCAACCCGGGGTGGTTTGGGGTGGTCAAAAACTATATTTCGTTTTCTATATAGGTAGGTACTCGTATGAAGCCGTGGTGGCCGAGTGGTTCGAGCAGTTGCCTGCGACACAAAGATCGCAAGTTCGAATCCCGACTGTACCAATGAGTTTTTTCTGAACTTAAGTACGGTGATTAGTCACACCACGAGCTTTACGGCGAAGGAAAACATCGAGAGGAAACCTGCATACGTCTGAGAAGCAATTCAAAGGCGTATGTATAGTCTTGCTTGAGTAACGGCGATGGACTCGCCATCTGTCACGTTGGTACCTAATATACCTCTGGCGGAAAGTAGGTGTGTGGGTACTACCTATACACCTCTGCCTACCCCTTCGGGGACCCTTGTGGGCAGGCGTGAGGATATTATTATTACTCGTATATGCTATATTTTATTTTGGGGTATAGATTTCAAGGAAAATATTGCACCGAAATAAAATATTCCAAACGTAATGATTTATTTTAACAATAACATAATTATATTTATAAAAGATAATCGGACACCCACGGCGACATATCGCCGGTGTACTTCACTGGAGGCACGTCGTACGCTAAAACCAGTCTGTTCTTCGCGTGCGCTTCTAGAGGGAAGAAGTCTTCGTTAATCTGTAAATAAGAATAAAAAAAATGTTTAACGTGAAAAGTCGAACGCTCAAGCCGATCGTGCTTTTCGGTCGCTCGTGTTGCGCTCTCGCTCCGATCGTAACGGGGCATTGGGCGTAACGGGACAATGCGCGTAACGGGACAACGAGTCATCCTTTGTCGTGCATGCCGCCGGCGTTTTCGCATCGATTTATTTGACGTTGTCGCGTCAAAAACGTATGCTGGCTGAAGACTAGAAACTACACACATACCTAAATAAAAAAATCCAATGCAGAAGTTAGTTATTTAAAAAAATATATAGCCAGATTCTGTATTGGCAGCAGAGGGATTATTATTATTATTATTTATTATTATACATACATATAATGTATATATATCATCAGGCCAAGCCCCCAACGGGGTAGGCAGAGAGAATAGAGCGCCAGTTATCTGTAGAGTTGCATACCTCTTCCGCTTTCTTTCTAATGATACCATTGTAAATCGCGAGAAATAAGTTTTAATGACTGAGATAGAATCAAAACCTTCATCATAAAAGCCATAAGTGCGAGCGAGAACACACTATATAAATTGACAAAAGCAAAATAGCTCATAGTAACCTCGTATTTTGGCGTGCATTCTTACATTTCATTACGCTAATGAAAAATAAATATTGTTCGCAATAGATCCTACGAGCTATGCGCGCCTGGTACTCACTACAAACTTAGGCAGGAACAACACTCCAGCCTCGTAGCTCATGATCCTGAGGGCACCGTTCCCCTTGTTCTGCGTCCCCCACGCCGCCTTGCTGATGTTGGCTGACGTCAGGAGGTAGAACGCCGCCTTCCTGGCGTCAGGAGACACCCTGGTGTATGACTTGATGTGGGGCATGGCCCGGTTACGCTGTGTTGAGGTCGCCTTCCATTGGCTTTATGACCGTGAAATAAGAAAAAGATTGCTAAGGATTACAGGAACAACTGGTGTAGGCAAAGTTCGAATAACGCAATGGACTAAAAATTGAATAAAAAGTAATGGACCGACAGATGTGTGTGTCTAGAGAAAACTCGCGCTCTACTCTGCCCACCCCGTGAGGGACTAGACTTGGGTGCAAACAAGCATGCGGTCCGCCTGATGGTAAGCGGTTACCGCCGCCTATGGACGCTTGCAACACCAGGGGATCACTCGCGCCTTGCCGACCCTGCAGGAATCTTTTCACAACCCTTCTTGAAGAGCTCCATGCTGCACTCTCTAGGGAAAACCTTTAAGAATGTACCAGGAGAGCATGAACTAAAGGTAATCTCTCCACACGCTTCTTGAAGACCTCCATGCTGCACTCTCTAGGGAAAACCTCAAACCTCTTAAGACAGTCACTTGTGTTGAAAGACTACCAGGACATCACTCACTGAAGGAAGTCGTTCAGCCAGGGTTGCTTGGAGTGGGCCTCGGCCGCGTATGGTAAGCAGCCACCGCCGAGAAGGTCGTCGTGGGACTGCCGTACGTTCTCTGAAAGGAGGCCTTAAACTGTAGGCCTTTTGAGGACTTTTGGGAAGATATATTACAGACTAGCTGTCCCGCCCAGCTTCGCCCGGGTGAAAAAGTTAAACTTCCTGTAACACAATCGCAGCGCCACCTATCGGGTCCAATTGTGTTGTAAGCTATCCTATCTTTCAAGTTGGATCAAACTGCACACGGTGTGCAAATTTGATTGAAATCGGTTAAGTAGTTTAGGAGTCCATCGCGGACAAACAACGTGACACGTAATTTATATATATCAAGACAAGAGGATATACAAATCAGCCTATTTACGCTCACGGTACCGAAGTATCACTTGCGCGTTGCCACTCTGTGTTCAAAGAGTTATACTGTCTGCAGCATAATGGGACTGATCCCTCTGCGGCCAACACAATATAACAATGCTCCCCCTCCCCAAGGGGCTCATTACTGGAAACCTTATTCACCGCGTAGGAACACAATACAAACAATAGTGTTATTTGGCTACGGACTTCTATAAGGTGGAGGTCCTGCCCCAGTCGGGCAGATACAAATTAGAACGGGAAACCCGTTATGCCCTACCTCTCTTATTTAGACAACGGATATTTACATACATACATATCATCACGCCAAGTCCCTAACGGGGTAGGCAGAGAGTATAGAGCGCCAGTTCTCTCTAGACTTACATACCTCTTTCGCTTCGTCCACATTCATCAGTCTCTTCATACATGCTCGTCGGTTTCGAGTACTCTTGACGTTCCCGTCCTTGAGAGTCCGATCTATTGATCCAGGTAGTTGGAACGTGGCCTTCCTCTGCCTCTTCTTGCACACACTTTTGCTTTGTATATCTGTTTCGATATTTACCTAAGGATGGATATATGACCTTTAATCCCGGCGGAGATGATAGAAGTTGTGACTGATTCTTTATTTTGGTGAAATTGTGTAAGAAATCACCGGTCAGCCATAGCTGAAATAAAATCATAGTAAAAATATATCCACACGCCATCCCACAAGGGTCCCCGAAGGGGTAGGCAGAGGTGTAGAAGTAATCAAAATCAAAATTGGCCTAGATGGGCATTTTAAAACGTCGAAAAAGGTGCACGGTTCTGGTTGGTCGTTTCCATAGAGAAGAACCGGCAAGAAACTCCATGGTCCAAGAACACCCACTGTCCGCCAGAGATTTTAGGAGACCACGTGACAGATGGCGAGTCCATCGCCGTGATTCAAGCACGACTATACACGCCTTTGAATGTCTTCTCAGACGTATGCAGGTTTCCTCTCGATGTTTTCCTTCAAATCTCCTCACACCCTTCTTGAATAACTCCATGCTGCACTCTCTAGGGAAAGCCTTTAAGAATGTACCAGGAGAGCATGAACTAAAGGTAATCTCTCCACACCCTTCTTGAAGACCTCCATGCTGCACTCTCTAGGGAAAACCTCAACGGGGAGTTCATTCCACAGCCTGAGCGTTCGCGGAAGTTGAACACTTTTTTTATTCTATATATAGGAATGGATCCCCGTCTGAGCCGAACATTTCTAGCAAAACGTTTGGATATCTGTTCTCTACCTTGGGTTCCTTCCCGTAGCTACCCAGACTGCTAGCCTGTGCAAGCAGAGGCCAGTGGCGACTCTCCTCTGGTGGAATACAGCAGTGCTGCCGCAGTAAGGTGCCAGCTCTTGTCATACCCCAGTCCATGTCAAAGTGGGACCCTGGTGCTGAGGCCACTAAGAATACACTGCGAAGATACAAACATAACTTAGACTTGGTGATCGCCGATTCGATGTTATAGACAAACCTCTTTCGCTTCGTCCACATTCATCAGTCTCTTCATACATGCTCGTCGGTTTCGAGTACTCTTGACGTTCCCGTTCTTGAGCGTCCGATTCGTTTTGATCTAGGTAGTTGGAACGTGGCCTTCCTCTGCCTCTTCTTGCATACACATTCGCTTTGTATATCTGTTTTGTCAAAATTTCTATCCTTTCTATGTCCTAAGAGAGGTAGGGCATAACGGGTTTTCCGTTCGAATTTGTATCTGCCCGACTGGGGCAGGACCCACCCTATAGAAGTCCGTAGCCAAATAACACAATTAATTGTGTTGTGTTCCTACGTGGTGAATAAGGTTACCAGTAATGAGCTCCTCGGGGAGGGGGGAGGATTGTTATATTGTATTGGCAGCACAGGGATTAGTCCCATTATGCTGCCAACACAGTATAACTCTCCGAAAACAGAGTGGCAACGCGCAAGTGTAACTTCGTTATTGTATGCGTAAATAGGCTACGGTAACCGTTTTACATCAGGTGGGCCGTATGCTTGTTTGCCACTCTTGTTGTATAGAACAAACGTATGTTACGTTACGCCTTTCTTCATCTTTACAATCACATCCTCGTTCACGCAATTTAAATAACACCACTGATATAAGTGTATTGTTTCACTAAATACCGTTATCAACAAGAGGGCTAAGTGTTAAGTGGAACAGTGGCGGACCTAGTACAAAACCCTGAGGGACACCGGCGTTTATAACTCGACTATGGAAGAAGCTAGCATAAATAACGGCTCCTATTCATCAACTGGAGGGAAAGCTGGCGACACATTTATACAAACCTCCACGAAACCTCCAAAGATGGCGACCAAGGTGGTAGACACTGAGCCTATACACTATCGAATGCCTGCGACAAATCCGGGAATAATACATACATATGAACATATCATCACGCCGAGTCCCCAATGGGGTAGGCAGGGAGAAGAGCGTCAGTTCTCCCTAGACTTACATACGTGTAATTACAACTCACTTAATATGACTGAAATCGCATCGCTTCACTCTCTCGACGTGGTAGGTCAGCTGGGGCATGTGGTAATGGTTCAGATAACGAAGGAGCGACTTCTTGAAGCCGGTAGGGGAGTCCCCGTCGTGGGGCATTGCGTCCGGGGGGAGTTCCGGGCACTTAGGGCTGAACCAAAGACTGTGGGAGAGATGACATTCATTACTATAAAATCCTTGGTGGTTGAGCAGTTCGAATATAGTGAACTGGGTCAATTTGTGTGTAATTGCCTATCTATATAAGTATGTATATTGTTGTCCAGTTCCCACAGTACAAGCTTTGCTTAGTTTGGGACTAGGTCAATTTGTGTGGAATTGCCTATCTATATAAGTATGTATATCGTTGTCCAGTTCCCACAGTACAAGCTTTGCTTAGTTTGGGGCTAGGTCAATTTGTGTGGAATTGCCTATCTATATAAGTATGTATATCGTTGTCCAGTTCCCACAGTACAAGCTTTGCTTAGTTTGGGACTAGGACAATTTGTGTGGAATTGCCTATCTATATAAGTATGTATATCGTTGTCCAGTTCCCGCAGTAAAAGCTTTGGTTAGTTTGGGACTAGGTCAATTTGTGTGGATTCCCCAACTCACCCCTGAGTCCTGTTCTCCCAGTCATCAATATAGAGGTTGGCGGTAGACACCACAACGCGGAGAGAACCATCCTCGTAGCAAAGCAGCATGAGTTTACTGGAAAGTTTGAATTTCTTCTCAGACATATGCAGGTTTCCTCACGATGTTTTCCTTCACCGTAAAGCTCGTGGTGTGACTAATCACTGTACTTAAGTTCAGAAAAACTCATTGGTACAGTCGGGATTCGAACTTGCGACCTTTGCGTCGCAAAAAGTCTCACTATTACAGACGGCCTGAGAATATATATAACTCACGTATGGTGCTTCCCGAATGGTGTCGCCATTTGTACAAGATGGGCGTCCACTTGTGGCTTCTTCTGACTTATTGTCTTCAAGTCTGAACTCTCTTCTCCATACAATATAGTCAACTTCTTTTCACTAAATAAGAAAAAACACCTCACTAATATTATTATCTTGAATGTAAGTCTGTTTGTTACGCTTTCACGTAAAAACGACTGAGCCGATCGTCATGAAACTTTGTACACATATTCTCTATGGCATTCGGAAGGATATAGGATAATTTAAACTAGTAATATAATATTAAATAGTAATGTGACTGTAAGTTTGTTTGTTACGCTTTCACGTAAAAAGTACTGTCGAGTCCATCGCCGTTACTCAAGCATACGCCTTTGAATGTCTTCTCAGACGTATGCAGGTTTCCTCTCGATGTTTTCCTTCACCGTAAAGCTCGTGGTGTGACTAATCACTGTACTTAAGTTTAGAAAAACTCATTGGTACAGTCGGGATTCGAACTTGCGATCTTTGTCTCGCAGGCAACTGCTCGAACCACTCGGCCACCATAGCTTTTAAGAAGTTGGAAGTTATTTATACCAGAGTGTTAAGACTATTGTGTCACCTGTAGCCTGCGAAGTAATACTGCGCTAGCAGCCAGCCAATTTCTACCATAAAATTGATTTGCAGGGAACATTTCAACTCTCCTAAACTGTGGTCCAGGATTTCTGAAACAGATACCCATCAAAAATATACAGACTGCTTACTTTGTATTTTAAGAATCAAGGATCCATACATCTTTCTAATCCTTACTAATCCTTACTAATATTATAAATGTGAATGTAAGTTTGTGTGTTACGCTTTCACGTAAAAATTACTTAACCGATCATCATGAAACTTTGTACACATATTCTTGGAGGTATTAGAAGTAACATAGGATACTTTTATTTAAAAACAAAACAACAAAAAGCCGTCTACGTCGACCAAGTCGCGGGCTCAGCTAGTCTTACTAATATTATAAATGTCAAAGTTTGTAAATTTTTGTTTGCAGTTCTTTCACGGATTTGGCCTTATTTATACCTAGGAATAGTCCAAGTACCAAGATAACATAACACAAAGGATACCTTGAAATGTGATAGAGTACGGCTGTGAGTGTGTCTCCCTCGCGGCCGTGATGGTCGTGTAGAATATGTGGTAAGGCGCACTCGCCGCGTGCTTGGCCGCCATCTGGCCTTTAGGACGGACGACGTTCAGGTAGTCTTCTGCTCTCCTGGTAGGTGGAACTATAGGACGGTAGTTGGAATCTACAACAATTATTAATATCACCATTTTTGCAAGTAATTTTACCGCTAGTATTCTGCTCTCCTGGTACGCGCCTTCCCACAAGAGTCCCCGAAGGAGTAGGCAAAGGTATATGTGGCGAGTCCATCGCCGTTACTCAAGCACGACTATACTTTGCCTTTGACTTCCCTTTAAAAAAGTTTCTTCTAAATGTTTTCTTTCACCGTAAAGCTCGTGGTGTGACTAATCACTGTACTAAAGTTCAGATAGTCATAAGAACTTGTACCAGTGAGCATGTAAGAACAAAGCAAAAGAGTAAGTTTAGAGAGAACTGGCATTCTCTGCCTACCCCAGGAACTCAGATATAACTCGATAGAATTTAAAATTCACAAATTGTTAGCTTAATAAGTACACCTTTTTTAAATTTATGTTTTTAGCTCTAAGGTTTTTCATGCATGCTGTGGTTTCCTGTAATTGAGAAATCACAAAAAATTGTTTATATCATAGTTGTTAAGAAAGTTTTGTGTATTTCTTGTTGGAAACCCTAATAAAGAAATAAATAAATAAATAAATAAATAAATAAATAAATAAATAAATAAATAAATATGTGCAAATCTGCTGTTATCTATACGAGTATGTATGAAGAGAATAATGAAAGTGGACGAAGAGAAGGAAGTATGTAAGGATCGTAGAAAGTGGAAAGAAGTGGTTATAGAGAGAAGAAGAAGAAGAGGCGTGATTATATGTAAGTATATATGTATCTATACGCACATAGCATTACCCATAGACAACAATTTAGTTACCTTTTTTAACTGTAGAAGCAGCATTTATGGGAGATTTACTCATGTCTCTTCCAGTGACTTTAAAGTCATTCTCTATCTTTGATGGCATTTTCTTAGCATCCTTGTTAAAATCAAGAGCATTACTGCTTCCAGCGTCAACTTGTAGCCTTTCATCTTTTTTTAAATCTGTGCTTGAGTGTGATGAGCTGAAATGTTTTTTTTTTTTTTAATACAACAAGAGTGGCAAACAAGCATACGGCCCACCCGATGGAAAACGGTTACCGCAGCCTATTTACGCTTACAATACCGAAGTATCACTTGTGCGTTGCCACTCTGTGTTCAGAGAGTTGTACTGTGTTGGCAGGATATACTGTAGGTAGTTGTACACACCAATTGCACTAATCTATAATCTATAACTAAATGCATATGGATGTATACATGGTACATATACAAAAAAAACTTTTAATCTATGTCTGTCTGTCTGTTTTTTTCGGCTTATCTCTGAAAAGGCTGGACCGATTTTGACAGGACTTTTACTGGCAGATAGCGGATGTAAAAAGGAGTAATATAGGCTACTATTATTTGAGAAACTGATCTGATCTGAAATATTATCTGTTTAATTCGACGCGGACGAAGTCGCGGGCACATCTAGTTAATAATATATTTAGAATAAGCCTAGGTTACTGAGTGGTTCAAGTAGTTGCCTGCATCACATAGATTACAAGTTTGAATCACTGTGAAACAGTGATAGTAGGTGTAAAATCAAGAGGTTACCTACGCTAAAGACATATTTATAGTCGTGCTTGAGTAACGGAGATGGACTCACCATCTGTCACGTCCGTACCAAAGATGTATACAGTTTTTGAAACCCGGTATTTCCCCCCCTAGATGCTTGCTACACTCATTGCAGATCCTAAGGTTGAAGATATAACTATTCTCCTACTTGCATACATCTCTGTCAGTCATCAGTTTGACCAATGATATGAGACCAAGATAATATTGTATTAAAAATATTACAAATAATAGATAGAAATTCAAAGGCGTATGTATAGTCGTGCTTGAGTAACTGCGATGGACTCGCCATCTGTCACGTTTGCACCTAACATACCTCTGGCGGAAAGTGGGTGTATGGGTATTACCTATACACCTCTGCCTACCCCTTCGGGGACCCTTGTGGGAAGGCGTGAGGATATATTATATATTATTATTATTATAAAAATATCACAGATATTAATTATACTAATTACCTACTATCTTGGGCATTTTGCACCTTAGTAACAGGCATATAGAGTTGCTTTTCAACTATAACTTCTAGCTGCTCGGTAATCATGTGCCGCTGAAGGGTGTACTCCTCAGGTATTGGGTAGCCTCCTTGCCCGTCATGTTTGTCTAGTATTGCTTCTACTGTAACAGGAAAACACATTCAAGGCAACAGATGTGTTACTGACGTCACATTGAGCGGTGCGGCCGGTCAACTTTGTCGGTCTTCGGGTCCTCCATCGGACCCCACTCCCCAACGCTCCGCATCACCATTACAGGGACAACGACCGCACTTTCAACCGATCAATCTTTTGTACACAGTTGCTTTAAATTACAGTTCATATCATCAAGAAGCCTTGTGGTTTAATTAGTTGAGAATCGAGACCCCCAGCATCACATCTGAAGCTTGGCACTCAAATATTGATCCGGCTCGAAGGACCGTCAGTAACAAGATGGAATCTTGGTTGCTCAAAAGAGCCGGGATGGCCGAGTAGTTGCAACACAAAGATGGCAAGTTCCGACTGTACCAATGAGTTATTCTGAACTTAAGTACAGCAATTAGTCACACCACGAGCTTTACGGTGAAGGAAAACATCGAGAGGAAACCTGCATACGTCTGAGAAGCAATTTAAAGGCGAATGTATAGTCGTGCTTGAGTAACAGCGATGGACTCGCCATCTGTTAACCACCTAAATATATCTTTGGCGGAAAGTGGGTGTGTGAGTACTACCTATATACCTCTGCATTCCCCTTTGAGGGACCCTTGTGGGAAGGCGTGGGGATATATTTTTATTAAGATTAAGGCGCATACACTCGTGTTCATAACACAAATACTTACAGTGTGGGTGACTGAACTCTCTAAAGTGCGCAGGATTCTTTCTGTAGCAATTATCGCCGTAGCTGCAAACTTTCTTTACTCTCTTCAGTGCTTTATCATCTGAAATAATTCAGCGAAGTTTACAGTAAGTTTAGTTTAGGAAGTTCACACACTAGTTGCTAGTGAACCAATTTCAAAATGAATGTTTACCTTCCATGATGCCTCTACGCTTAATAGCTGTATTCATGGCTCATGGATTCGATTTTATTTCTACCCGTTTGTTGTTTATACCTGAACGAAAACGAATTTTGAACGTTTTACGTATGTATAGACAAGGTAGGTCATCAACGGACGTCGGTCGGACAGCTGACTGCCAGATGTCAGATTGTCACAGGATATACATATTTTAATGTTTGTGTCAGATTTAAATTATTAAATAAATTCAACATTAGTTTCAACTATTCTTTGTAAATATTATTAATTGTTGTTATTGTAAATAAAGTAATAAAAAATAAATATAAATTCACGTATAAAGACTTTTTGCGCATAAACTACTGTAATAAACTCTTAGTCGTCATCATTCATCATCATCATCAGCCCACTCTAGTCCACTGCTGGACATAGGTCTCCCCTAATGAGCGCCATAGCGCCCTGTCTTCAGCTTGCCGCATCCAGCATCTGCCAGCAGTCCTTCGCAAATCGTCATCCCACCTGGTCGGAGGGCGTCCTACACTACGTTTGCCTAGTCGAAGTCTCCACTGAAGAACACGTTTACCCGTCGTCATCATTACTTATTTTATTTCGAATATCCCTTTATTATATACTTTATTCAAATGAAACATCAAATAAAATTGTACCTGTTTAAGTATTATGTACTCTATTTTCTACGATTTATTTTCCTAATTCCAATGTAATTATAACTGTATATATATATATATATATAGTTATGCGTGTACATATATGATATTATATTGAATAATATATATTCAGTTATGTTAATATTTCCCTGTTTTTTTATCCCCTCTATAGCCTGCCATACCTTTCTCTGCATCTGCAACACCCAAAGGTTGACTGGTAGAGAATGTCTACGGCATTAAGTCCGCCTGTGTAAATAATTTAGCAGGCAGTTTTTAAATAAATAAATAAATATATGTATAATCAAATTTCCCCCATGCACACAATTTTTTTTATATCCCTATTTGCCATGAAATTCTGGTGTTTAATAGTTTAATGATGCTTAAGGTGATACTTAATCTAAGATCCTCTGTGCACTGTGCCCACAGAGCCAGTATATTAACAGTAGTTTATGCATAGAGTTCTATATTATTTATTAATTTATTCTTAGTCTGTCATTATCTATCATTATCATTATCATTAATCATGGTGGAAGGAAAAAGGAAAAACTTTGAAGTGCAAGTAAAAGCTTAGATAAATTCTGTAACTGTATAAAAAAAACCTAACTTGGATTATTGGAAAATAGCATTATTCGCGCCACTGTTGAATTGGACTCTAGAATCTTGTTTACAAAACTGCTTAGATTATTTCAAGCCTAAAGTACATAAATTCGTATAAAAGTAAGTTTTATTTATAAACATACGTAATAGACGACAATTATACGTTAAAATTACGTTACCACAATATGATTCCAGACGAACAAAATTAATATAATATTTTCTAGCGATGCCTAATTGTTTGCACACATTGTGTTGTTTGAAGTAATTGATGAAGCGAATGTTATCTGTATGTAGAGAGAACTGGCGCTCTACTGCTACCTACCCCTTGTGTGGAGGGTAGGGTAGTGGGGAACTGCATGATTATTATTATTCCGTGTATATTATCTGTGTCCCGCAGTTTCACTCGCATAAAAATCAATTTCATTACTATAATTGTATCAAAATTTATTTTCGGATCCAGGTAATAATTTAACTGTGCCAAATTTCATTTAATTCCATACACCCGTTATGGCATAATTAATAATAATAATAATACCCTGAACCCGACACTGGTGGGCCCCTTTATAATATATTTAAAAATGTAATTTATAAGATTTATTTAGAAATAAAGAATAATAATAAATACCTCCGACAATTCCACACAAATTGACCTAGTACCAAAGTAAGCAAAGCTTGTGTTATGGTAACTAGACAACAATATATTTACTTATATAGATAGATATATACATAAATACATAGGACATCCAAGACTAAGGTACAAATATTCGTGTTCATCACACAAATATTTGCCCTCAGCAGGATTTGACCCGCAACCTCAAGTTTCGCAGTCAGCTCTGACCACTAAGACCAGACAATTCGTCAATTGTGTAACAAACACACAGACAAACTCACAAGCTTTCGCATTCATAATATTATTGTATACTAGCTATATACTAGGCATTATATAATTATAGTGTTCTTTTGCAGACATGGACGACCCATTCATATCCTGTCCGTTCAATCCGCAGCACCGAGTGCCGCGCTCACGCATTCAGGGCCATATTGTGAAATGCCAGAAAAACTACCCAGACTTCCAGGCATGCCCGTACAATGCAACACATCGTCACCACCAGGACGACATGAAGGCACACATATTAAACTGTCCTGCCAAGAATATACTCCATTCGGGGGATATTCCACCTAAATTCGTAGCAGCTCTAACAAAACCCAAGCCAATTTTGCAGAGGGAGTACTTACCAGAAACGGACCCCAATCATGAGATCTGGGATAATTGATATAGAAATATAAATTGACTTAACTAGACTATAATATAAATAATATATCCTCACGCCTTCCCACAAGGGTCCCCGAAGGGGTAGGCAGAAGTGTATAGGTAATACCCACACCCACTTTCCGCCAGAGGTATATTAGGTGCCAACGTGACAGATGGCGAGTCCATCGCCGTTACTCAAGCACGACTATACATACGCCTTTGAATTTCTTCTCAGACGTATGCAGGTTTCCTCTCGATGTTTTCCTTCACCGTAAAGCTCGTGGTGTGACTAATCACTGTACTTAAGTTTAGAAAAACTCATTGGTACAGTCGGGATTCGAACTTGCGACCTTTGCGTCGCAGGCAACTGCTCGAACCACTCGGCCACCTTGCTATTAATATTAAGAAATTCTTTGGTACAGAAATTGTATTATGACTGCATGCTACATTCTCCTGATCTACATATTTACTTGTATTGAAGTACAGGTGTAGGGTAGGGTAGCATTAAAAAAAACTCATGATTTTAATGAAAGTAGCCTTAAGCTTAATAAATTAATAAATAAGTTAAAATAATTAATAAATAAGGTACAAGAGTAAATGTATTTTTCAATAGTAAGTAATTACTTTGCTTTCTGAGAAATAACAGTCGAAAAATTTCAGTTGTTTATATATAGTGCCATCCACGAAGACGCGCCCCACTATCCTCCCCTATAGTTTACAGTGTAAGTGTGCAACCTTCCACTAATGTGTGAGTATTGTCGGTACACACTGATTACCTATGAGTGCACACGCACACTGCAATTAATAGACGGGTCATACTCTCGCGTGGGTGGTGGTGGGGCGCGTCTTCGTAGATGGCACAAGCCGGTGACAAACCAAAGAGGTTTAGACGCAAATTGTCACTGTAATTGTGTGAATAAATCACAATAATTTAATTAAATGTTTAATTAAGTTCATTTTTCGCTTTTTAGTTGATGTGCCAAAGCCGTGGTGGCCGAGTGTTTCGAGCAGTTGCCGGCGACACAAAGATCGCAAGTTCGAATCCCGACTGTACCAATGAGTTTTTCTGAACTTAAGTACAGTGATTAGTCCCACCACGAGCTTGACGGTGAAGGAAAACATCGAGAGGAAACCTGCATACGTCTGAGAAGACATTCAAAGGCGTATGTTTAGTCGTGCTTGAGTAACGGCGATGGACTCGCCATCTGTCACGTTGGCACCTAATATACCTCTGGCGGAAAGTGGGTGTGTGGGTATTACCCATACACCTCTGCCTACCCCTTCGGGGACCCTTGTGGGAAGGCGTGAGGATATTTATTTATTTCATTTTAAGTGCTGATGTTTTTTTCGAACCAGCAACGCCCTTAACCGAGGTTCAAACCCCACATGGGTTTTTTAATTTTTTTTAATCTTTAGTTTTTACTAAAGGTCCCCGCGATGGATACGGGCGGCTTTTAGCATTAGATCTGTTGATTTTTAGTCTGTTTCTTTCTACTTCTTTTCTCATTCTCATAGCATAACTTGAGCACCTAACTAGTGACTGGTCTCGCCATTGCTCGGTTTAGCAGCTAAAGTTCCCGAATCTCGAGCTACCACTAAAAAATCCAATAAAAATAAAACAGTTTTTAATTTTCTTAAAATCTTAGGGGTTGTCCATTAATTACGTGAGGCGTTTTCGATTATTTGGTGGTCCCCCTTGGTGAGACAAGGTAGGATTTCCTTAAAAAAATATTTGCTAAGGCTCCACCCTCCCCCAAGTGAGATTTGGAAAGATTAACCTTGACCCCCCTTAGGAACCCTCACGTAATTAATGGCCGCCCCTTTAGTGACATCGGCAGCGTAAAACCATAGACAAAATAGACCGCTCATCCGTAGACAGACAGACAGACACCTGAAAAACCACGTAAATATGTGACTTTCTATAGCGTGAGGTACCAGGCGAGCAGGAATAGTAAGGAGTCTATTCAGATGGCTGTGCCGGCGCTGCGGCTCTTAGGGACTTCTCCAAATTCTTCAGTGCTGGTGTAATGCTACTTCCCAAGTCTTCCATCACGCTTGAAAGATAGACTGGAATAGAAAAAAGAAGTGAAAAGAAGAAAAAAATACACATTTAAATGCTAAAAAATAAATATTTCACGATAGCATCGACGAAAAGTGGCTGTATAGGCGCATCAGCACACCTCTGCCTACCCCTTCGGGAAAAGAAAGAACAACTGTACATTTTGATGCCAATAAAAATATTTTACTATAGAACCGACGAAATGTGGCTGTATGGGCGCTATCAGCACACCTCTGCCTACCCCTTCGGGGTCCCTTGTGCGCGAGGATAATGTAGCTTTCTATTATTTCAAGTTTATAGTTCTTGAGTTCAATCGTAACAAAAAAATAATCAGATCTCTCCTTTCTTTCAACAAGGGCCACCGAGGGGGTAGGCAGAGGTGTGCAGGTAATACCCGCACACCCACTTTACGCCTGAGATATATTTTAGGTGGCAGACGGCGAGTCCATCGCCGTTACTCAAGCAAGACTATACATACGCCTTTGAATTGCTTCTCAGACGTATGCAGGTTTCCTCTCGATGTTTTCCTTCACCGTAAAGCTCGTGGTGTGACTAATCACTGTACTTAAGTTCAGAAAACCTCATTGGTACAGTCGGGTTTCGAACTTGCATTAGAACTCTGCCACCACGGCCGATAATAATACATACATACATATCACGCCGAGTCCCTATAGGGGTAGGCAGAGAGTATAGTGCGCCAGTTCTCTCTAGACTTACATACCTCTTTCGCTTCGTCCACATTCATCAGTCTCTTCATACATGCTCGTCCGTTTCGAGTAGTCCTTTGGTATTGATTACTACAGATAATTAAACTTAAAGCGAGTAAAACTGCGGATAAATCCTAGTATGTAAAGAGGAGGGTTATAGATAGTGCCATCCACGAAGCCGCGCCCCACCAATATCTATTCGAGCGGGTCGCGGGATGCGGGCAGTATGACCCGAGTCTATTAATTGCAGTGTGCGTGTGCACTCATAGGTAATCAGTGTGTACCGACAATACTCACACATTAGTGGAAGGTTGCACACTTACACTATAAACTATAGGGGAGGGTAGTGGGGCGCGTCTTCGTGGATGGCACTTGGTGTTTAACATACCAATGTCTGTGAGACATCGCTTTGTGCCCAGTGGGTCCATGTTTTTAATATTTAAAATCTTCTCCGCATACATTTCGCATGTGTGGGTACAAACCTGAAATAAAAATAAAGACCTTGAAGTGTTTCGGACTGGTCCAAGGCGATCCCACATCCTGGCAGATTTGCAATGTATAATTGGAAACTAATAAAGCTTTAAAAAAGCCGTGGCGGCCGAGTGGTTCAAGTAGTTGCCTGCAACGCAAAGATCGCAAGTTGGAATCCCGACTGTACCAATAAGTTTTTCTGAACTTAAGTACAGTGATTAGTCACACCACGAGCTTTACGGTGAAGGAAAACATCGAGAGGAAACCTGCATACGTCTGAGAAGACATTCAAAGGCGTATGTATAGTCGTGCTTGAGTAACGGCGATGGACTCGCCATCTTTCACGTTGGCACCTAATATACCTCTGACGGAAAGTGGGTGTGTGGGTACTACCTACACACCTCTGCCTACCCCTTCGCGGACCCTTGGGGGAAGGCGTGATGATATAAAAATAATAATAAAGCTATCTTATTACACATATTGTCCTGTATTTTGATTAAATTGGCCTTTATGCAGTATAATGACCAATTTTAGGTTATGAAATGAAATAAAATTAATTCGCCAGAACACGGTTTCTTACATAATATGTTTAAATGTACATAGGGATTGAACAAAATTATTTATTCTTCCCGCTACTGCCAGCACAGCCGAATATGAGTTATATAATTTAAGAGAGGTAGAGCATAACGGTATTCCCGTTCTAATTTGTATCTCCCCGACTGGGGCAGGACCTCCACCTTATAGAAGTCCGTAGCCAAATAACACTATTGTTTATGTTGTGTTCCCACGCGGTGAATAAGGTCTCCAGTAATGAGCCCCTTGGGGAGGGGGGAGGATTGTTATATTGTGTTGGCAGCAGAGGGATTAGTCCCATTGTGCGGCCAACACAGTATAACTCTCTTACACTAAAAAATACGTACTTCAGAGAGGAACTGCCAGGGCGCCTGCTTCTCGGACAGATGCAACTCCAGATGCTGCGGCAGAGTCATCAGGTACTGGCCGACCTGATAACAATTATGGTGCATACATACACATGTATTTATCACTAGCTGTGCATGCGACTTCGTCCGCGTGGAATTTAACTAAAAAGCTTTTGTTTAGTTTCTAAAATGAAAGTAGCCCAAGTTACTTCTTATTACCTCAACTATCTGCCAGAATGTATATCAAAATCTATCAGAAGCTATCAAAATCGGTCCAGCCGTTTCAGAGATAAGACGGAACAGATAGACAAAAAAAAAATTAATGTGATTTTGCCTTTTAATAATGTCATCATTGTGTTATCTTTGGAGCTTTGTTTTATTGCATCATCATGAGGATATATTCACAACACCCTGTATAGATAGTGCCATCCACGAAGACGCGCCCCACCAATTCCTAGTCGAATGGTCGTGGGATGCGGGCAGTATGACCCGAGTGTATTAATTGTAGTGTGCGTGTGCACTCATAGGTAATCAGTGTGTACCGACAATACTCACACATTAGTGAAAGGTTGCACACTTACACTGTACACTGTAGGGGAGGATAGTGGGGCGCGTCTTCGTGGATGGATCTATCTATAAGAGTATACATACCTCGGTGATATACTCTTGTGGTGAGAGCGCGAAGTCTGGCAAGTCTGTAGACAGGGCATCGTTGTTGCTCCATACTGACAGTTGTGGGATCTTGTCTGCAATAGGAATTATTTACTCCTGTATGCATATGATTCCCTGGTACTCATCGAACAATTATCGGAGGATACAAGCTGGAGGAAGAGGGAGTTTGGAGGAGAGGAGAGATTTTGCGCGGTCAGTCACACTGACTGTATATTAGCAATTTATTATTATTATTATATTATGTGTGGCTGAGATGAGTCGAAACCGGCGAGCATGTATGAAGAGACTGATGAATGTTGACGAAGCGAAAGAGGTGAAGTCTAGAGAGAATAATACTGCTTACCTCATAACGAGGTAGGCAGACAGACTAGATAGAGCTCTCTCTGCCTACCAGGATACCATGACATGCAAGAGCCAGAAGGAATCGGCGTGATGATGTACGCGTATTGTTCACGTATGTACCAGGATACCATGACATGCAAGACCCAGAAGGAATCGTCGTGATGATGTACCTACGTGTATTGTTCACGTAATGTACCAGGATACCATAGCATTCAAGAGCCAGAAGGAATCGGCGTGATGATATGTACGTGTATTGTTCTCGTATGTACCAGGATACCATAACATTCAAGAGCCAGAAGGAATCGGCGTGATGATATGTACGTGTATTGTTCTCGTATGTACCAGGATACCATAACATTCAAGAGCCAGAAGGAATCGGCGTGATGGTACGTGTATTGTTTACGTATGTACCAGGATACCATAGCATTCAAGAGCCAGAAGGAATCGGCGTGATGATGTACGTGTATTGTTCACGTATGTACCAGGATACCATAGCATTCAAGAGCCAGAAGGAATCGGCATGATGATATGTTCCTTGTGCGCGTATGAAGAGACATGTTGTGCAATGTTAGGGGCCAACTGAAAATCAGTGCTGTGTTTAACATAGCGTACACTGAGCTGGTTCCATACACACACTACTACGGTGCTTAACATAACATAGTGTTAATGTAGTTAAATGATTGTTGTTATTTATCCTTCTAGTAACGTAAGCTGTTTTTGTCTGTGTGTGTGTTAAATAAATAAATAAATAAATAAATAAATAAATATATTGTTCTCATATGTACCAGGATACCATAACATTCAAGAGCCAGAATGAATCGGCGTGATGACATGTACGTGCATTGTTCACGTATGTACCAGGATACCATAACATTCAAGAGCTTACCCAGTTGGACGTCGACGGGATTCCTCAGTATAGCTCTGGCTAGACCTTTCAAGTGCTCCTTGGCTCTCTGCAGTCCTGCTGCTGATGGTTGGGAGTCAGTCCTCATGGCAGAGAGACGCTGCCTCACATCTGCTTCCAATAGTAGAGTTGGCAAGTCCAGTATCACGCTTTGTTCTTTTGGCTCTGAAAGAAAAATCTTCTGACCTGCATCAGGCTGTGGATTGAGCTTTTGAGGTTTTTCTATGGAGTTCTTCAAGAAGGGTGGCAAAAGGTTGGCAACGGTGTTGCAAGCGTTCATTGCCGACGGTAACCGCTTTCCATCAGGCAGATAGCATGTTTTTTGCCCATATTAGTGGTAAAAAAAAAATTCTGAAAACCTTCGCAAGATTTCTTGATTTCAAGATTCTTTAATCAAGTCATAGACTTATTACCTTTTGAAACTAATGCATTAAGAAAACTGCATTTAAAATTAAACTTACTCAACATGACAATAAGGGTCAATATCGCATACAGCACCATGGCAATGAAACCTTATTTACGGCATAGTATATTTACATAGAACACACCTTCCTCTTTCTCCACCTTCTGCCTCTCTGCGAGCGTCTCCAGGAGGACTGAAGAAGCAGTCTCAAGTACCAGGGACGCAGGAAACGTGTTGGATAGCACTCCAGCGGTCTCACCGGCCGACACAGCGGTCAGGAAGGCAGTCTCTATACGACGTCCGTGCGAGGATATGTGTGTTGTCAGAGCATTTATGAAGTTCTGGTAGACAAAGAAAAATATAGAGCCGTCATGGCCGAGTGCAAACATTGTAAATTCGAATCCGGACTGAGGTTTGCGGACCGAAGAGTGAGGTTTTCTGATTGAGAGAATTGGCGCTCTAATGTAATAAAAATATCCTCACGCCTTCCCACAAGCATCCCCGAAGGGGTAGGCAGAGGTGTATAGGTAGTACCCACACACCCTCTTTCCGCTAGAGATATATTTTAGGTGCCAACTCGATAGATGGCGAGTCCATCGCCGTTACTCAAGCTTCTTAGACGTATGCAGGTTTCCTCTCGATGTTAGCAACTTTGGCCTAATTAATTCAAATTACTAGTCACGTAACTCAGATCTGCGCAGTGAACGTGTTAAACGATAATCAACCTTATTTGAACGCGTAAACATGTCCAATATCGCTGGCAAGGGTCTAGTTAAGCGACGCATACTAAAAGGGTGAAATTCGTTTACCTCGACAGCGGGGATATGGTAAGGATAGATGGCCAGACCGCCGATCCTCTTGGCCCTGGTGTACGCGCTGGCCAGCCATCCTTCGCACCTCTCCGCTATCGAGAGCAACGCTCGAGAATGTTCCACCAGGTTATCCTGTAAGAGAATGTGATGTGGTACACGTCATTGGATTGGTGACATTGGATTCTAGAAGCTGGAATAAATGTATAATTGACAGAAATGTTGAATATTAATGACGGTATAAAATTAAACTTAATATAAGTTAAACATGTCGCTTGACTATGACAGCTGTCAGTGAGTTTCAAGATGGCGGGGTCGCTGATACATGACAGCTGTCAGTGAGTTTCGGATTGGCGGGGTCACTGATACATGACAGCTGTCAGTGAGTTTCGGGTTGGCGGGGTCGCTGATACATGACAGCTGTCAGTGAGTTTCGGGTTGGCGGGGTCGCTGATACATGACAGCTGTCAGTGAGTTTCGGGTTGGCGGGGTCGCTGATACATGACAGCTTTCAGCGAGGTTCAAGATGGCGCAGTCGCTTACAGAGAGGAGAATGTGTGTTTAATCCAAAGGCTATGGATTCCTAGTATCATATCGTTGACAGGAAGCATACCTGAGGCTGTTGTTTATTTGCATTCATAATTCAAGAATGTTTAAGTGTTCATATCTTTGGATATATGAAAGACGTGTTATTATTGCATTGATAATTCATGAATGTTTTAGCGACTTACGCATAGCGCACCTTATATATCTTTCCCTTTCGTATGTACAATTCAATTGCACGTACTAGGAGTCCATAGAAAAGAAGTGATTACCTGTTCCAACAGTGGTTCCTTCAAGTGGTCGAGCAGAATTTGACTCTGCAAGTCTGTATACTTCGGCAGGAGTTCCCGAAGCGGGGCATATATAGCTCGGCCTAGCTCACGCATCGTCGCTGGTAGAACGATCTCTGTCCAAAACACCACCATATAAGTTATGTTTGCCTGGTACTTCTTTTAAATCATTGTAGGTGAGTACACACCTCTGCCTACCCTCTTCGGGGACTCTAATAGGAAGGCGCAATTATTTTGTTGTGGTTCGAGTATTTGGTTTGATTGTAAGTTCGAATCCCGCCTGTGCCAATGAGTTTTCCTACAGTGATTAGTCACACCACGAGCTTTACGGTGATGGAAAACATCGAGAGAAAACCTGCATACGTCTGAGAAGCAATTCAAAAGCGTATGTATAGTCGTGCTTGAATAACGGCGATGGACTCGCCATCTGTCACGTTGGCACCTAAAATATAGATATCTCTGGCGGAAAATGGGCAGCGAGTAGGTACTAACTACCTACACAAATCTGCCTACCTACTGTAGGAAGGCGTGGGGATATTATTGTGGGATGCAAATTTTAGCTCTGTGAAGTAAACACATCTAATAACAAAATTTTCTTTTATTCAACTTTAAACCGTTTGATAACTCAATACCGTCAAAATCAAAATCAAAATCAAAATATTTTATTCAATGTAAGGCACACAGGGAACACTTATTGAACGTCACATATTTAATATAAACTAAAGTTACCACCGTTTCCAAGAAAAAAAAGTACCTGCCAGGAGAAGAAACGGCGAAACAAACTCCACGGTTTTTTTTTTTTTTTAACATTTGTTTCCCTTTACGTAGGTGTAGAGAAAGATTAAACTTACATATAAACTCTGTACAAGAGGAGCAATTCATTGCCATGCATGGCCATCATTCAAATAATCTGATGTTTTATAATAAGCCTTTTGAATTAATTTACTTTTAACGACAGCTTTAAATTCTACAAAAGGTAATTCAATTATTTTCCGAGGTAGCTTATTAAAAAAGCGTATACCTTGCCCGACAAATGAGTTGCTAGTTTTGTGTAATCTAGCTGTAGGAACATGGAGTTTATCTTTGTTACGTGTATTTACAGTATGCAAGTCGCTATTTTTCTATTTTTTTTTTAAATAGCCGTGGTGGCCGAGTGGTTCGAGCAGTTGCCTGCGACACAAAGATCGCAAGTTCGAATCCCGACTGTACCAATGAGTTTTTCTGAACTTAAGTACAGTGATTAGTCACACCACGAGCTTTACGGTGAAGGAAAACATCGAGAGGAAACCTGCATACGTTTGAGAAGAAATTCAAAGTATGTATAGTCGTGCTTGAGTAACGGCGATGGACTCGGCATCTGTCACGTTGGCACCAAATATACCTCTGGCGGAAAGTGGGTGTGTGTGTATTTATTACCTATACACCTCTGCCTACCCCTTCGGGGACCCTTGTGGGAAGGCGTGAGGATATATTATTATTTTTCTTAAATTTTATAATATTCTTTCTTACAAGTAACACATTTTGGAATAAATAATTTATTTACAATAACAACAATTAATAATATTTACAAAGAACAGTTGAAACTAACTACTTACAGATAAAATATTTGTCCCAAATCGGTATCCCGAGGCAACGTGCCAAGAAGACTAGCAGCATTGCCACGCTGGATAGCAATGCTGATTCTCTGAGCGAGATATGTATATATTTTGGAATATATATTGACATGGTACGGTCAATATATCAATTTCCTTGAATAATTCTCTGAGAGAATCTCGAGGCTTAGGGCTATAAATTGCGCGAATAGCCCGCTTTACTATTCTCCATCTTAAAACTATATCTATCCCATTCTTACATCGCTCTTTCACTCACATGTATATACATAATAGTTCAGTCGCAATGCCGTGAAAAAGACAAACCTTTATAATATTAGAACATCGAATTATTTGGAATTTTTGTAATGACGGGATTGAGTTTTCAAACATGTGTCAAAATAAAATGTCACAAAATCAACAGCACTAAGGAGTATTCATATCATTTTGATGCAAATCTGAATTACTACTGATAATAAGGCACATTTTATTCCTGTAGGAACTTTGAATTTTCGGGATAAAAAGTAGCCTATGTCCTATACCTAGGTATAAGCCATCACGATTTCAACTTTCAGCCACATCGGTTCAGCCGTTTTGCCGTGAAAGAACCGCAAACATCCAAACTTACAAACTTTCACGTTTATAATATTAAGTAAGATAAGATTACCTTTGTTCGGTCTAGGTGCATCTATTACAACCAAGATGCAAGTAATGAACTCATCAATATCTCTCTTCAAGTCCGTTAGTAAAACGATGCCTTCTTCCGATGTCTGGCAAAGTTTTAGGTTCGCCGTTACCACCTAAAAACAATAATAATAATACTTAGAACAGATGTACATACTTATATATAGATAGGCAAATCCACACAAATTGACCTAGTCCCAAAATAAGCAAAGCTTGTACTATGGGAACTGGACAACGATATACATACTTATATAGATAGGCAATTCCACACAAATTGATCTAGTCCCAAACTAAGCAAAGCTTGTACTGTGGGAACTGGACAACAATATACATACTTATATAGATAGGCAATTACACACAAATTGACCTAGTCCCAAACTAAGCAAAGCTTGTACTGTGGCAACTGGACAACGATATACATACTTATATAGATAGGCAATTACACACAAATTGACCTAGTCCCAAACTAAGCAAAGCTTGTACTGTGGCAACTGGACAACGATATACATACTTATATAGATAGGCAATTACACACAAATTGACCTAGTCCCAAACTAAGCAAAGCTTGTACTGTGGAAACTGGACAACAATATACATACTTATATAGATAGGCAATTACACACAAATTGACCTAGTCCCAAACTAAGCAAAGCTTGTACTGTGGCAACTGGACAACGATATACATACTTATATAGATAGGCAATTACACACAAATTGACCTAGTCCCAAACTAAGCAAAGCTTGTACTGTGGGAACTGGACAACAATATACATACTTATATAGATAGGAATTACACACAAATTGACCTAGTCCCAAACTAAGCAAAGCTTGTACTGTGGAAACTGGACAACAATATACATACTAATTAATATAGATAGGCAATTACACACAAATTGACCTAGTCCCAAAATAAGCAAAGCTTGTACTATGGGAACTAGACAACGATATACATACTAATATAGATAGGCAATTCCACACAAATTGATCTAGTCCCAAACTAAGCAAAGCTTGTACTGTGGGAACTGGACAACAATATACATACTTATATAGATAGGCAATTACACACAAATTGACCTAGTCCCAAACTAAGCAAAGCTTGTACTGTGGCAACTGGACAACGATATACATACTTATATAGATAGGCAATTACACACAAATTGACCTAGTCCCAAACTAAGCAAAGCTTGTACTGTGGGAACTGGACAACAATATACATACTTATATAGATAGGCAATTACACACAAATTGACCTAGTCCCAAACTAAGTAAAGATTGTACTGTGGGAACTTGACCACGATATACATACTTATATAGATAGGCAATTCCACACAAATTGACCTAGTCCCAAACTAAGCAAAGCTTGGACTGTGGGACCTGGACAATGATATACATACTTATATAGATAGGCAAATCCACACAAATTGACCTAGTCCCAAAATAAGCAAAGCTTGTACTATGGGAACTAGACAACGATATACATACTTATATAGATAGGCAATTCCACACAAATTGATCTAGTCCCAAACTAAGCAAAGCTTGTACTGTGGGACCTGGACAACGATATACATACTTATATAGATAGGCAATTACACACAAATTGACCTAGTCCCAAACTAAGCAAAGCTTCTACTGTGGGAACTGGACAACGATATACATACTTATATAGATAGGCAAATCCACACAAATTGACCTAGCCCCAAACTAAGCAAAGCTTTTACTGTGGGAACTGGACAACGATATATACACACATATTTATCAAACCTGCATACGTCTGAGAAGCAATTCAAAGGCGTATGTATCATCGTGCTTGAGTAACGGCGGTGGACTCGCCATCTGTCACGTTGACACCAAAAATATATCTCCGGCGGAAAGTCGGTGTGTGGGTTCTACCTATACACCTCTGCCTACCCCTTCGGGAACCCTTGTAGGAAGACGTGAGGATAGCATACAATAGTACAAGTATAGGTGTGTAAATATTCCACCCCCAGCGGGAATCAAACCTCATGCTAGCAGCCGGGAACTCTGCCTATAGGTTCATCATACCTTTGTGGGAGACGGTTCCAAGGAGAGCAGCAAATCAGTGTAGAGTCGTATCAGCTCTGCGAGTGGAGTCTCAGACTGTAGAACGTTGGTCAACCACTCGATCTGGGACAAACAACACCTTATTTACATTGTGTTAGGGTTGAATTTGGACTTGGTAAAAAGGTTTTTATTTTGTATACCTCAAGGGTGGCAAACAAGCATGCGGTCCGCCTGATGGTTTACCACCCTTCTTGAAGAACTCCATGCTGCACTCTCTAGGGAAAACCTTTAAGAATGTACCAGGAGAGCATGAACTAAAGGTAATCTCTCCACACCCTTCTTGAAGAACTCCATGCTGCACTCTCTAGGGAACACCTTTAAGAATGTACCAGGACAGCATGAACTTAAGGTAATCTCTTCACATCCTTCTTGAAGAACTCCATGCTGCACTCTCTAGGGAAAACCATTAAGAATGTACCAGGAGAACAGAAACTAAAGGTAATCTCTACACACCCTTCTTGAAGAACTCCATGCTGCACTCTCTAGGGAAAACCTTTAAGAAAGTACCAGGAGAGCATGAACTAAAGGTAATCTCTCCACACCCTTCTTGAAGAGCTCCATACTGCACTCTCTAGGGAAACAATCTCTTTGTGTGATATTGTATGTACCTGTCTCGGGGCTTCCCCGGCGAGCAGTCGCGTGAGGGCGGGCAGCGTGTGCAGGTCACGCCGCCGCCACGCCGCCCCCAGCCGGCCGGCGGCGGCGCGACGCCAACAACGACACACAGACAGCGAGCGACACATGCCTCGGAACACGCTCACGTACGGAGACGTGCGCTCTGTAAGCATTGCACAATAGATGGCGCTAGTAGGATAGTAGTCATACATACTGGTCGGGTCTCTCACGGGGTAGGCGGTGATACTAGAGCGTCAGTTCTCTCTACACTTACAGACGTCTTTCGCTTTATCTTAATTAGTCGGTCTTTTCATACATACATACTTGTCAACTTCTTACACTCTGCGTATTTTTCATTTATATTCTATCGCATTATTAACCAATACAAATTATACACTATAACATTAGGTACTATATATAACAAATGTTGTCTAACACCAGATGGCGCTTAGTCGTAAGCTCAGAACGCATTACACGCGGGATGGCGCTATTTGTACAAGTTTCGTTCACCTTGCTTTCGTTCGCACTAGATGGCGCTAGTACGTAGACGTCCATGCATTAAGACATTTTATTTTGTTAATTTATTTTACTTTACTTTGTTTTGTTTTATTTTATTTTATTTTTATTTTTGCATAATAAATGACATAGGTTGTGAGAAACGGTAAATAATAATAATAATAATACCTTGTTAATTTGTTAAAGTTAATGTTTAATTACCGACTTTTTCTTTAATGAATCTTTAGGCAATGACCAGGATAGCATGACTTGAAAGATGTGTTATTACCGGCGTCCATTTGTGTGAGTGCCTCCACCAGGGGCGGGCTAATGGCGGCCTCCAGCCGGTTGTATAGGGTCTCCAGCTGAAGCCTCTTGGCCTCGTAGTCGGGCGCTTCACTCAGCACCTGAAATACAGGTGTCGTGAATATTCGCCGCCGTATTATATTATAAAGATAGATATATACATAAATACATAGGACATCCAAGAGTAAGGTACAAATACTCGTGTTCACCACACAAATATCCGCCCTAAGCGGAATTCGAACCCGCGAGCTCAAGTTTCGCAGTCAGGAGCTCTAACCACTAGACCAGAGGCCGTCCATAACGTATTCTTACAATTATACAAATAGTATTTGTATAATTGTGCTATGCCATGTATAATTGTAATATGTGCTTATGCCCGCGACTTCGCCCGCGTGGAGGTGGAAAAAGTAACTTATATATTTTCCTGCTAGAATCGGTTCAGCCGTTATGCTGTGAAAGAGCAACATCTATACTAATATTATAAAGAGGAAAGATTTGTTTGTTTGTTTGTTTGTTTGTTTGTTTGTTTGTAATGAATAGGCTCCGAAACTACTGGACCGATTTCAAAAATTCTTTCACCTTTGGAAAGCTACATTATCCCCGAGTAACATAGGCTATATTAAATTGGACCCGATAGGTGGCGCTGCGATCGAGTTTCAAGAATTTTACCTTTTTACCCGGGCGAAGCTTTCTGTGTGTTTCTGTGTGTCTTAAGCTAGATTCGAGAATGGTTTAGATTTACAATTGGACCCAATAGGTGGCGCTGCGATCGTGTTACGGGCAATTTAACTTTTTCACCCGAGCGAAGCTGGGCGGGACAGCTAGTACTTTATAATATTTGACATTGAATTTTTCAGAATTAAAATGTAGCCTATGTCCTAACCCTAGGTATAAGCCATCACGACATTCAACTTTCAGCCAAATCGGTTCGGCCGTTTGGCCGTGAAGGAGCGGCAAACATCCAAACATGCAAATTTACACGTTTATAATATTAAATAGTAAGATATTTATTTAGGTCTACCAACGTGCTTACAATAATACTTGAATACTATAACATTTTGAAAACTTAAAACTAAAAGTAGGATTCAATTATAGGTAAACACGAGTTGCACCAATAACCGGATACAGGCTCTGCCTAGAATAGGGTTAGATGGCGGCAATTATTATTATTATTTTGTACCTCAAGGCTGGCTGTCATCGCAGTGACTTGGTTCGCAAGTTCGGTTAATTTATCCGCTTGAGTGGGGACACCAGAGTCGAGAATATCCTCCAGAGATGTCGCCAAGGCAGCCCACTTATCGGCCTCGCGGAGGGCTGAAGCCGCATTCTGTGAGGAAAGCTCTTAAGTCTTTATGGGTTCCTGGTACATTTGCAAACTAAAGTGACTATTAAGAGAGAGAAAGTTTTCATATCATATTATGCTCTCCCTCCATCAAATATTATGTATATACTTTAGTTACTTAAATCAAAAATATCAATCTTAAGTACATTAAAATAAAACTTCGAAAAAGAGTAAAGTCGTAGAAACTCCAAAAGGCAAGTAAGTATTAAAGAAATCAATAAATTTATTATTATAATTTCTGATCTCCTGGTACATTTTATTTGGATAGTTTGGTATTTGTATGCAAATTTGTTACATTTCTTTCCACAAGGTTCCCAGAGGGGTAGGCAGAGGTGTTACACAACACTCTATTTACGACTAAGATAAGTTGTCAAAGTGACAGATGGCGACACTGTCACTGTCTCTTGAGTTTCATCAATGCTTACCTTCACAGAAAATTCAGAAGAAATGTATGTCATATCATTTTCGCCTTAAGCATCTTAAATGTATGTTCTCCTGGTACTTTAATTGCGCTGGTCGGGCTACATTACCTCCCAACCCTGGACCCTTACCTCCAATCGACTCTTTAACTGATCAATTCTCTGGAGACTCTCAATGGAGTTCCCAGTCTGCTCCTCAACTCCTTGAACCTTCTGTTCCAGGGATAACAGCTTCTGCTGCAGCAAGGCACCTTCCAACTGCAGACCTGACGCATCTTGAAGAATGCGAGGAATTGATGTCACAATCTGCAAGCAATTACCTATTTGGAAGCTACTAGTAGTTAAAATATACATATCATCACGCAGAGTCCCTAACAGGGTAGAGAGACTAATCTCTCTACCCTGTGCTCTATAGCACCAGATCTCTCTAGACTTACATACCTCTTTCACTTCGTCCAAGTGAAAATATAGTTATGATATATCCTCTCGCCTTTCCATAGTGGCCCGCGAAAGTGTAGGCAGAGGTGTATAGGCAGTACACACACCCACTTTCCACCAGAGATATATTTTAGGTGCTAATGTAACAAAGCTTATATTACCAATAATGACAGCTAATTACCTGGGTCGTACTTTCATCCAATGAGTTTGTCAATTGCTTCATATAAAGCTGAAGTCTCGTGACTGTATTGGCCACAAAAATCTGAAAAAGAATATGAAAACAAAGTTAAAGACTTGCTACATAAAATCGGCGGAGCAAGACCACATACAACTACCTAAATAAAATCTATCAGACATTCAAGGATGGCAAAATCCATGCATCCATATGCAAAACCTGGCGAGCATGTATGAACTGCTGGATGGGGACGAAGCAATAGAGGTATGTAAGTCTAAAGAAAACTGCCATTTTACTCTTTATCAACATCAATGGGCCTAGATGGGCTCTTATAAAATGTTGAAAAAGGTGCACGGTTCGGGTTGGGCGCTTCCATGGAGCAGAACCGGCAAGAAACTCCATGGTTACTCTTTACAAATCATTAGGTATACAATAACAATATTATTATGTTACAGCATTAGTACTTAAGTATGGGGGAACAGCATAGGTGACAATAGGTCTATGCTTTATGCCTACCCCTTCGGGGACCCTTGTGGGAAGGCGTGAGGATATATTATTATTATTTATATGTATTAACATCACTGTTTCAAGACAGTGTCCTACAGAGAATATATAAGCTCTAAGTGAGGTTAAGTGGCATGGCAGGCATTGTAAGAATGCCTGCACACATAACTATTCTTGCTTGAAATTGGGCAACAAACTTGACATTTGGCAACTAGATATCAAGCAAAGAAGTATTTCTACACCTATAACCTGTATCCATTTATATCATCCCACATAGGGTAAGTAGAATAGCGTGCAATAGAGTGCAAGTTCTACACTTACAATTCGTGAGAGAATGGTCTGTAGAACGTCCTTCACATTCATGAGTCACATAGCACAACCCTCGACAGTTTTGAATACCTTAGATGTCGATCCTTAAGTGCCGATCAGTTAACTGATAAGACAGGTGTTAAATATTTCGTGTAAGATAAAACAAACCAATTAATTATACCTCTTTCTCCTGATTACCACTAGTACTCCAGGCTTTGTTAATCCACTTTTTAGGATCGAAATCCACATCGGCAAATGTTTTCAGCTCCTAATAAAAGAAACAATTATTTTGTAGAGATTGAGCTTCACGCGAAGTGCCATACAATTGAAAGGGACATTATTTACCATTTGTTTAGTTGCTCGTATGCATCGGTTAATGCTTATATTGCTCAAATTGAAAATATCAAACGTATTGTTGTGCCTCGATATACGAGTACAGCTGTATGCTATATTTATGGCGAACCTTCAACAGCAGTTTTCGTTAGAGTGTATTCTTAGCTTGCTGATATGACACGGTACATGAACGATAAGAAAAAGTGTTGAGAATTTCATGAATTTATTGTTTTTTAAAGAATGATGTAGTAATTGTAATATCTCTTGAACGATATTATGACTTTTACTTGACGTAAGTCGTAAATTTCAAGTATTAAGTAGTATTCTTTGGTCGTAAACTGCTTAAGCTACGTAAACTGACATTGACATAAGTCGGTGCTTTAAAAGTATGCTCAATTTATTCAAATGTTTAAATACATAATATTTTACACTTGAGGTATAATAATACTCATAGTGCTCCAAACATCGAGAGAATTCTAAACCAGCGAACTTGTATGACGAAAAAGTGATATTAAAGTCATAATAGACTTGACTCAAGCCCAGCCCAGCTCCATAACTCGCGATCCAGCAACGCTCTAAGCAGAGGTACCGTACCTCACAGGGGGTGCCCTTAGGTGTTTTTGCTTAGAACTTTAATGTGCCTGGCTGAAGGCTTTGGTGCCGCCATTACCCGGTTAAAAAGTAAAAGTTCCCGGAACTCACGCTTCGAGAGACAATACAAATATTTTTTTTTTTTTTTATGTGATGTAGTTTTAAAGTCACTGTCTTTCATGGGCTTTGTTATAATATCAAAACAAAAAGAAGACAAGAATAGCATAAATAAAGCTGACCCCTGAATCTATCATAAGTTCCAAGTAAGTAAGTAGGAATCTATCATAAGTAGTATCCAAGTTTTATCATAACGAGAAATTAGATGAGAAGAATTTAGATATGCTCTATGCTATTATCTCAAATATGATTATGGTTGCAGGGCTACGAGTACAGAGAAACCAAACGAATTAAAAAAAATAACGATCAAATCAAACTAGAATTAGTAAGAGAAGAGCAGGGTTACCAACTTAGGGGTTTTCCCCCCAAATTTAGGGGAAAAAAAGTTGGATGGGATTTATTTAGGGGTGTTATATTTTTTTAGGGGTATTTTTGGGGATTTTAATTACTTCAAATATTTATTTTTTTCAAATGCCAAAATTTACGCAGGTTGTCTTTTTTGCTCTTGTTAATGTTTCATCAGAAAATTGAGATAGAACTACTGTAACTGTAGCCAATCATATTTATTGTTGTATATACCGCCTAACCGCCAAGCGACATCTAGTCAGTCTGTAAGTACGAGTTAACAAAACGTGAATACCAATGTGTGTTGTCGAAAACAATTATTAATTATTTTACCTGTTTAATTTCCAGCTTTGTGGTACCAAATTGTGTTTACGTGATCTGGCTTCGCGGGATTACCTATTGTTTGAATTTTTGATTTGTAGGACCAATAGGTGTGAATTATTTTTAACGTAATATTTTTTTTATGTACCTATTATGTAAAAAATATTTTATTAATAACAATTTCTTTTAGGGGGATTTCCCTAGTAATGTAAGGTTTTTAGGGGTTTTGATTGAGGCTTTAGGGGGATACATTTTTGAGAGTTGGGAACACTAGAGAAGAGTGTGTGTGAGTGAATTATGACAAATTTTAAGGAAGACAGTGTTTTGTTTGAGAAATATTCAAAAGAAATGAAGCATTCAAAATATATTAATTATAGTTTGCATCCCTAGTCAATTTGTGTTATTGTGTATGTAGTTGATTGAAAAAACATATTTTAAGTTTTAATTAAAATAATTATACTGTGAATTCTGAATTACTTTATTTACGCTGATTCTTTTTTTACATTTAGTCCGTTAAACGATACAGTGACAAATAACGTGATTATGTGAGTTTTTTTTCCACCTCAATTACGTAGTGCGTGCAATCTCACAGCCGATTTTAAATACCTATTTTGTCAATTTAACTGCCTCTAAAGGTACACTTGAGAGGCCTTACGTTGTTAGGAGTGCTAATAGAGGCTTTGCACGGACATTTTTCGTTATACATGCTTCACTTAAACTCCTGATATTCGTTGATATTTTCACCTTGTTTAGATAGTAGATTTTTTTTTATATATATTACCACTTGGATGGCAAACAATCATTCGGCCCGCCTGATGGTAAGCGGTTACCGTCGCCTATGGACGCTTGCAACACCAGGTATTAATCGCGAGTTGCCGCCCCTGCAAGAATCTTTCCACACCTTTCTTGAAGAACTCCATGCTGCATGCACTCTCTAGGGAAAACCTTTAAGAATGTACCAGGAGAGCATGAACTAAAGGTAATTCTCTCCTCCACACCCTTCTTGAAGAACTCCATGCTGCACTCTCTAGGGGAAACCTTGAAGAATGTACCAGGAGAATGCTCTCCTGAAAGTGTGGAGAGATTACCTTTAATTCATGCGAACTAAAGGTAATCTCTCCACACCCTTCTTGAAGAACTCCATGCTGCACTCTCTAGGGAAAACCTTTAAGAATGTACCAGGAGAGCATGATAAAGGTAATCTCTTCACACCCTTCTTGAAGAACTCCATGCTGCACTCTCTAGGGAAAACCTTTAAGAATGTACCAGGAGAGCATGATAAAGGTAATCTCTTCACACCCTTCTTGAAGAAGTGCATGCTGTACTCTGTAAGCTTGAGTAGAGTAGAGCTGGATTCCTTACTCCTTCCAGACACTACATTGCATTCCTTTGTTCCTTGGGTCAATTCTAATTACAGTAACCTAGTTGAAAACTAAGCCAAGCTTGTAAAATTGGTATAAATTTAAAGGCTGCAGTCACGGAGCCGAATCCCACTGAGGGCACATATTTGTGTGATGAACATGAGTATTTGTACCTTAGTAGATATCTATCTACATAAGTAAATATACCATTGTCTAGTTACCATAACACAAGCTTTGCTTAATTTTGGACTAGGTCAATTTGTGTGGAATTGTCCCAAGGTATTTATTTCCTTGCTTAGATATTTTCTGAAATAAATTGTTATACTTTACTTTTTCAGGTATTTAATCATCACAATTAAGAGCTTTACCTCATGTTGGTGATGAAGCGTAGATGAAGCCATATATATATGCCTAGATGAATAGCCAAGATGGATGATGAAAATTCCTTCTACAGTCTGTGCAAGCGCAGTGTTGAGAAATGTCTATTTTGTGACAAACAGTTTAAGAATAGGTATGTAATATTGAATTTATTATTAGTAGTCTTGTTTCTTGTTCTTCATCGATTCCTCATGTCTGAGGGTCATGCCCACCATGAGTGGCCTGCTGGACTAGGCCTCTCCAAGAGCTGCGGCACTCTGCGCGTCTGATGGCAGTTGGTATGTCTCGTTTGGTGATATCTTTGACGGCGTCGGTCCACCTGGTTGGAGATCTTCCTCTACTCCTTTTTCCTTCCGCGTGACCAACAACAATAAGTTTTTCCACATTGTCTGGATCTCTTCTAGCCACGTGTCCGAAGTACTGAAGTAGTATCTGGAGGCATTTTGTGGAGAGCCGAGTTTGGATGTTTAATTCTTTAAGGATAGATAGTCTTTTTATTACCAATGGGCTTTTCTGAACTTAAGTACAGTGATTCGTCACACCAGGAGCTTTGCAGTGAAGGAAAACATTGGAAGGAAACTGGCTAAAATAAGTTAGAGAAAAAATTAAAGATGTCCTCACGCCATCCCACAAGGGTCCCCGAAGGGGTAGGCAGAGGTGTATAGGTAATACCCACACACCCACTTTCCGCCAGAGGTATATTAGGTGCTAACTTAAACATGTATGTATGTATAACGTCAATGAACCCCTCATCTGTCACGTTGGAACCTAAAAAATATCTCAAGCGAATAGATTGTTTTCTGTGTGTTTATATGCCTACCCTGTTGGATACCCTCGTGAAAAGGCACAAAGCCTTTGTGACAGATGCCCAGTCTATGGTAATTTTTCAAGTCAAACTTAAGATTTTTCTCTAATGTATATAAAGGTATTGTAAAGGGTAAATTCTTCTACACGTTTACATAGACCAATGGGCCGTTCGAGTAGTACGTAAGCAGTATAGGGGGACGGGGAGGGATCTAGATTGTGATTAGGGGGCGTCCACAAATTACGTGAGGTGTATTTTTTAATGATCTGTCCCTCCCTCCCCCTGGTGAGATATCGTGAGATTTTATTCAACCCCATCCCCTAATCTCACGTGAGATTTTTCAAAATGTGGGTTTCTTACGTAAACGCGTTGGATTTGTATTGTAAAAAGAAAAATTGCTTTGTGCTTTTGTTTACGACTAGTTAAGACTAGTAATCAATATTGCTGAGAGTTATTTATTTTATTTGTTTATTAGTAAAATAGTATATATTTTTTTGTTTAATCAGAAAAAGAATTGCGTGATGTTTGCCGAGACCGCCCTCTCCAACGTAAGATTAGATGAGATTTGACTCGACCCCCTCCCCCCCCCCCCTTAAACATCTGACGTAATTTATGGACGCCCCTTAAGTCAGCAGTAGATATTTTATTATTGCATCCCACACATTATCTATGTTTGAAAACGAAACACATTTTTGGAAATTCCCACAAATAGCATATGCCTTTAGGTACTCGCTTAGAACCCAGTAGGGGAATTACCGCGCGCTATTAACTTGGCTAAATTACGATTACGAATTGACGTATTGTAAGCAAAGCAAGTTAATGTTACCGTTGCCAGAGTTGAATTGTTTAATAAGGATGTCCTTTCAAATAGACAAATCCAAGTATTATACATGAAATTGTTCGAATCTGTATCCTCATGTCTTCCCACAAGGGTCCCCGAAGGGGTAGGTAATACCTACACACCCCCTTTTTTGCCAACGTGCCAACGTGACAGATGCCGAGTCCATCGCCGTTACTCAAGCACGACTATACATACGCCTTTGAATGTCTTTTCAGACGTATGCAGGTTTCCTCTCGATGTTTTCCTTCAGCGTAAAGCTCGTGGTGTGACTAATCATTGTACTTAAGTTCAGAAAACTCATTAGTTACTCAACTCGCTACTCGCTCAGCACACATATCTTCCATGATCGCCCTTGTAAAATTTGCGGTTGCATTTTAAAATTTTTAAATAGTACATAATTTTATTGTTTGTTAAATTTTATTTTTTCTTCGAGAATAATTATATAATAAGTATCTGCAAATGTTAATATTTAAAATGTAAGTGTTTTGGCTCAGGGCTGTTAACTTATGTTTTTATTGAAATAAATAAAGGACTACTCGAACCACTCGGCCACCAAGGCTCATTTCTCTTTATGCGTCTTTTTTTTGACCTAGCATAAGTAATTACTAAGCGCTATGGCCATATGGGAGTATTGTACCTCCTTACAGGTATGCAGCCCTGGTACACACTGCGAGCCACATAATCATACCACTCCTGAAGCAACAGCTCCATCAGTGTCCTGAATGCCTGTTCCACTTCTCCTCGCTGGACGATCTCAACCACCACATCCTCGTGAAGCATAGTTCAGTGATCATTCAGGATAATAGTGAAGCTGCGATTCAGGTATTTATTGATTACTAAAGCACGGTCGCGGAGCAGGAAGAATTTCGTACAATGACCTCTTTACCTACTGACAGTGGTCACAAACATTTTTATATGTGTGGTTTAATTGAACGAGCACTAACGCATCCCAAGATGGAATGTCGTTAGTTATTCAAAAATTATGAATCATGTCAAATACTTTTAATTGCGACCAAAACACCAGACGCAAGCAAGAACAAACCTTACGGTCTCAATTAAACGGTTTTCAATCCCTGGCGACAGCGGTCATTGCATCTGTGCGAGCGAGACGCATTATATTTACGCGGGAGTGACAGAGATGGGTAATAATAGGTCATTGTACGAAATTCTTCCTGCTCCGCGACCGTGCTTTAGCTGTGCGACTTCACCCGCGTGGAATTTAACAAAGAAGTCAATGTTCCGTTTCTATAATAAAAGTCGTCTAAGTTTCTTCTATTTACATCAGCTATCTGCCAGTGAAAGTCCCGTCAAAATCGGTCCAGCCGTTTCAGAGATTAGCCGGAACAAACAGACAGACAGCGAGAAAGACAGACAAAAATTGTTAGTAAAGTTATTTTCGTGTATGTACCGTGTATACATCAATATGCATTTAGTAAAAAGCGGTTATTTCAATATTACAAACAGACACTCCAATTTTATTTATTTGTATAGATTAGCAGCCCGTTCTGGCCACGGGTGGACATTTGTTTTTTTTTATAATAGAAAATGTGGCCTATGTCCCTTAGGATGAATGTAGCTTTCCAATAGGGAAAGACACACACGCACACACACACACACACACACACACGCACACACAAAAATCTTTCCTCTTTATAATATGCACGAAGACGCGCCCCACTATCCCCCCCCTATAGTGTACAGTGTAAGTGTGCAACCTGCCACTAATGTGTGAGTATTGTCGGTACACACTGATTACCTATGAGTGCACACGCACACTACAATTAATACACTCGGGTCATACTGCCCGCATCCCGCGACCCCCTCGAATAGAAATTGGTGGAGCGCGTCTTCGTGCATATCTGTAGCTCTCTCGCCCTACACTAGCTTTGGAATATGTTGTATGTAGGTAAAGATTTAAATCTGGCATATGATAATAACGCCATCTATCGTGATCAGTTGTGAACCATTGTTTCTCAATTTGGTCCACTGTCCAATTTGAGAATGATTTACTCTACACTAGCTTTGCTGTCATGTAAATAGTTAAATTTTGGATCTGAACTATAATGGGTTACAAACTTTTCATGCCTTAAAAATGGTACAATTGCTCAAATAAATCAAAATAAATGTGAGCTGTGGCTGTGTGGTTACAGTAGTTTCCTGCAATACAAACATTGCATGTTCTAATCCCGAATATAGAGAATCTACTTCTCTATATATATATATTTATATATATATATATATATATATATAAACTAGCTGTCCCGCCCAGCTTCGCCCGGGTGATAAAGTTAAACTTCCTGAAACACGATCGCAGCGCCACCTATCGGGTCCAAATGTGACGGAAGCTAACCAATCTTTCAAGTTGGATCAAACTGCACACAGTGTGCAAATTTGATTAAAATCGGTTAAGTAGTTTAGGAGTCCATCGCGGACAAACAACGTGACACGTAATTTATATATATAAAAATGTTATGTTGGTTTGTGTACGCTTCTAAAACCCAAAAAGTTCTGCACCAATCCAGCTGAAGTTTTAGCATGATATATAATCCGCATTAAGGATTGTTTTTATCTGATTTTTGCATCAGTCACATATCCACAGGGAAGCGTGGCAGGGTAATATAAGTGTATACTTTTACCTTTGCAGGTTCAAGAAAACAATGAGCCAGAAAAGAGGATACCAGATCTGCTAGCTACCTTTGTGACGAGTAAGCCTGTGATAAAATGCGAGGATCTGGGCTTCCCATCTTTCGAGGATTCCATCGGGATAGTGTTCGAAGATGATGATGATGATATTCCCCTGATACAAGTAGATGATCAAGATAAACAGCCACCGAAGACACCAACTGAGGAACCTAGTACCAGGGCACCAGAAGCAATAGAGTATGGTCCTTGTATACCGTATGATGACTTGATGAAGCCCGGATCCTACAAGTGTTTAAAATGTAGCCTCAAATTCATAAACAAGTGAGTGTGACCTTTGGTTTTATGCAGTCCTGGTACATGGATGGGATCAGTGAGACTTGACAGGTTAGGTTGAGGGTTCTGAGGTTAGTTTTAAATTTACTCAAGTACTAACTGTGTCCTCGACTTCGCGTGGAATTTAACAAAAAAGTTTTTATTATTCAGTTTCTAAAAAAAAAGTAGGCCAAGTTACTCCTTGTTACATCAGATATCTGCCAGTGAAAGTAGCCTCAAAATCGGTACCACGACTGTACCAATGAGTTTCTCTGAACGTAAGTACAGTGATTAGTCACACCAAGAGCTTTACGGTGAAGCAAAACATCGAGAGGGGAACCTGGATACGCTCTTACTTACCTGTAAAGGCGATGGACTCGCCATCTGTCACGTTGGCACCTAAAATATAATCTCTGGCGAAAATTTGGTGAATAAATACTACCTGCTCGCCTCTGCCCTCTCGATCGGGGGCCAAAGTAGGAAGGCGTGATGTTATATAGACTACAATTTACTTATATGTAATACTAGCTGTCCCGCCCAGCTTCGCCCGGGTGAAAAGTTAAACTTCCTGAAACACGATCGCAGCGCCACCTATCGGGTCCAACTGTGATGTAAGCTATCCTATCTTTCAAGTTGGATCAAACTGCACACGATGTGCAAATTTGATCAAAATCGGCTAAGTAGTTTAGGAGTCCATCGCGGACAAACAACGTGACTCGTAATTAATATATATTAAGATTAAAATAAAAGATGTATCCTATTTCCAGATACGATCTTGTGATACACGAAACGTGTCATATGAAGTTCAAAAGCAATAAGAACATCCTTTGCAGGGTGTGTGAAAGGTTCATAGCGGGCAACTACAAGAATATGAACATCCACATCTCGACCAAGCACCCTGGGATTGACAAGAGGCAGGCCAACCTCACCAAATGTAGGCAGTGTCATTTAAACTATTACAATTACAATCGCCATGTAAGGAACTATCACGAGATATATAGGTGTCCTCGCTGCGGTAAGGGCTTTGAAAATGAACCTGAAAGGGACTCCCACAAAGCGGAGTGCACCACCAAGGACTGGGACCCCAGAAACAGCAGGAGATGGCAATCCAAAATGCATAGGGTTTGCGAACTCTGCTTTTCGTTCTTCAAGAACAAAATTAATATGCAATATGTAGTCATTGGAGATTATAGTGAGATGGGAACGCGTCGCAACTGTGAACGCTGTGGTCACAAGTTCTTTGAATTAAAGTTGGTCAAGTTCTGGCATCTATCACGTGGTGAGATTGACTTTAAGGAAAGAAAGAGACTGCCCCTTTCCAATGAGGACAGGCTGAGCAAGATACAGAAGCGATTAAAAATGTTGAAGATGAGGTAGTGATGTGTTTTATTTAATTACCTAGTCCCCTAGTCACCTACGCAATGAAGAGATTCGCAAATCAACTGGCGTGAATGAGGGCGTGATTGTAAAGATGAAGAAAGGCATGTTACGTTTTGGACATATAGGGAGGATGAGTGAAGAAAGATTGACGAAACAGATATACAAAGCAAAAGTGTGTGCAAGAAGAGGCAGAGGAAGGCCACGTTCCAACTACCTGGATCAAATAGATCGGACTCTCAAGGACGGGAACGTTAAGAGTACTCGAAACCGACGAGCATGTATGAATAGACTGATGAATGTGGACGAAGCGAAAGAGGTATGTAAGTCTAGAGAGAACTGGCGCTCTATACTCTCTGCCTACCTCGTTAGGGACTTGGCGTGATGAGTATGTATTTTTTTATAAATATAATGCTTACTAATTTAGCGTAGCAATGTTTCCATCTGTTCGTAATTATGTTTCAACATCCAGTCAATTAGCTTGTCTACATAAAAATTTCGTCATTTTATGAATGGATAATATTTTGTTTATTTTATTATACAATTTTGGAGACCGGTAATCATAAAATCTCTGTGCGAAACGATATACTTTTTGTTAAATTCCACGCGGACGAAGTCGTAAATACTCCATTGGTTGATATTGGTCCGCTGATAATGGCCGCATCAAGCCAAATTAAAATGACGTACATAATTGCGTTATTTTATGTTAATAATAGCAATGACACAAGATTGTTTGTCTGTCGAGGTGTGCACGCGTCTCTGTCAATCAAGAATCCCTAAAATAGCATGACAGACTTAACGGCCTACCTTCCCTGCACCTGTCAGAACAAGTTAGGAATTTTCTAGAAATATTATAGGTACACTTCTCAACATAAAAATCTAAACACCTTGCAATATAGCCGTGGTGGCCGAGTGGTTCGAGCAGTTGCCTGCGACACAAAGATCGCAAGTTCGAATCCCGACTGTACCAATGAGTTTTTCTGAACTTCAGTACAGTGATTAGTCACACCACGAGCTTTACGGTGAAGGAAAACATCGTGAGGAAACCTGCATACGTCTGAGAAGACATTCAAAGGCGTATGTATAGTCGTGCTTGAGTAACGGCGATGGACTCGCCATCTGTCACGTTGGCACCTAATATACCTCTGGCGGAAAGTGGGTGTGTGGGTATTACCCATACACCTCTGCATACCCCTTCGGGGACCCTTGTGGGAAGGCGTGAGGATATATCATATACCTTGCAATACGGGATGCGGGCAGTATGACCCGAGTCTATTAATTGTAGTGTGCGTGTGCACTCATAGGTAATCAGAGTGTACCGACAATACTCACACATTAGTGGAAGGTTGTACACTGTACACTGTAGGGGAGGATAGTGGGGCGCGTCTTAGTGGATGGCACTATCTATATATATATCGACAATTATTGTGACGTTCACCTCGGTACAAATATGCCAGAACAAAAAACAGATTATTAATATTGTTGTTTCGAAGCGGTGTTGACAGACCGAGAGTGCAAAAGACATGGCATTGAATATATTGGCGAATGTCAGGAATATTCTCTGTCTCTCTCATTTATTTAAGAGTGAGTGAGAGAGAGTGTTTTCTTTGTTAATTGCGTGTGTACCAGGAGGTTAGAAATACAAGGAATGTCTTTGCAAGGTTTGAATAATGTCTGTCATAGATATTGCGTAAGTACATATTTCGGAAGTTACACCAGGAGATCAGAAATAAAGTGTACATGTTGAACTATCGATATGAACCTGAAAATTTGTTTTTTTTTCTGTATTCAAGTACATTAGTCACACGATGAGCTTTACGGTGAAGAAAAATATCGTTAGAAAAGTACGTTCCAACGTCTGAGAAGAAATTACTCGCCATAGGATATATGGCGAGTAATTTCTGGCTCATAAATACACTTCTCATCAGAAAAATCTAAACACCTTGCAAGTTTATGTTTTGTAAAGATTATCAGAAAAATTTATATATTTAGGAATATATGTCAAATGTCGTATAATAGTGAATAATTTATATTTTATACACGTTGCAGTCCCATTTATGAGGTAGGCAGAGTGAGTAGAGCGCCAGTTCTCTCTAGACTTGACCACTCGCTTTGTTCATCTCTTACGATATCATTATTGAGTGTCCGAATTGGATAAGTTGTTGGAACCCAGTCTTCATCTTGATTCTTTCCGACACTTTCAAATTGTATATCTCTTGTCAAACTTTCTTCACTTATCTATACAAATAAATTAAATTGGAGTGTCTGTTTGTAATGTTAAAATAACTGCTTTTTACGTTTAAATGCTATTCATGTATACACTTACATTTGGTACATGTACCGAAATATATTTATTAATAATCTTATTCTGTCTGTCTGTTTGTTAGTCGTAGCCGTAGTATATTAGTCGTAGTAATTTTGATGGGACTTTCATTGGCTGTTAGCTTATGTAAAAATGAGTCACTAAGGTTACTTTTATTTTAGAAACTGAACAATATTTAATATAATATAATAAATCCTCACGCCTTCCCACAAGGGTCCCCGAAGGGGTAGGCAGAGGTGTATAGGTAATAGCCACACACCCACTTTCCGCCAGAGGTATATTAGGTGCCAACGTGACAGATGGCGAGTCCATCGCCGTTACTCAAGCACGACTATACATACGCCTTTGAATGTCTTCTCAGACGTATGCAGGCTTCCTCTCGATGTTTTCCTTCGCCGTAAAGCTCGTGGTGTGACTAATCACTGTACTTAAGTTCAGAAAAAACTCATTGGTACAGTCGGGATTCGAACTTGCGACCTTTGCGTCGCAGGCAACTGCTCGAACCACTCGGCCACCACGGCTTCTATTTTGAAGGTCGGGTAAAATTGTATGACCCATCCAGGATCCTCACCCCCAGGTTAAAAAGACGGTCGAAATGACCGCGGAGTGCAGCGACCACCACACAAGAATAGACTGCACGCACTTGGCTTACTAGGCGCGCAGGAGTGCCATGGAGTCGCGACAGTGTACTGTTAAAGAACTCTCAAAGCCGCAGTTGATTTGCCACCTGCAAATTCGAGTGTCAAAATTATATTTAACCACCAAACCCGGCCACGCATTGCTGTGGCTGACGTTTTTGTTATATAACATTGTAAATAAATAAATACTTACTCAATCCAGTCAACAGATATCGCCATCTGTTAGAATCGTTTGGAGCTAACAGATAATTGTGACTGTCAAATAACTCTTTCATATCCTCACGCCTTTCCCGCAAGGGTCCCGAGCGGGTAGGCAGAGGTGTATAGGTAGTACTGACACGCTAATAGTAATTTGTTAAGATAAGTAGACAGTAATTTATTACTATTATTATTACTACTTATCTTAAAAAAAATCTTAATATATATATATTACTCTCTCTTACTTGCTATTTCGTCTACTAATTGTTAATTTGTGTATTTTTGTTCATTCAATATTAAAATGTCGACTTGATACGACTCTACACTTGTCGCTGTTCTCCCTTACGACGTAGAGCCAGTAAAACTCACGCAGTTCGTGACCGCGCTCAAACAAAACTAACGTACCTAGGAGTAGGTACGTAATAAGTAAAAAAACAAAAGTGAAGTGCAAAAGTTTGTGTTTGATAACCTCCAGTGGTGTTATGCTAGCCTGGTAGTTGCGTTCAAACTAACATAGAGATATCCTCACGCCTTCCCACAAGGGTACATACAGAAGAAGGGGTAGGCAGAGGTGTATAGGTAGTACCCACACACCCACTTTCCGCCAGAGATATATTTTAGGTGCCAACGTGACAGATGGCGAGTCCATCGCCGTTACTCAAGTACGACTATACATACTTTGAATGTCTTCTCAGACGTATGCTGGATTCCTCTCGATGTTTTTCTTCACCGTAAAGATCACCATCTTTACGGTGAAGAAAAACATCGAGAGGAATCCAGCATACGTCTGAGAAGATCAATTGGTCTGGTGTGACTAATCACTGTACTTAAGTTCAGAAAACTCATTGGTACAGTTGGGATTCGAACTTGCGATCTTTGCGTCGCAGGCAACTACTCGAACCACTCGGCCACCGCGGCTCTAGTGACGCCTAATGATTTTTAATTAACTCTAGCAACCCGCCCCGGCTTCGCTCGGGTCTATACATTGTTTTGTAATATCTCAAATGGATTAATTAAGGTAGTGTTTTCGATGAAAGATCCTATACGACTTGTCCTTTGCCGACATTTTAAATAATTAGCTTTATAATTTAAACAATTTTGCACAAAATATTACCCTTCTCGTAAGTAGTTCTATCTTGAGATGAAAACCGCACGATATTAAGTTCTGTAGTTTAAGAGTTCATTGGGAACAGACAGACAGACGTGGCGGAGACTTTTTTTATGGCATCACCATAAAATGTTTTGATATATACAGAATATTTTGATAAGTTATAAAGTTGTTGCTTGAGTAACAGCGTCGTTCTGTCACGTTGGCCCCTAAAATATTTCTCCTGCGAAGAGTGGGTGTGTGGGTAATACCTATACGCCACTGCCTTCCCCTTAGGGGATGTCTATAGCAAGTGCAGACTCTGCCTAACGTAGGCTCAGTTGCATTTGTGTATTTGTGATATTAAGAAAAAAATATACGTTCATTGCGTCAGTATGCTTCGCCCCTATATGAAATTATTTAATATAGACTTAAAATAAATTCATCAACTCGCCTCTTAATTGCGTTTTTAAAACCCGCCCAGATTTGGTGTGATTTCAAAATAGCCAACCTAGGTACTAATTCGAATTTATTATACTTTATGTTATTATAAAATATTTGACTAAAAGACTAGTATCCATGTCATAAGTAAAATAAGGTACAGGCAGACCCATCCACTTTGCAGCTAAATCACTAATCACGTTACGTTGATGGTCTAATTAAAACCCCTTCAATTAATGTATCAAGCATAATATTTTTATTACCACTCTAGCTCAGGTGCCAGTAATTGTGCCGTTTGACATTTAAAATGGCGGCGTCAGCCAACAACAATTTGGGTCGTAGTTTTATTTTAACTGACCCGGATTTTTTGGTGGTAAGGTCGACCAGACAACCTCTTCCTGGGTGATTGATCGGCTGCCTCGATAAATAATTATTAGGGATGCATAACACCAACAGAGTTAGCAGATGACAGTTATTCAAATGAAAACTACTCTTAGTTGCTGGGAGCCTGGTACACGATTTCACGTTTACATATATTTTAATCCAAATTTCTACAGCTTAGCTGTGAAAAGAACTAACTGGCACACTGCTCTCTCTCTCTCTCTCTCTCTCTCTCTCTCTCTATCTCAGACTACTTTGTGAGGGCCTGAGTGTGATGATATTATTATTAAACAATAATAAATCATCCAATTACTGTTGCAATATCTGAATACCGCCATCAAATGAACACTTCTCGTAGTTGCTGGGAGCCTGGTACACGAGTTCACGTTTTTATATATTTCTACTAGTGGTCTGTATGTATCCAGAGAGAACTGGCGCTCTACTTACTTCCCTTTGCCTACACCCCTTGATTACGTAATTAGTCGCAATTAGTATAATATATTTGATAGATATTATGTTATATATGTTGTGTTATAGATAGTATGTTATGTATATATATATATATATATATCTTAATATATATATTTCTTGTGTGCGTGTGTATGTGACTGAACTCCTCCTAAACGACTGGACCGATTTTGATGAAATTTTTTGTGTGTGTTCAGGGGGGTCTGGGAATGGTTTAGATTCACAATTGGACCCGATAGGTGGCGCCACTGGGTCCGTAGCTTTAATTTTTTCTCCCAAGCGAAGCTGGGCGGGACAACAAGTATCTATATATATATATATACTAGTGGTGTGTATATATATATATATATATATATATATATATAGCTGTCCCGCTCGGCTTCGCGTGTGGGTGAAAAAGTTAAAATGCCCTTAACACGATAGCAGCGCCACCTATCGGGTCCAATCGTGAAATCAAAGCCATTCTCGACTCCATCTGTTAGAATCGTTTCGAGAAATAAATAGACAAATAATTTGCAATAACATAATATTGCGACTATAAATTGTGATGTAAGCTATCCTATCTTTCAAGTTGGATCAAACTGCACACGGTGTGCAAATTTGATTGAAATCGGTTAAGTAGTTTAGGAGTCCATCGCGGACAAACAACGTGACACGTAATTTATGTATATTAAGAAGATGCAATATAGTTTGTACCATTAATAATATTTGGCAATGTGTGACCGAGATGCGTGGTTGAGTCACGAATACGACAATATCAATGTATAGTTAGTTAGTACGAGCCCTGGTGGCCGAGTCGCCTCCAACAAAAGATTCCAACCCGACTGTTAAAATAAGTTTTTCGTGATTAGTCACACCACGAGCTTTACGATGAATGAAAACATCGAAAGGAACCTGCATACGTCTGGGAAGGAATTCTAAGACGTATGTATAGTCGTGCTTGAATCTAATATTACTTAGGCGAAAAATTGTTGATAATGCTTTATTTTTTTCGAAAGGCCTTGCCTTTTAAGAAATCAATAGTTTCGGTCTAATCGAGACAAATCTTACTAATATTATAATCGTGAAAGTTCATAAGTTTGGATGTATGCTTGTAACTCTTTTACGGTAAAACGGCTGAGCCGTTTTGGCTGAAAGTTGAAATGGTGATGGCTTATATCTAAGCTTATACATAGGCTACATTTGAATACCGAAAAATCTACGTTCTAATATTATAAAGTATGTTGATCTTTCACGATAATTCATAGGCTCCTTTTAAGAACTCCACGCGGGCGAAACCGCGGGCATAAGCTAGTCGTAAACAAATAAACACGGGACTGTTTCAAATACACATACAAAAAAAACATCGAAAGGAGGGTGAGAGTTGCCAGCAAACTTTTTCTACAAACAAATTAAAATCGATACTTAAAAAAAAGTGATTAATGTACATTTTAAATTCGAACTTTGAATTGAAATTGGAACTTTGGAACGTCTAGTGAAGTGCGCGAGTGCGATGCTTAGCGTTAGTCGATCACCTGACACGGACACATCCGAGTCGAGTTCGGAAGAGGACGTGGATTCCGGCATCGTCGACGAGACTACCAACATAACCAAACGAGAAATCGACCGCATGGATCTGTCAGAGTACTTTAGTTATTGGTAAGTATTTTTTTATTCATTAATATATTGCTGGTTACGCGGTCTTTTGGTATTAATAAAAATATTATCATATTTGGACAATTCCACACAAATTGATCTAATTCCCATCTAAGCAAAGCTTGTACTGGGCTCTGGACACTGATTATACCATGAGTTTTATTCGTATTTCATTTATGCATAACCAAAACACTGTCTGTCCGTATGTTCCGGTTATTCTCCAAAACCGATTTTGTACCGATTTTGACGGGACTTACACTATAATATTTATAATAATTTTAAGAATAAGAGAGGTAGGGCATGAAAGGTTTCCCGTTCGAATTTGTACCTGCCCGACTGGGGCAGGACCTCCACCTTAGGAGTCCGTAGACAAATAACACTATTGTTTGTGTTGTGTTGTCTACTTTGGGTTGTTTGGGTTGCCAATAATGAGCTCCTTGGGGAGGATTGATAAATTGTGTTGACACTCTCAAAACCGACGAAATCGTGGTTGAGTAACGGCCAAAGAGTAAAGTAATTGGCGGCAAAAAACGGCCACGGACTCGCCATCTGACAAGTTGGCATCTAAATTATATCTCTGGAGGAAAGTGTGTGTGTGGGTACTACCCATACACCTCTACTTACCCCTTCGGGGACCTTTGAGTTTGAGGGAGTGGGAAGGCGTGAGGATATATGTATATTAAAGTTGATGGGCACAATATAATTTGCGAGATTTTTCCCACAATGTCTCCCGCGTGGAATTTAATTAAAATAGTATTTTTTTTCTTTAATAAAAAATACTCAATATATTATTCCAGCTAATAATCCATGTCTGTGTAAATTTCATACAACTCCATTCATTAGTTTTCGTGTGAACAAACATCCATACAAACTCGCATTTATAATATTAGGTACTAGGATACCAGAGGCACGAGAATCACTCTTTATCGAGCGCGCACGGTCTCTTGCACATCTGCGTTAATTAATTAACGCATTTCATCATTTAATGAGCACGTTCATTATCGACTTTCGAACATCTAAATAGACCAGTACTGTACATTACATATCATCACGCCGAGTCCCTAACGGGGTAGGCAGAGGGAATAGAGCGCTAGCTCTCTCTAGACGTACATTAAATTTTATAGTTAATGTGAGTTTAACAACTTAATTAAAACAATATATTTGAAATATATCGCTTTAAAATAGACAACTAAGCCGAAAGTCTGCAAAAGAGAGCGTGCGATTAGTCACACCACGAGCTTTACGGTGAAGGAAAACATCGAGAGGAAACCTGCATACGTCTGAGAAGAAATTCTAAGGCGTATGTATAGTCGTGCTTGAGTAACGGCGATGGACTGTTTCTGTATCATTACCACGTGACTTACTACAACTCTACGGGATTATGGAAAGGGGTGAAGAAAACGAAAAGTTGAACAGTGTTGAAGTCATCAAAGTGTAACAAGTCCATTGCAGCTTCTTCAAAAGCAGAACTATACACGTCGTAAAGGAAAGAACAATGAACGACTCTCAAGACAACTCTACCGACGATGAGTACCACTGCGGCCAATACTATTCCCCTATAATGCCGTATCTTTTGTACACAACAATCGTTACAACAGCGTTTGCCTTGCTCGTTGGTCTCGCATCCTGGGTGTTGATAGCGGAGTTTAGACAGTTTAAGAATTACGTTTTTTTAAACACCATCTTAGCCGGTTTCTTGTGGAGGAACGCGAGCTACCTATTTTGTACGAAATACTTGCTTGGTATGTACTTTTCGGATACGGTAACAATGTTTCTTATGCACTGTACAACGGTAGCGTTGAATTGTGCTTTCAACTCCTGGCTTTTGGTATCGAGCGCGATGTTTTACGTGAAAATTGTGAAAGTATTTGCGTATAATGTGAATAGGAGGTATTTGAAGTGCGCTTTGTTCGCGTGGGCGTTGCCTGTGTGTGGCGGGGTCATGACTTTGCCAGTCCTGGCTATAGATATGGAAATATACTTTGACTATTCCGTTTCAGTTTTTATATCTCGTGTCGTAATATTCTACCCTCTGCTCGTAAATGTATGTATTTATTTGACTGTACTACGTTCGTTGTTGAGATGTCGCAATGTGCAAACGTGGAGTCGTGTTCAAGTGGCCACTCTGGCGTTCGTCATGAGTGGTTTTGCAATGACAGCGAGCATTCTTGTTGTTATTATCAATGAGCCAGAGTTCCCTTTGGTAACGACGCTGGGTTTAGTGCAAGTTTTAATTATTGATTTGTGTTTTCTAATGCTTAAGTCGAATCGTGTTATGTGGTATCAAGCGTTCCTAATCTCTATGACCGCTATTAATACCTAAGATTATATGTTTGTATTTTAAATAAATACCAATTCCTTAAAAAATGTCCTAGTCCCAAACTAAGCAAAGCTTGTACTGTGGGAACTGGACAACGATATACATACTCATATATATTTATAATATATTACCCCTCCCCAAGGAGCTCATTACTGGAGACCTTATTCACCACGCAGGAACACAACACAAACAATAGTGTTATTTCTCTACGGACTCCTATAAGGTGGAGATCCTGCCCCAGTCGGGCAGCTCTAAATTAGAACGGAAAATCCCGTTATGCCCTACCTAAGGAATCTAACCCGCGACCTCAAACTATGCCTATCGCTAGACCAGAAGGCCTAATAATATAAAGCCTTGTATTTTTATTCTGAAACGCCTGTCAGTTTTTCTAAATAGTGTTACATTGAAAAACATTGCTACTACATTTATCTAGGCGTATTTAAGGTGAATATTTCTCAATTTTCTGCCTACCCCTTCGGGGACCCTTGTGGGAAGGCGTGAGGATATATTATTATTATTATATTATTTCTCAATAAAATCTTAGCAAAGTCCATTACTGAGAAGAATATATCAGAGTTATTAAGAGAATTTGTAGACATTTAATATAATGCAGTGGATAAGCTACAGCATTTGATTATTAAGGTTTATTTTCGCCACTGGTATTACACGGTGGAGGATTTGTGATATTTCTTAGCGCCTTCCCACAAGGCTGAACGGGTAGGCAGAGGTGTGTAGGAAGTACCTACACTCACTTTTCGTCGGTGATTTGTATATTGGTGCCAACGTGACTGATAGTGAGTCCATCGCCGTTACTCAAGCACGACTATACATACGCCTTGTCTTCACAAAAATATGCAGGTTTACTCTCGATGTTTTCCTTCACCGTAAGGCTCGTGGTGTGACTAATCGGGTAGGTACTGTCGGGATTCGTACATGCTATCTTTGTGTTGCATGCATGGAGAGTACAGCATGGAGTTCTTCAAGAAGGGTGTGGAGAGATTACCTTTAGTTCATGCTCTCCTGGTACATTCTTAAAGGTTTTCCCTAGAGAGTGCAGCATGGAGTTCTTCAAGAAGGGTGTGGAGAGATAACCTTTAGTTCATGCTCTCCTAGTACATTCTTAAAGGTTTTCCCTAAAGAGTGCAGCATGGAGTTCTTCAAGAAGCGTGTGGAGAGATTACCTTTAGTTCATGCTCTCCTGGTACATTCTTAAAGGTTTTCCCTAAAGAGTGCAGCATGGAGTTCTTCAAGAAGCGTGTGGAGAGATTACCTTTAGTTCATGCTCTCCTGGTACATTATTAAAGGTTTTCCCTAGAGAGTGCAGCATGGAGTTCTTCAAGAAGGGTGTGAAAAGATTCCAGGGTCGGCAACGCGCGAGTGATACCCCTGGTGTTTGCAAGCGTCCATAAGCGGCGGAAACCGCTTACCACCCATGTGGTATAATAAAAATGTTCGAACCACTCGGCCAACACGGCTCTTACGGTTTAGTTAAAACTAAACAAATAAGTATTGCAAAAGGAGATTTAATTAGGTAATTAATATATAATTCATTTATTAATCGTCTGTTTCTTTCTCAGCTCCTCGAGCTCTCATACTCATGGGGTTGTGATCAACTACCTGAAAAAAAGTTATGAGTTAACGGGGCGTCTCGGAAAATACAACAGTTGTCTTCTAGAAGTTGTCGCGTGTTCCCAACACGCCTCCTCCGTCATCCTCATGACGATGCAATAAAACATATAGCTTCCAAGTCAACATTATTAAAGGGAGTAACATTCGTTCCGAAACAAGTGAAACTTTTACTGATGCTAAAATCTTTATGAGTTTTCAAAGCGGACACAAACCAACGTAACACTCATTCTTTAAATTGCAAATTTCATTGCAATCTGCGGAAGTGTACGTACGTTAATGGTAACTAATGCGGCATACATATTAGATATCGCAAAACTTATTTTGCCTAGAGCTGGAGACCAATTCCAGTTCCGGTTCCAATTCCAGTTCATGTGTAAATTCAAGTTCCAGTTCCAACTCCAGGTCCTATTCCAATTACAATTGCAATTCCAGTTCCAGTTCCAATTCCAAATCCAGAGATTTTATGAAGAACCTTACCGAAATTCCACCATTTCCATCCACGACTTGTACTCCACCATCAGCCACGTAGAATGCATTATCATCAACTATATGAATCCCACCATCGTCCACCACGTGGATCCCCGTGTCGTCCACCACGTGGACCCCTGTGTCGTCCACCACGTGAACCCCCGTGTCGTCCACCACGTGAACCCCCGTGTCGTCCACCACGTGAACTCCGCCACCATCGTCGACAATCACTACCCCGTCGTGGTCGACTACCTGTGGATTTGAGGTTTGTAATTTAAATGGGATTAGTTGGTGAGACTGTCTTTAATGCGGCATCATTTCTCGTAAGACTACTAAAACTTCTAGACACAATGAATGAGTTGAGAAAATCACTTAGGAATGTGCACAGTCAGTAGCCGAGTGGTTCGATTAATCTATCTGTAACTCATGATATCCTGGTACTCAGGCGCAATAAAGTTGCCAACGTGGGCAAAGCCATGCGAAAGAGTAAGTCTAGAGAGAATTGATGTTCACTATCTCTTTCTCTCTGCATAGCCCGTGAAGGACTCGGCGTGATGATACCTATCTGCCTCTCATGATCTCTTGGTACTCAGCAATAACGGTCGCCAATTTGGGCATAGCCATAAGAAAGAAAGTCTAGAGAGAATTGATGATCTACTCTCTCTCTCTTTCTCTGCATACCGTGAAGAACTCGGCGTGATGATACTTATCTGTAATTCATGGTGTCCTGGTACTCAGGGGCAATAACAGTCGCCAACTCTGGCAAAGCCATGCGAAGGAATCTAGAGAGAATTGGCGCTCGACTCTCTCTTTCTCTGCATTCCGTGAAGAACTCGGCGTGATGATACTTATCTATATATAACTCATGACCTCCTGGTACTCAGGGGCAATAACGATCGCCAATTTCGGCAAAGCCTTGCGAAAGAGGTATATAGTAAGTAAGTAAGTCTAGGGGGAATTGGCGCTCGACTCTCTCTCTCTCTCTCTCTCTCTCTCTCTCTCTCTGCATACCGTGAAGGACTCGGCGTGATGATACTTATCTGTAACTCATGGTGTCCTGGTACTCAGGCGCAATAACGGTCGCCAATTTGCCATAGCAATGCGAGCATGTATGATAATTATGCGAAAGGGGTATGTAAGTGTAGGAAAACTGGCGCTCTCTCTGCCTACCCCGTTAGCCTAGTGTGTTGAAATGTATATAAATAATTTTCCTTACCTGTACACCCCCTCCATCCAAGTCATTGTCAACGAAATTAACTTTTTCACTCATTTTTCTTTATTTAATATAAAAAATTACTTCTATGAAGTATGACGATTGTGTACTATGTGTTAAGTTACTGTGTCTATCTGTGCGTATTTTATCATTGCTGATAATTATTTGTTATCGATAAGGAATGGATTGTATGAACATTTTAAATAGAATTGTAGGTTTGGCACTCAGTAAAAGGTAGAGCACAGGGCTGCCAACCTTAAAGCAACATTTTTTAATTACTAAAATAAATTTATTACCTATTTGGAATAAAAAAAAATGTGAGCCGTCACGGGACGCCTGGCATATGTGAAACATCGACATTATTTTGTAAAAGAATAAAAAAAAATTTAGTATATGCAGAAAAGAACAGATTGTGATAGGAACTAAATATGTCATAATGATAAAATAAAATATTACGTTTTTTTCCAGATAACGATGACTATTTATTGAATAAACATTTATTTTCATTAAATACAAAAATTTACGAATTTATTTCAAATCGTAACTACTTAATTCGTAACGTCATCGACTTCGGTAATAGTTATATTCGATGTTTCCAGAAACGCCAGAAATCGGTATTACGTGCGGCTATAGATGTATCACATCAAAAAGAAAGTATTTTAAAATATATAAAAATATCACACCTTCCCGCAAGGATCCCCGAAGATGTAGGCAGAAGTGTGTAGGTATTTTAGGTGTCGACGTGACAGATGTCGTGTTACATACATATCATCTCGCCGAGTCCCTAACGGGGTAGGCAGAGAGTAGAGCGCCAGTTCTCTCTAGACTTACATATCTCTTTCGCTTCGTCCACATTCATCAGTCTTTTCATACAGGCTTGTCGGTTTCGAGTAGTCTTGACGTTCCCGTCCTATAAAAAAAAAAACAACCCAAAATTAAATCGCCTCGAAGCTTAAATCGAACTCACTGCAGCTTTGGGTACGTGATACATATAGGATAACAAATAATGCTTATATCCCGCGCAAAGCCGGAGCGGATTACTAGTAAGTTTGTATAGCTGTATGAAGTAGCCTTACTTTATCTATCTGCTCGCCTGATATCAGTAGATTAGGCAGTAAATTTAGCTCAATACAAACATTGATTTCAAACTGATTGCTCATAAAATAATAATTAGACACAATATTTTTATAATACATGCCAAGATTTAAATCTTAATATATATAAATTACGTGTCACGTTGTTTGTCCGCGATGGACTCCTAAACTACTTAACCGATTTCAATCAAATTTGCACACCGTGTGCAGTTTGATCCAACTTGAAAGATATGATAGCTTACATCTCAATTTATAGTCGCAATATTATTTTATTGCAAATTATTTGTCTATTTATTTGACAGTCTCAATTATCTGTTAGCTCCAAACGATTCTAACAGAGAGTCGAGAATGGCAGTATACAATAGAACTCTTTGGAGAATGGTTTAGATATCACAATTAGACCCGATAGGTGGCGCTGCGAGGCGAATAAAACTTTTCACCCAAACGAAGCTGGGCGGGACAGCTAGGTATGTATCTAGGTCTGAAGAAAACTGGCGCTCCACTCTGCCTACCCCGGCAGGGACTCTACGTGATGATATCTTTGTCTATAAATACCAGGAGCACAGAAACTATTGGAAGTACTAAGATCATCTGCCAAGCAATGCATTAATCGTAGTTGTACCTACCAGGAGTTCATAGATATATGGAAGTACTGAGCACAGTCTAATATTGCCACTTATCATTTACTATAGATAATAAAGTTTAGATACATTATTACTTTTTACGAATGAGGTTATGAAGAAAGTACACACACATAAAAAGGATGAGTGAAGAAAGATTGACGAAACAGATATACAAAGCAAAAGTGTGTGCAAGAAGAGGCAGAGGAAGGCCACGTTCCAACTACCTGGATCAAATAGATCGGACTCTCAAGGACGGGAACGTTAAGAGTACTCGAAACCGACGAGCATGTATGAAGAGACTGATGAATGTGGACGAAGCGAAAGAGGTATGTGATAAGTCTAGAGAGAACTGGCGCTCTATACTCTCTGCCTACCCCGCGAGGGACTCGGCGTACTAAAAAACGAGACAATCTTTCTTCACTCTCATTTTCTACATAATATGTCCAAGCCAGTCTAATATTATCTTTTGTTATTAAATGTAAAATTTAAAATCAATTAATCAATCTTCATTCGATGCCATCAAGTACAAAAACAATATATATTAATTATCGTTGTCCCTCCCAGCTTCGCTTGGGTGAAAAAATAAAAGCCACGGACCCAATGGCGCCACCTATGGGTTCAATTGTGAATCTTAACCATTCTCGAATCCACCTGAAGGCACAGAAAAAATCATTTAAATCGGCCCAGCCATTTAGAAGGAGTTCAGTGACATACACACTACAATAGCCGTGTTGGCCGAGTGGTTCGAGCAGTTGCCTGCGACGCAAAGGTCGCAAGTTCGAATCCCGACTGTAACAATGAGTTTTTCTGAACTTAAGTACAGTGATTAGTCACACCACGAGCTTTACGGTGAAGGAAAACATCGAGAGGAAACCTGCATACGTCTGAGAAGAAATTCAAAGGCGTATAGTCGTGCTTGAGTAACGGCGATGGACTCGCCATCTGTCACGTTGGCACCTAATATACCGTGGAACATGCCAACATTGCCCACTTTATTCGAAGAATTTCATTTTTTGTAAGATTTTTCTATGGGGACGTAAGTATTTTCTTTTATCATTAGCTACTCTAAGATTATGTGTATGTGTTGGTGTAGCAAAATTTTTTTTTTTTAACATTTTATTCAAAATTTCATTCGTTTTTTTGTCGGGCAAAGTTACCTGGACTTTTAGCCAACATTGCCTACCTTGATTTTTGACGCAAATATGGCCTTTAAGCAGGTGACATCAAAAGCCAATTCAAGAATTTTGGCAAAGATGGCATTTACTGTAGAAATTAAAGCGAAACCGTTAAAAGATTCCTATTAAAATGACTGGGCAATGTTACCATAATTTTTTTCTCTTTTTCATACAATTTGCATTTCGTTGTTTGAAAGTGCTTGCTGGTTGGCACATATCAATAAAATGATATTGTTTTTTTTTTGTTTCTATCGTGAATAACATGTGTCAAGGTAAAAAAAAAAGAAGTAATTTTATCAACAATTTTATTTTATTTTATTTTCTATTGTGCGTCTTGGGGTACCAAATTGTCGTTGAGCATCTCGAGAAGAAATTTGACCTGATTCTACTGATTCGCATGCAAGTTTTAACATTTCTTCTGTATAGTTTTTATACATTCTGGATCCAATTTGACGTCTTGATTTTCGTTGTCGTATTCGAGATTTATGTTACTTTTTCTGAAATAAACCATATAACGAAGTCAGATCAGTGTTAGAAGTGGTCATAAAAAAGTATAAATAATATTAAATGGCATGGAGAAGACGTTATTAGTAATTACTGTGTACCTTCACAATAACAACTAATGTCCTCTTTGAATTACTACTAAAATAGTCTTAATAAAATAAAATAAATCACAGAGTGTCGTATGTGCCAGCCCTAAGCATTTTTAGATGGCGGGCAATGTTGTCAATCGTAGATCGGAACATTACTGGATAACTTTGCCCATCATGATAACTTTAGTTTAAAATTATCCTCGTCAATGATACTAACAATAAAATACTCTACAAATCGTTTTTATTACATATCATAAGTAAACTAACCTGTGTTTTCACCATCGCGCCCAATTCACTTCCAAATCTGCGCCAAAATTTGCCCGCAAAAATACGCATCGTACTTGACGAGTTCTAACACGTTACTGAGTGAACTTAGCAATGCACACAATAGTTAGTGCTGCCAGTCATATAATTTATTTTCCACCAAAGTCAATCAATGTTGCCTTAATATCAAGATATTTTTGTACGTTAAAGATTTGCTTGTAAACTGCTCATAGGGCAAAAATACCCTTGTTGGCAATGTTGGCATATTTCACGGTACCTCTGGCGGAAAGTGGGTGTGTGGGTATTACCTATACATCTCTGCCTACCACTTCGGGGACCCTTGTGGGAAGGCGTGAGGATATATTATTATTATTATATTTTCAAGTAAGCTCGTGTGAGTCATATCAAATGTCGCTCTCAATGCTTTGCTAATACGAAACGGAGCCGCAACTTAAATAACAATTTCTATTTACGACACAGCAACGAAACTCTCTCAGTCGCAGAACCGCCATCCGATGAGCGGACGCGACAAACTCTTTCAATAGAAATAGGCATAACTTTTTCTTATTAGAGCCTAAAAAAATAGAAAAAAACTAAATTTTACATAACGACGTTGTCAAGTTTTGGCGCCAATTTTCACGTTCGGATATATTGTCGCGTGTGATTTGTGTGCGAAAAACAAATTGTGTTACGGTGATTGTTGATAGTGTTATGTTTGTAAACAAATAGTTGCTTTTAATTAATACGAGAGTATTCAAGCATATTTAATTTCAAAGTAAAAAACAAATTATTCCTTGGGTTTGTATTTTAATTTGACATATACAAGTTTGCGATGTTTTGGTTAAATATCCAATTGTCTAATTTCTTTTTAAACAATTTGTATTTGATTTAAATGTACTTTTTGGTTTATTCTTGAAGACTATTCAACGAAGCGCTAATGTTTAAGTCTTGCATATGTTCAACACATGCAGTCTGAAGAATCTTACAGAACCTTGAATCCATCTTTTTTAAACAACTCAATATAACTATTCCCAAGGTGGCCGAGTGGTTCGAGAAGTTGTCCGCGACACAAAGATCGCAAATTCGAATCCCTACTATCCCAGTGAGTTTTTCTGAACTTAAGTAGGTTAGGTACAGAGTTTAGTCACACCACGAGCTTTACGGTGAAGGAAAACATCGAGAGGAAACCTGCATACGTCCGAGAAGACATTCAAAGGCGTATGTATAGTCGTGCTTGAGTAACGGCGATGGACTCGCCATCTGTCACTTTGGCACCTAAAATATAAAGGCGGAAAGTGGGTGTGTGGGTATTACGGGACTCTTGTAAGAAGGTGTAAGGTTAAAAAAAGTGTAATTTTTTTATAATAATAGACCTAGTCCCGCTTTACCCTCTGGCTACGGACCCCAAAAAGAGCTCGACCGCTGCCACAACAGTAAATATTTAACTACGAGATGTTACAACGTGTCTTTATTGACTGCAATATTAAAATATGAATACAAATAACTGCGCTAACGGGTATGAAACCGGCCCGCGACCTATTGAGGTCGATCTTACTGACTTTTGAACTATCCAACACTTATAAGTTCGCCTATACTGACGATCTGACTGACGACGACCGTCTGGTCTAGTGGTTAGAGCTCCTGATTGCCAAAGTTAAGGTCGCGGGTTCGAATCCCGCTGATGGCAGATATTTGTGCCTTAGTCTTGGATGTCCTATGTATTTATGTACATATATATATATATATATATATATATATATATATATATATATATATATATATATAAGTAAATATATCGTGGTCTAGTTACCATGACACAAGCTTTGCTTAATTTGGGACTAGGTCAATTTTATTTTATAGTTAATTCCCACACACTTTCCACTAGAGATATATTTCAGATGCCAACGTGACAGATGGCGAGTCCATCGCCGTTACTCAAGCAAGACTATACATACGCCTTTGAATATCTTCTCAGACGTATGCAGGTTTCCTCTCGATGTTTTCCTTCACCGTAAAGCTCGTGGTGTGCCTCACTGTAATTAAATGTAGAAAAACTCCTCAATCCAGTCGGGATTGGAACTCGCGCCGTTTGCGTGGCAGGCGGGTGCTGTGACCTCTCGGCCACGCCGCCTCCTCTCGTCCTGACGTATAAGTGGTATGGTATCGCAGTGCAGGCGCAACCTTGGTCTGCTCTCGATGTTTTCCTTCACCGTAAAGCTCGTGGTGTGACTAATCACTGTACTTAAGTTCAGAAAAACTCATTGGTACAGTCGGGAAAATGTGATGATTATGGGGTTACAAAATTAAAAATGGAGCGCCAGTTCTCTCTAGACTTACACACACTACAGGTTGTTTATGTTATCCTGGTACTTAGTTTGCGATTTCAACCGAGGTGCGGTTTTTGAATGGGTAGGATAGGCAGAGAGTATAGAGCGCCAGTTCTCTCTAGACTTACATACCTCTTTCGCTTTGTCCACATTCATCAGTCTCTTCATACATGAGTACATAAGTATTTACAAGACATCGAAAATATCTTACCATGCCATGTCGAGAGAATGAATGAAGAACTATTGACGAAAAAAGTGTATAAGGCGAGTGTGGATGAAAGTGTTGGAAGGGGTAGACCTAGGCGGACGTTTCTAGACCAAATTAGGGACGTCTTGAAAAAAGGTCAGGTCAAGAGTACCCTAAACCGAAGAGCATGTATGAAGGGAATAATGAAAGTGGACGAAGCGAAAGAAGTATGCAAGGATCGTAGCAAGTGGAAAGAAGTGGTCTCTGCCTACCCCTACGGGAAAGAGGCGTGATTATATGTATGTATGTATGTATGAAAATATCTTACCGTCCTCTTAGATTTCCGCCTCCTTCAACCATTTTGTAACAGGAAGCGATACGATCAGAAGAAAAGTTCAATGGCCGCCAACAAACTATTGACATTTCCTACTCTTTAAAATAACTTTGAGTGAGGAATGACAGATATACCGGCGATATGACATTTGTGAAATACGATCCGATACACACCGGCTTTTGCCCGCGACTTCGTCCGCGTGGAATTTAGCAAATAAAATATCGTTCAGTTTCTAAAATAAAAGTAGCCTAGGTTACTCATTTTTACATCAGCTATCTGCCAGTAAAAGTCCCGTGCAAAATCGGGCCAGCCGTTTCAGAGATTAGCCGGAACAAACAGACAGAGACAGACAAAAAATTGTGATATGTACTGTGTATACATCCATATGCATTTAGTAAAAAGAATTTATTTGTATAGACAAGCTTTTGCCCGCGTGGAATTCGAAAAAGTTACTTATATTTCCCTGCAGTGGCTAGATGACCAAAGGCCCTGGGGCATATACTAAGCTAGGGCTCCAACTAAGCTATTTAAAATCGTTCTGTAATCGTGAGTTCTGAAAGCGATGGCTATTAGGGACTATTGGGACTCGGCGTGATGTATTTACTCAAATACATACATATCATCACGCCGAGTCCCTAACGGGGTAGGCAGAGAGTATAGAACGCCAGTTCTCTCTATACTTACATACCTCTTTCGCTTCGTCCACATTCATCAGTCTCTTCATACATGCTCGTTGGTTTCGAGTACTCTTAACGTTCCCATCCTTGAGCGTCCGATCGATTTGATCCAGGTAGTTGGAACGTGGTCTTCCTCTGCCTCTTCTTGCACACACTTTCGCTTTGTATATCTGTTTCGTCAATCTTTCTTCACTCATCCTTTCTATGTGTCCAAACCAACGTAACATGCCTTTCTTCATCTTTACAATCACGCCCTCATTCACGCCAGTTGATTTGCGAATCTCTTCATTGCGGATTCGATCTAAAATCAAAAAATGTGCGGACTAACGCAAATTTTTTGAAGAGATCGCATCTCAACTGGATTTAAGCTATTTTTATATTTTAGGTATTTTTTTTACTCTTTATTTCAGGAGTTTGGTCGCACAGTGACTATGTCACTCCGTGAGGATAATTTCTATAAATATTTTATATCATCAGAACTAGGGTTCGCCAGGATACTGTTACACAGACCCACATCCTGGCTACATCCATTCTCCATGGAAGCGACCAACCCGAACCGTGCTTCTTTTTCGACGTTTTATAAATGCCCACCTGGGCCTATGTGAAATAAAAAGATTTTGATTTTGATTTTGATCCAATCATACTTCTTCTGACATCTTTGTTCTGGTCACATTCCATCAGGGTGTGATATAAATCGTCACAGACGTTGCAAGTATTGCAATTGGGAGAGGGAACCTTTTAAAGTTGCAAATTTCAAAATTCGCGAGGAGATTATTGGCATCTCTCCAGATGGTCGTAAACATTGATTTATCGATCAAATGCATTAGTTGGTCAGATTAAATGATTTTTTATTGCAAATCAATATTTGAATATCAATAAAAGAAGCAATAAATAGCCGTAGTGGCCGAGTGATTCGAACAGTCTTCTGCAAAATACAGATGCAAGTTCAAATCTCGACGTAACAATGAGTTTTTTTGAACTTAAGTACTTACAGTGATTAGTAACACCACGAGCTTTACGTTGAAGGAAAACATCGGGAGGAAACCTACATACCTACGTCTGAGAAATTCAAAGGCGTAAGTATAGTCGTGCTTGAGTAACGGCGATGGACTCGACATCTGTCACGTTGGCACCTAAAATATATCTCCAGTGAAAAGTGAATATTACACATCTCCGCCTACCCCTTCGGAGACCCAGAGGGTTAGCGTGAAGATGTATAAATGATATCTGATGAATATGGATGAAATGAAAGAAATATGTAAGTCTAGAGAACTCTTGGTATTAGTCATACCACGAGATTCACGGTCACTACAGATAAAAAACATTGGTTCAGTCGAGATTTGAATTTGCGTTCCTGCACCTTCAAGTACCACTCGGCCACCGCGGCAAATATAATTCAAATGAAATACAATTTATCCTTAACTTGCGCATGCGCAGGCAATTGAAAATAGCCGCGAAATAAAGGTCACTGCCTTGTCCAAATATAAACATCACACGCAGGAGAGTAGTGCTGTCATGCGCAATGGATTATATCGATAGTCGATACCCATCCATGGCCAGTAATATGACCAGCTACAGTGCCCTCCACACCGGCACACAGTGTGTAGTGTACGTACACTAGTGCTTGGCGGCAGGATATCTGGCACTGCGGTGGTCACCTAGCCGGACTGTTGCAATAAGAGGCCTACCACCTAGTACCCAGTCCCTTATGGCCAGTAATGTGACTAGCTACAGTGCCCTCCACACCGGCACACAGTGTAGTGTACGTACACTAGTGCTTGGTGGGAGGATATCTGGCACTGCGGTGGTCACCTAGCCGGACTGTTGCAATAAGAGGCCTACCACCTAGTAGCCAGTCCCTTATGGCCAGTAATGTGACTAGCTACAGTGCCCTCCACACCGGCACACAGTGTAGTGTACGTACACTAGTGCTTGGCGGGAGGATATCTGGCACTGGCGTGGTCACCTAGCCGGACTGTTGCAATAAGAGGCCTACCACCTAGTAGCCAGTCCCTTATGGCCTGTAATGTGACTAGCTACAGTGCCCTCCCTCCACACCGGCACACAGTGTAGTGTACGTACACTAGTGCTTGGCGGGAGGATATCTGGCACTGCGGTGGTCACCTAGCCGGACTGTTGCAATAAGAGGCCTACCAGGTTGCTGCTTTGATGAGGCCAACAACCGTATCATTCCTCCCAATATACGCATCAAATCAATAAGTGATCGGTGCCAAATAGTGTATTGTGACCAATACAAACTTCACACGTGGCGCCACGTGGCTTCAATCGGCCATTATTGCGTTGTTATGGCATGACCTGCATATAAATTATAATAATAATAATATATCCTCACGCCTTCCCACAAGGGTCCCCGAAGGGGTAGGCAGAGGTGTATAAGTAATACCCACACACCCACTTTCCGCCAGAGGTGTATATAATAGGTGCCAACGTGACGCATATAAATTCATTGGTTAAAAGTGTGTTTCATCCGCATAAAATTAAATTTTATTGTTAGTTTTTTACATACATATAATCACGCCGTCTCTAACGGGGTAGGCAGAGAGAATAGAGCGCCAGTTCTCTCTAGATTTACATACCTCTTTCGCTTCGTCCACATTTATCAGCCTCTTGGTACATGCTCACAGGTTTCGAGTACTCTCTGTCGAGTTCGAGTTTTCGAGTTTCGAGTACTCACTGAAAAACTACTGTTACCAAATTTTGGCGCCCTTTGACACTACATATTTGACGACCGTCTGGTCTAGTGGTTAGAGCTCCTGACTGCGAAACTTGAGGTCGCGGGTTCGAATCCCGCTGAGGGCAAATATTTGTGTGATGAACACGAATATATGTATCTTAGTCTTGGATGTCCTATGTATTTATGTAAATATCTACCTATATAAGTAAATATATCGTTGTCTAGTTACCATAACACAAGCTTTGCTTAATTTGGGACTAGGTCAATTTGTGTGGAATTGTCCCAGGTATTTATTTATTATTTTATTATTATTGCGAACGGGAGATTCCATTGCATACCTTGCACTAAAGTAAATATATATTTACAAAGTAAATTTTACAATTATACAGAGGTAGGGCATAACGGGTTTTCCGTTCTAATTTGGAGCTGCCCGACTGGGGCAGGACCTCCACCTTATAGAAGTCGGGTTTTTTGTAATTACTACTAAAAAAAATTATTGTTGTAAAAGTTGGTCGGACACTCGCACATGGTCGGTCGGAAGAACGGGAACGTCAAGAGTAATAAAACCGACGGGCATGTATGAAGGGACTGATGAATGAAGCGAAAGAGTTATGCAAGTAGGGAGAGAACTGGCGCTCTACTCTCTTTGGATTCCCCGTGGGGGACTCAGTGTGAAATCAAATAAAAAAAAATTAAAACAAATTGATCGATATGGAGATTTTCTCCAGTGGATCGCATCACTAGCGCACGGATATATCGGATTGATGTATCCGCTGGCGCGTTCCTCCTAAATCCGGTCACTTTTCTATATTCAAACGATTTCATTTTTATGCGTTCCTAGTACTTATTTGTTTTAGATCTATATTTATTTACATTTTTAATAGCTTTTGATTGATGGGGATTCGATTCTCAGATAGCACAAACATATATTTTATTATGTATAATATTTGTTTATTAACAACAATTAATAATATTTACAAAGAACAATTGAAACTAACTACTTACAGATAAAATATTTGTCCCAAATCGGTATCCCGTATTTTATTATTATTTACACACTTTCCGTCGGAGATATATTAAGCTGCCAATGGCGAGTCCATCGCCGTTACTCAAGCTCGACTATGCATACGCCTTTGAATGTCTTCTCAGGCGTATACAGGTTTCCTCTCGATGTTTTCCTTCACCGTAAAGCTCGTGTATATGACTAAACACCGTACTTAAGTTCAGAAAAACTCTCTCCAATTATTATTATTACTCTAACCACACGGCCACCACGGCCCTTGCTTACACTCTAATTTCTGATTAGCCCCATATAAAGATGTATACAAGATTTGCAGCCGTAAAAATTGGCTTCATTATGAGTAATTCTCGCTACAATAATACTGAATTGCCCCCTGAGTTTCTATCAACATCAATTTGTGTCATCCATCATATGATGTGCTTAGTGTGTGAAATCCTCATGTTATTGTTTTACCAAACGTTGAAGGTCTGATATAGTTGAAAGCTTGCCAGATCTAATTATGTTTTAGTGGTAACTGCGCGTCACTGGGACTTCAATCCGATCGCTTCTCACACTACAGGTTGTTTATGTTATCCTGGTACTTAGTTTGCGATTTCAACCGAGGTGCGGTTTTTGAATGGGTAGGATAGGCAGAGAGTATAGAGTGCCAGTTCTCTCTAGACTTACATACCTCTTTCGCTTCGTTCACATTCATCAGTCTCTTCATACATGCTCGTCGGTTTCGAGTACCCTTGACGTTCCCGTCCTTGAGCGTCCGATCGATTTGATGCAGGTAGTTGGAACGTGGCCTTCCTCTGCCTCTTCTTGCACACACTTTCGCTTTGTATATCTGTTTCGTCAATCTTTCTTCACTCATCCTTTCTATATCCATCCTGTCCAAACCAACGTAATATTTTATCTGCTCTGCAAATACTTTGTTATTTGTAGAACTACTGAATCATGACTACCTGGCGACAAAATGACAGTTTTTCCCGTAAATCATTATCGTTACTTGGCAAGCGAAATTCCAAGAGAGAATAGTTTTGCTCGTAGTATATTTTCGTCAGATGAGAGAAATTGGTCGGTAAATTCGGTTATTGTGTAATATATCCGTCGCTTTGTTGGAAGTACAAGGACACAAGACAGGCAAATTCAAATAAACGGTATGGATTAATTTGTGCTGTCTAAAATACTGATAAGAGCCGTGGTGGCCGAGTGGTTCGAGCAGTCTGCGACACAAAGATTGCAAGTTCTAATCCCGGCTGTACTAATGAGTTTTTCTGAACATAAGTGATTAGTCACACCACGAGCTTTACGGTGAAGGAAAACATCGAGAGGAAACCTGCATACGTCTGAGAAGACATTCAAACGCGTATGTATAGTCGTGCTTGAGTAACGGCGATTGACTCGCCATTTGTCACGTTGGCACTAAAAATAATAAAAATATTTCTCTGGCGGAAAGTGGGTATTACCTATACACCTACCCCTCTGGGGACCCTAGTGGGAAGGTTTGAGGATATATTATTTTTATTTCTAAAATAAAAGTAGCATATGTTACTACCATTTTTCAGGCGTTTCAGAGATTAGCCGGAACAAACAGACAGACAAAAAATTAAACAATTTTATTTATGTCAAAGTCAAAATCATAATATTTTATTCAACGCCAGGGACGTTGTATATATATATATATGCACTTAGTAATAAGCGGTTATTTTAATATTGCAAACAGACACTCCAAATTTATTTATTTGTATAAACAATGGTATTAGTGTCGTTATCAGACTAGTCTACTGCTGACTGAGCCCAATTAGACATAGGGTAAGCCATAAAGCGCGCAGATATTTTTTTTTATATAACTGCAAGATTGCAAGTAAAACCGACCAAACCATCGCAAACTAAATTCGAATCGAACATATCTTAAATAAAAATATCTTGTATTTATGATACAGTCGAAATCTGAATCGCGGCGCGAGTAGACATGGTGGTCGGCTGAAGCCATGTTCAATTTCTTCAAGAGGAAACGCGAGCCGAGCGCGCCCGACCGCCCACGGAAACACACGAGCCCCGCCGCAACAAAATTAACGACAGTAGACGCGCGCCCGCCACGAAACGAAAATGATGTAACGACACAGAAATCTGACACGACGCGCAAAGATGTAGTGAATTTGCTTATACCAGAGACAGACTACAACCCGAAGAGTGGCGTGGGGGCGATCCTGCAGATAATGGCAGGGAAGCGTCGCCGCCGGGGCAGGAACACACGTGCGGAGTCCTGCCGCGTGAGCCCGACCGAGACGCAAGTAAAGCTGCAGCGGAGTCAGTCGGACTTGCGCGCCGACGTCACGGCACCCACTGCCGCCGAAAATACACCAGACGCGAACGCGGACGCAGACGCCGAGTTCGTGAAGGCGCTCGTCCTGCAGAAATACGCGAAGCCGATCGCGGAACACAAACAACACGTGTCGGTCGTGTACCTCTCGGACGAAGCGCAGTTGGACGACAATAGACGCGCGCAAGCACTTCTGCGCGAGATAGCGCGAAGTATAGACCGGACAGTTGATCAGATTAATGAAAGCAAGCAGATGGGAGGAGCTGACAGTAAGGTCGATAGAGGCAAACCCGCGGAGCCGTTGTACGAAACAATCGACGAACGCGCCAACCCCATTGACTCGTTCAAGAATGACGTTAAAGGGGAACTGGAGAAGTTGTTGAAAAGCGAACCAGACGAGCTAGATAATAAGGTTGAAAGTCGGGATAAGGTCGACGAAGAGTCGCCCTCGATTGCGAAGAAATCGAATTTGAAGCCGCCTCGCTCTGATGCGGAAGGATGTTCCGATGACGATAGATCGGATTGCGGGAAAAAGCGCGTCACGTTCAGAAAACACATTATCTTCGACGATGGAGAACAGCAGACTGACGAAGAAGTGGACTCCTCGTTCGAATCGCTCTCGTCTGAAGAGGAAGAATTCCTCGAAGACATACCAGGAGAGCATGAGTTGGAGGAGAACAAAACGGTGATCAACGTTGATGGCACAAACGCTGTAAGGATCAAAATAGACACTCCGGACGATTGTCTGAAACGTATTTCTAGTGATAACAGTGACAGTGGCTTTATAGAATGCAGTGATGATGTGAGTGAAGTGAAGAGCATAGAAGTCGAGAGTGAAGTTAGTTTAAGTGAGAACGAGACGGACGAGGAAGTGATTGAGGAGATAGAAGAGATTGAGGAGATAGAGGAAGAGATTGAAGAGGAAATAACTATAGAAGAAGAGAGTGAGGAGGAGCTGGAGCCACAGCCTGTCGAGTAAGTATTGTTTTCTTATAGATTGCGTCTTGAAAAGTATTTTGTTGATGAAGTGACCAACTACATTTCTTTCAAGATATATTTGTTTGTGTTCCTGGTAGCCTGGTACATTCCATCGCGTGGTAAAGGAGAGATTGGTGAATGTGGATGAAATAAAATAAAATGTGCTCTGCTGCTCTCTGCCTACCCCGCGAGGGATTCGGCGCAATGATAATTATATATGATTCTGCGCAATATTTTCACTGTATTGCAAATAGGAATGAAGGACATCTATCATAATTGCATTATAGCGGTATATTTTTCTTCAAGCTTGGTCCCTCTTTACCAAATGAAAGCTAATAATTACCGCTGAAACACAATAACCTAATTAATAGACTTGGTAAAAGCCGTGGTAGCCGAATGATTCGAGAGAATCCCGACTGTACCAATGAGTTTTTCTGAACTAAGTACAGTGATTAGTCACACCACGAGGTTTACGGTGAAGGAAAACATTGAGAGGAGCATACGTCTGAGAAGACATTCAAAGGCGTATGTATAGTCGTGCTTGGGTAACGGCGATGGACTCGCCATCTGTCACGTTGGCACCTAAATCAAAATATTTTATTCAACGTAAGGGACACAGGGAACACTTATTGAACGTCATACCTACATATTTACTACCTATACACCTCTGCTCCCTACCACTACCCCTACCCCTTCCGAGACCCTTGTAGGAAGGCGGGAAGATATATAATTAAATATATAAGTAATGTTCCAAATCTGTAAAAGTTACGGATTTCATGAAGAGATAACGAACTTTTGAAATTAACAGAACCTCCGAAAAAAGAATCAGATGGAGGACCTCCTTTTAAATGATGTCGGTTAAACGTTCATTAACATTGCGACTGTGGCACTTATGACTACGAGAAAACCTATAGAACAGCTTTCGCTAGTTCTGTTAGCCTGGTATGTTGAATACTAGGGCATGTAGTTTTGTGTGGGAGGCTTGAGTCTTCGTTCCTTTATGCGCTCCTGGTAATACAGAGTCTAAAAAAACTAATATACAATAATATATCCTCACGCCTTTCCATAAGGGTCCCCGAAGGGGTAGGCAGAGGTTTATAGGTAGTACCCACACACTAACTTTCAGCCGGAGATATATCAAGTGCCAACGTGACAGATGGCGAGTCCATCGCCGTTACTCAATCACGACTATACATCCGCCTTTGAATTGCTTCTCAGACGTATGCAGGTTTCCTCTCGATGTTTTCCTTCACCGTAAAGCTCGTGGTGTGACTAGTCACTGTATTCAAGTTCAGAAAAACTCATTGGTACAGTCGGGATTCGAACTTGCGATCTTTGTGTCGCAGGCAACTGCTCGAACCACTCGGCCACCACGGCTCATAAATAACTAAATTATCAACCTCGGTGCCTTGGTAGCCGAGTAGTTCGAATAGTAGCTACACAAAGATTACAAATTCCAATCCCGACTGTACCAATGATTTTTCTGAACTTATCCAGTAAGGTCATCCAGAAAGGCCAGAAATTATCCAGTAAGGCGTTGTATGCGGCGAGAATTTATGTATGAATATATAATGTATGAATGTAATTTATATATATTTATACTAAGTAATTTTGTTGCTTTATATTGTAAAGTAAACATTGATACTTTGTCAAAAACGAAATGCTCGGAAGTCACGTTCCAACAAAGGAAGTGTGTTTTCGTACAAAGCTCTTATAAATAGCCGTGACTCAAACCCGTGCCTCGCGGCAAATATCGACCTTGGAACCACAACAGTAGGTTGCGCCCGAGCGACCCTTCATTAGCAGAAGTCAATCATAAATAATGAGACAAGAACATCTATATTGGACATATAGAAAGGATGAGTGAAGAAAGATTGACGAAACAGATATACGATGCGAATGTGTGCAAGAAGAGGCAGAGGAAGGCCACGTTCCAACTACCTAGATCAAATCGATCGGACGCTCAAGGACGGGAACGTCAAGAGTACTCGAAACGGACGAGCATGTATGAAGAGACTGATGAATGTGGACGAAGCGAAAGAGGTATGCAAGTCTAGAGAGAACTGGCGCTCTATACTCTCTGCGTACCCCGTTAGTGACTTGGCGTGATGATATGTTATTCCATTATTCCAAAGGAGTTCCCTTCCGCGAACACTCAGGCTGTGGAAGCTCATGCTCAGTGCGTGTGCACTCATAGGTAATCAGTGTGTACCGACAATACTCACACATTAGTGGAAGGTTGCACACTTACACTGTACACTATAGGGGAGGATAGTGGGGCGCGTCTAAGTGGATGGCACTATATATACCCACCTCAACGTCGGTAGGTCACAAAGCTGAACTCCTCACTTCTTATGTGAGCCTAGTACATTTACATAGTACTGTGTCTATACGAATAATTGCAGGCTTTGGTGGTTAGCGTCCCACCTGTCATACCTTGGGACTTCTGCCCTATATCTCGTCTAGATACTAGGAGGACTAAAGTTACTATCTGTCACCTAGCCGGACTGTTGCAATAAGAGGCCTACCACCTAGTACCCAGTCCCTTATGGCCAGTAATGTGACTAACTACAGTGCCCTTCACACCGGCACACAGAAGTGTACGTACACTAGTGCTTGGCGGCTGGATATCTGGCACTGCGGTGGTCACCTAGCCGGACTGTTGCAATAAGAGGCCTACCACCTAATACCCAGTCCCTTATGGCCAGTAATATGACTAGCTACATTGCCCTTCACACCGGCACACAGTGTAGTGTACGTTCACTAGTGCTTGGCGGCTGGATATCTGGCCCTGCGCTGCGGTGGTCACCTAGCCGGACTGTTGCAATAAGAGGCCTACCACCTAGTACCCAGTCTCTTATGGCCAGTAATGTGACTAGCTACATTGCCCTTCACACCGGCACACAGTGTAGTGTACGTACACTAGCGCTTGGCGGCTGGATATCTGGCCCTGCGCTGCGGTGGTCACCTAGCCGGACTGTTGCAATAAGAGGCCTACCACCTAGTACCCAGTCCCTTAGGGCCAGTAATGTGACTAGCTACAGTGCCCTCCACACCGGCACACAGTAGTGTTCGTACACAAGTGCTTGGCGGCAGATCATGTAAAATTTGTATCTGGTGTAAAAACTAATTTTATCGAATGTTTTTTAAAACAGCTTCTGATAGATAGCGATACAGATACACTTTCAATTGCTCCTCATTGAGTGTTACTAGAATAGCCACCGCAGAGATCAGCGTGGTTTCAAGTGTTCGTGCGCTAGGGCTGACACGTACGCATATTCTACTAAGAATTTTACTAACATTATAGAGGCGAAAGTTTGTAAGTTTGGATGTTTGTATGTGTGTTGCTCTGGGTGAACCGATTTGGCTGGAATTTGAAATGGTGATGGCTTATACCTAGGGTTAGGACATAGGCTACATTTGAATCCCGAAAAATTCCAAGTTCTTACGGGAATTACATTTGCCTTATTATTTCGAACTTCACGCGGGCGAAGCCGCGGGGAAAAGCTAGTAATATATAAATGCGAAAGATTTTGAAGGTGTTTGTTTCTCTTTCACGCAAAAACTAATGAAAGAAATAACACAGGATAATTTTTCATGAAAACAATATTTACAAATACAGTGTATTTTCTGAACTTAAGTACAGTGCTTAGTCACACCACGAGCTTTACGGTGAAGGAAAACATTGAGAGCCATGCATACGTTTGAGACTTGAGAAGACATTCAAAGGCGTATGTATAGTCGTGCTTGAGTAACGGCGATGGATTCACTGTCACATCAGCATTTTAAATATACATATATCTAGCGGAAAGTGGGTCTGTAGATACTACCTATACACCTCTGCCTACCCCTTTGGGGACCCTCATAGGTAGGTATGAGATAAAATATTTGTCCCAAATCGGTATCCCGAGGCAACGTGCCAAAAAGACTAGCAGCATTGCCACGCTGGATAGCAATGATGATTGACTTTCGGGATATGCTTTATACCAGAAAAATATTACATACATACATATCATCACGCAGAGACCCTAACGGGGTAGGCAGTGAGTATAGAGCGCCAGTTCTCTCTAGACTTGCATAGCTCTTTCGCTTCGTCCACTTTCATCAGTCTATTCATATATGCTCGTCAGTTTCGAGTACTCTTGACTTGACGTTCCCGTCCTTGAGCATCCGATCGATTTGATAGGTAGTTGGAACGTGGTCTTCCTCTGCCTCTTGCACACACTTCTGCTTTGTAATATCAGAAAATAATTACCAATGTCATTTTACGCGGGGCACAGAGCCACAGACCAACTCGCGGCCCCAACTCCCGTTGGCCATTGATTGAGCGGTTGTCAAATCATTGGGTTATAAAAAAACAATGTTTATACCTTCATTCTTTTTGGCACGCTCCCGCGGGACTCCCATTTGTTAATTGCGGGTTTTCATGTAATTTTTTCTACTTTTTCCCTCGTAAATATTGTGTTAATTAACAACTAGCTGTCCCGCCCAGCTTCGCTTGGGTGAATATTAACAATTTCTGAAACACGATCGCAACGCCACCTATCGGTTCTAACTGTGAATCTAAACCATTCAAGAATCCACCTGAGAAAACACAGAAAATTTCATGAAAATCGGTCCGTCCGTTTAGTAGGAGTTCAGCGACATACACATGCTCAGAAGAAATATTATATGAATGTTTTTAATTTTTTTCTTACAAACCTTCTCCTGACAATAAAGAATACATAAACTTTTTAACGACTGCACCAAATTGGATAAAAGATTTATCCAATTTGGTTGAGTCGTTTGGAAGTTATGTGCGTACAAACATTTCGGTGATTCATTTTTATATATAAAGATAAGAAAAAGCTTTTATTCGAACGATGATTTTTGTCTTTTCTCTATTCTAATATTATCTGTGTCTCTAGTCTAGATGCCCCAAATGTATTAATTATCACGATGACAAGTGGTAGCCCTGGGTGTTAGCTCCACCGTATCTCGACCTCGCATCGGTATTGCCATATAATTAAATGTTTTATTCTGTTTATTATATTCTATGCAGCAAGTCTAAATATTTTTACAATCGGCGAGAGAAATATTTTTTAAGAACGGATACGATAATCTTTGGGATTTTTATTATGTATCAATTCAAACTATTCACTAATTCTAGAGAGAACTGGCGCTCTATTCTCGCCAGCGTTATTTTTTATATATTTACCTTTTATCTATACATATATAATAATAAATGTTTGTCGGTACCTATGTCCTTTATAGAATCGTAAACGACAGGACCGATTTTAATGAAATTTTCTGTTTCTTCAAGGGGATTCGAGAATGGTTTAGATTCATTATTGGAACAGATAGGTGGCGCCACTGGGTCCGTGGCTTTTATTTTTTCACCCAAGCGAAGCTGGGCGTGACAAGTAGTTTTTTTTTTTTTTTTATTTTTCTTTATTGTTTATAGAGGGTTTTTAATATAATTAATGCCACCCTCGATTGTACACTTACTAACAAACATAACAACAACTAAGTCTATCTCCGCCTTATACCCAATCCAACAAATTTTAATAGTACTCTGACTTCCCGTGACAGTGGATTCGACAGGATACTATTGTACAATCCCACATCGTAACAATTATTTGCTAAACTAAATTGTGATATAAAGGAGCGTCTCTCAGCTTCATTCCGGACACACTCCGCCAGAATGTGCAACACATCTTCGGTTCTCTCGCACTCTGAACATAATGGTGATGCAACTTTTTTCATCATGTGTGCAAATCTATTCAAGGGGATGTGTCCGGAACGCAGTCTGAATGCAGTTACAATTTCGGTTCTTTGCATCTCCGTACTCGCGAACCACGGGAAGCGGGAGATATGAGGTTGGATAGTTTTGACAAGTAGTTTATTATAAGAACTATACACGGCCATTATAGATTCACCGAATTCAACAGTGTAGGCAGGATTATATGTATGTATGTAAATTCCCTGGTTGGGGAGAAAACACGAAATTAACCTGCCTAGGCGAAAGATATACAACGTAATTCAACAGTAGATAAATATTTTAGCGAATTTACCGCACCAGCCAGCGTGTTTTTTCAATTACTTTTGTACTACCCGGTCGCCCACTCGGACATTCCTACCAGGGGCGCAGACACGTGGAGATACATACACTAAATATTTACAATTTAAATAGTTCGGTCTTTTTACTTCAGTTGTGTTTATAGAAAAAACGCCATAATAAATTCATTAAAGCACGCGCAAATAGTAGGCAACGCAGGAATTTTTTTTCTCTATTTCTTTTCTCTCTTCACTTGGTTGCCTGGAAGAATGGGCTTTTGCGATAACCTATTGTGCCTATTCCATTTTGATCTCTGTTTTCAGTCATCCTATTTGTTTTTATAGATGTGTGTGTGTGTACAATAAAGAATATTATTATGTATCGTCACGCCTTCACAGATGGGTCCAGAAGGGGAAGGCAGAGGTGTATAGGTAATACCCACACACCCACCCACTTTCCGCTAGAGATATATTTTAAGTGCCAACGTGACAGATGACGAATATTATTTAATTTGATTTACGGGTCCTGGTATATGATAATTATATGCTTATTTTTTATATACATAAAAATTATTTAACTCGACAAGTAAGGAATTAATTATACCAGGACACATGAAGAAAGGAAACGCGAACTTTTTTTAACAGGCTTAGAACTTTTTATAAGAGTAAAATAATAGTAAATTCTAATTACGAATTACTGTTGTTTTAACCACATTATACATATAATAAATATAGTGTATTATTTGTTAACTGTGAACTTATTAAAAGGTAATCTATGCAAATAATTAAATTTGAGTGTCTGTTTGTAATATATCAAAATATTATTAATTAAAATGTTTATCTGTGTGTTTGTTCCGGGTAATCTCTGAAACTGGACCGATTTTAACGGGACTTTCACTGGCAGATAGCTGATGTTAAGAGAAATAACTTAGACTACTTTTATTTTGGAAACTGATTTTTTTTTTGTTAAATTCCACGCGGACGAAGTTGCGGGCACAGCTAGTTGTAAAGGGGGCGTCCATAAATTACGTGAGGTGTATTTTTTAATTTTCTTACCTTCCCTCCCCCCTGGTGAGATATCGTGAGATTTTATTCAACCCCCTCCCCATCCCTCAATCTCACGTGAGATTTTTCAAAATGTGGGTTTCTTACGTAAACGCGTTGGATTTTTATTGTAAAAAGAAGAAAAAAATTGCTTCGTGCTCTTATTTACGACTAGTTAAGACTAGTAATCAATTATGCTGGGAGTTTAATTATAAGATTAAATCTTACGCATGTTCAATCTGCATTAAATGGACCAAAATAGTATATATTTTTTTGTTAAATCAGTAAAAGAATTGCGTGATATTTGCCGAGACCCCCCTCTCTCCAACGTAAGATTAGATGAGATTTGACTCGACCCCCTTCCCCCCTTAAACATCTCACGTAATTTATATGGACGCCCCCAAATAAAATTTCTTTCGAGTGAGGTGAGTCCCACCTCCTTGAAAGAAAACTACGCTAGTAGGTACTAAGCGAACAGAATCACGCAGGAATTGAATAGTTTTTTTCTCTATTTCAGGAAGTCTGTGTCGAACCAGGAGGACAAATTCCAGTCACAAGTGGCGGTTCTCACTGAACTATCAGACAACAGGAGCAACGAGACAGAGAGAGCTAGAGAGCTGATCTCTGCGTACAGGAAGGAGATAGAGAATAAGGACCACGAGATAGAACGTGAGTAACTTCTCCTTAGCCCCTTGTTTGACAAGCCGCGAGAACGTATTTTTTTTAGTAACTGTGCGTTTTCCTGTTTTTAACTTTAAAATGTACTAGGGACCCATAGAAGATAGGAAGGAATATTTATCTGAAAATGTTCCTTAACTGCTTTTTCGTACAAAGAAAGCACTTGTCTTCCACACTGTACTATGTGAATGAGTGCGATTCTGTCTGATGTCTCTGGTGAGGATAGAAAAGATCACGTCCCAACTACAGATAGCGTCATCCACGAAGACGCGCCCCAATATCCTTCCCTATAGTTTAGAGTGTTACCTTCCACTAATGTGTGAGTATTGTCGGTACACACTGATTACGTATGAGTGCACACGCACACTACAATTAATAGACTCGGGTCATACTGCCCGCATTCCGCGACCCCCTCGACTAAAGATTGGTGAGGCGCGTCTCCGCTGGCACTATCTGTACCTAGATCAAATCGACCGGACAGTCAAAGACGTTGAGCATGTGAGGGTTGACTATGATGGAAGAAAGACTGGCGAGGGAGTTGTGATGTTTGTACGTACATCCCTATTTATTCCTCGGGTAGATGACACACGCAATGAGACGAATTTGGCGCGACGCCAGGGTCTATATGCGCCCGCGCACGGGTTGTTGTCTTTTCTAATCTATATTAATGAGTTAAATTAATGCACTTAAGACTTATTTGTTGCAAAACATTAGAGCATAGATGCTCAATGTAGACGATAATGCTTCTCTATGGCTTTGGAGACTTACAGGCAGAAGACCCAGAGGAAATTAGGGGGCATTGAGATGAAGCAGGAGTGTGGGAAGATTTAAAAAAAATATATTATTTCAATTCATCGAAGTAGTTCTATTGAGCGTTATCCATGCTTATAATTATAAAGAGGAAATATTTGTATGTAAGTATGTTTGTAAGGAATTGGACGAAAAAGTACTGGACTGATTTTAAAAATTCTTTCACCATTGGAATGCTACATTATCACTGATGAATATAAGCTATTTTAATTACAAGAAAAAAAAAATTTTTTTATGCCAAAATGTTTAAAAAATAAATGTCCACCCGTGCGAAGCCGGGACGGGCCGCTAGTATAATGTAATTTGATAAAGTAAACACAACTAAGTAATACCTATTTAATTATTAAGAATATTCTTTAGAGTTTAAGGCTATTATAAAGCGCTAAGCTGACTGTACCAATGAGTTTTTCTGAACTTAAGTACAGTGATTACATACCACGAGCTTTACGGTGAAGGAAAACATCGTGAGGAAACCTGCATACGTCTGAGTAGACATTCAAAGGCGTATGTATAGTCGTGCTTGAGTAACGGCGAAGGACTCGCCATCTGTCAAGTTGGCACTTAAAAGATATCTCTGGCGGAAAGTGGGTGTGTGGGTACTACCTATACACCTCTGCCTACCCCTTCGGGGACCCTTATGAGAAGGCGTCAGGATATATGTATAGTTGAAGTACTAGGCTGTCATGAATTAGCACGGGTGTGTATTTCCATTCCAACCCACAAAGTACACGAAACATAAACAATCTGTCAGCGCGCTTAAATCAATTGCCTATTTTTAGAAAATTGAGCGAAAGTGAGCGCGTCGCTGTGAAATGTATTCTTGAAATAGCGGCCATACCATACGACTCCATAAATGCAAAATTTAACGTATAGCAAGGTCAGACTTTAACCTACTGCGTAGTGGAAAAGGAGGGGTTTGCTGAGGTTGTATGGTACCGCTGTGTCGTTGATTGTAATAATAATAATAATATATCCTCACGCCTTCCCACAAGGGTCCCCGAAGGGGTAGGCAGAGGTGTATAGGTAATACCCACACACCCACTTTCCGCCAGAGGTATATTAGGTGCCAACGTGACAGATGGCGAGTCCATCGCCGTTACTCAAGCACAACTATACATACGCCTTTGAATTTCTTCTCAGACGTATGCAGGTTTCCTCTCGATGTTTTCCTTCACCGTAAAGCTCGTGGTGTGACTAATCATTGTATTTAGGTTCAGAAAAACTCATTGGTACAGTCGGGATTCGAACTTGCGATCTTTGTGTCGCAGGCAACTGCTCGAACCACTCGGCCACCACGGCTGTTGATTGTAAATAGGCCTATATATATATTTATACAACAAGAGTGGCAAACAAGCTTACGGCCCACCTGATGGGAAACGGTTACCGTAGCCTATTTACGCTCACGATACCGAAGTATCACTTGCGCGTTGCCACTCTGTGTTCGGAGAGTTATAGTGTGTTGGCAGCATAAGGTTTAATCCCTCTGCTTCCAACGCAATGTAACAATCCTCCCCCCTCCCCAAGGAGCTCATTACTGGTAACCTTATTCACCGCGTGGGAACACAACACAAACAATAGTGTTATTTGTCTACGGACTTCTATAAGGTGGAGGTCCTGCCCCAGTCGGGCAGATACAAATTCGAAAGGAAACCCCGTTATGCCCTACCTCTCTTTGAATTCCTTCTCAAACGTATGCACGTTTCCTCTCGATGTTTTCCTGAAATAAAATACTGTAAGGATGAAAGGTTCTCGATGTCTCGCCGTGAGTGAGCCATAAAACTATAAAAATAACATTTAGACGGAAAGACAGGAACGTCAAGAGTACTCGAAACCGACGAGCATGTATGAAGAGACTGATGGATGTGGACGAAGCGAAAGAGGTATGTAAGTCTGGAGAGAACTGGCGCTCGATACTCTCTGCCTACCCCGTTAGGGACTCGTGATGATATAGTAATAATTGTAGCAGTAGGATTGCATTAAAGTAAAAAGTAGGTCACAATGCCATGTAGCCGCTATCATATTAACTAACTAACTAATTAATTTAAAAAAAAACGAAAAAACTCGCTTTTTATAGAAAACCGAACTAAAAAATAGAAAATAAATTTCGATAATATCTTAAAAAGCGTGGGGTGCTTATTAAGATATTATCGAAAAATGAGGCCGTGGTGGCCGAGTGGTGGTGGAGACTTCTGGAAACTGGTGAAAATTAAGTTCAAAGATTCCGTTACATACATACATACATATATACAACCCAAGCTAAAAGCTAAAAGCGTGGTAAAAAAATATCGACTAATTCTATTAAATGTAATATAAAATCGCCTAAAAAAGTATATTCCCACAACCTTAGAAATAAGCACAAACTTCAGCTCAGCTCTTGCCATCGTACTAACTATGGAAAAAAACTATATTTTTAATAATATAAGAGAGTGTGACAGCGTATTTATGTTTAAAACTAAACTTAAGAATTATATGTATACAGTGTAACAGCCCAGAAACAACTATAATGTACTTATAACATTTTATTACGTTTGTATCTCATTGTAAATGAACATTATAAATTAAATAAGAGAGGTAGGGCATAACGGGTTTCCCGTTCGAATTCGGAGCTGCCCGACTGGGGCAGGACCTCCACCTTATAGAAGTCCGTAGCCAAATAACACTGTTGTTTGTGTTGTGTTCCTACGCGGTGAATAAGGTTTCCAGTAATGAGTTCCTTGGGGAGGGGGGAGGATTGTTACATTGTGTTGGAAGCAGAGGGATTAAACCCATTATGCTGCCAACACACTATAACTCTCCGAACACAGAGTGGCAACACGCAAGTGATACTTCAGTATCGTGAGCGTAAATAGGCTGCGGTAACCGTTTCCCATCAGATGGGCCGTATGCTTGTTTGCCACTCTTGTTGTAAAGAAAAAAAAAACATGTATGTTTTTATGAGAATAAATTCTTTAAACCTAAAACAGGGTGCAATATTAACTTGAAGCATAGTACGTTGCGTAAATGATGTCAGTACTTAGGTAATTTTACATGCAATAAATTTATTTCATTTGATTTTGAATTGATCATAATTCAAGAATGTTAAAGGGACAGATGTGTTCCAACCAGTAGTTTATTTATTTATTTATTTATTTAACACACACACAGACAAATACAGCTTACGTTACTAGAAGGATAAATAACAACAATCATTTAACTACATTAACACTATGTTATGTTAAGCACCGTAGTAGTGTGTGTATGGAACCAGCTCAGTGTACGCTATGTTAAACACAGCACTGATTTTCAGTTGGCCCCTAACATTGCACAACATGTCTCTTCATACGCGCACAAGGAACACAAAACAAAAAATAGAAAATAAGAAATAGTACAGTGAAAAGGTGTGTCGGTATCGGTATCGCATCGGAATACATATTTTTCAATTTGAGTTGTAAAAAATAAATCAGGAAAAGTATTGTAGTATAAACAAATACAGACAGTAATTCACTTTCACGGAACACAGTAAGGACAATGTGCTGTGGTCTAATACAGTACCCACCCACAGACAAGCGTTATCATCTGGATAAAAATAATAATAATAAAAACATAAAAATTTAAATCTACATAGTATTTTGTTTAATCAAAAATTTTTCCATTGTATGTTTTTTTATTGTTGCGCGTGTCATATTTTTGCGCAGTTCCTGAGATTAGCGCGTTCAAACAAACAAACAAACAAACTCTTCAGCTTTATAATATTAGTAAAGATATAGATGGCTTTAGCATTAGCCTGTCATGGTGACGCGTCTTAAATAAACGCGCTGGGTGCATACGCGTTTCGGACGCTAAATTGATTCTCTACGATCAAATTAATTGGATTTCTTAGAGTCAATATTTATTCATTGAGTTGCGAATTGGTATTTTTAAGCCTGACACGTATGTTCTGGAACTTTCTGCGAGATAAACATCGTTTCATGACAGGAAGTGAGCAAGCCAATAACTAATTATAGTTCGTTTATAATTTATTTTCATCCTCTACTGACATGCTCGCCTGGTACTTAACTGAAAAATTGGATCAAAATATTATAAAAATGTTCGATTTGCCTTCGAGAGCGTATGTATAGTACTTGAGTAACGGCGATGGACTCGCCATCCGTCACGTTGGCACCTTAAATATATCTCTGGCGGAAAGTGGTTGTGTGAGTACTATACACCTCTGCCTACCCCTTCGGAAACAATTACGGGAAGGCGTGAGGATAATTATATTATTATCTATACATATAATAAAAATGTAACTGATCGCTTTCTGTACCTGGAAGATATATGAGAAAAAATGTGATAGGGATCTTTTTCAACGCAAATAGCATCCAAAACACTGATTGTTAGAATTTTTGTCTGTTTATCTGTTTGTCTGTGCGTTTTTGCACGCTAATCTCAGAAACGGCTTATCCGATTAAGATGTGGTTTTTCAATAATATAATGTGGTAAGCTTTTCGTAACATGTCCAAAGTAAATCTAAATGTATATCAAAAAAATGCTGCCCAAAGTCAATATTCCACGCGGGCGAAGTCGCGGGCACAGCTAGTATTATATATATATATATATATATATATATCAGTACAGAAAACTGACAAGCGTTTGGCTGTGGCAATTATTAACCTTGACAACTAAAAAAACCCTATCAATTCTATCCCTTGGTTCCAGAGCTAAAATGCGAGCTAGCTGCAGCGTACAAGGAATCCGAGCTGGTGCGCCAGAGGAGCCGCTCCCTCGAGGAAGAGTTGACGGCTGCCAGGAGTTGTTCTGCGGAACTGGCTGAGGAGTTGCAGAGGAGGAATGGTGAGAACTGTTAACCCGTGGAATTGGACAGGGTTTTAAAAAAAATATATTTAATTAGTCACACTTAGATACAGTATAACAAGCACTTGGATATGGATAATAAGAAGCCGTGGTGGCCGAGCGGTTCGAGCAGTTGCCTGCGACGCAAAGGTCACAAGTTCGAATCCGGACTGTACCTATGAGTTTTTCTGAACTTAAGTACAGTGATTAGTCACACCACGAGCTTTACGGTGAAGGAAAACATCGAGAGGAAACCTGCATACGTCTGAGAAGACATTCAAAGGCGTATGTTTAGTCGTGCTTGAGTATCAAATCAAATCAAATCAAGGCCCAGATGGGCTCTTATAAAACGTCGAAAAAGAAGCACGGTTCGGGTTGGTCGCTTCCATGGAGAAGAACCGGCAAGAAAATCCATGGTTACTCTTTTCAAATCATTAGGCATATACAATAACAATATTTTTTCGTACAGCAATAGTACCTAAGTATGGGGGAACAACGTAGGCCCGACAATAGGTCGTTGCTTACTATACAGAGCATACATAAAACAAGATAATTATAACAATGTTAGCAAGATCTTAGAATCTACAAAGCCTACAATGTTCTCACATTCACAAATTAGACAAATTGAAGAAGTGACACAAATATTGTCATCAGTACTGTAACTAATTCTGGGCAAGATATGGAATAAACAGAAAGTAAAATATTAGATTATTATTGTAAAAAACCCGAATTGATAAAAGACAAAGTTATATAAGATTCAGAATAGTTAAAGACATCCACAAATTTGTGCCGTTTATGAGCTACCAAGGAAGCCGCATGCGCAGAAGGAACTAGAGCCAAACTTCTTTATCTTCAACGTAGTCCTTGATTTTATAATATGCTTTTTTAATCAGAACACGTTTGATAATTTTTTTGAACTTTCCATCGGTCTGTTCTATAACTGACTTTGGCAGCTTGTTGTAAAAGCGTATACTATTTATAATAATAATATCGGTGATGGACTCGCCATCTGTCACGTTAGCACCTAATATACCTCTGGCAGAAAGTAGGTGTGTGGTTATTACCTATACACCTCTGCATACCACTGCGGGGACCCTTGTAGGAAGGCTTGAGGATATAGATCAATATTATCCTTTGGCAACCGCTCTGTTTGGAAAATGGAATCAGACTGAGCAAAGGTTGGAGTAAAGGTGGAGGTGAGGATTGGAATACTGCTTACGCTAGACTGCATGCTACTAGCTAGAGGGTATATGCTCAGCATTAACCCTTACTAGTCTGAGGGTATAACAGTACGAACCCTAAAAGACCCTTAAAATCCTGAAACAAGAACCCTGGGGAAGGAGGCAGTAGCATTACCCTCCTTTCGGCGTGAATATATAATGTTATTGTATACCAATGATTCGAAATGAATAACCATAAAGTTTCTTGCCGATTCTTCTCCATGGAAACGACCAACCTTAATCATGCACACCTTTTTCGACATCTAGGCCTAGGTTTTGATTTTGCGGTGCCAACGTGACAGATGGCGCGTCCATCGCCGATACTCAAGCACGAGTATACATCGCCTTTGAATGTCTTCTCAGACGTATGCAGGTTTCCTCTCTATGTTTTCCTTCACCGTAAAGCTCGTGGTGTGACTAATTACTGTACTGAAGCGTAGAAAAAGTAATTGGTACAGTCTGGATAGGATTTCAACCATGACTTTATCATTGTAGGTGATTGCTCTTTTTCAGACGAAACTCTCAGGCAACTCAGAGCCGAGTTGGAAGATGTGCTTGCACACCGAGCCGAGCTTGAGTCTCGGTTACTGGCGCTAGAGCGAGACAAAGATAGATTGGAGCAAGAGAGACTGATACAGGAGCAGAAGGCGCAGGAGGTAAGTACATTGTCTGGTCTCTTGTCGGCGTCTCAGCTGCAATTCCTTCCATTTCCTTCTGTCCATCGCAATCTCTTTGACCTCCCTATACGCCATGAGAGACACCTTTGCTTTGAGAGCTGGTCTCTTGTCGGCGTCTCTGATGCCATTCCTTCCATTTGCTTCTGTCCAGCGTATATCGTTGTCCAGTTCCCACAGTACAAGCTTTGCTTAGTTTGGGACTAGGTCAATTTATGTGGAATTGCCTATCTATGTAAGTATGTATATCGTTGTCTAGTTCCCACAGTACAAGCTTTGCTTAATTTGGGACTAGGTCAATTTGTGAGGAATTTTATTGTCCCGAGGTATTTTTTATATTTTGTTTTAATACATTTTACTTGGTTCCTGTCTCGCAGGCGTTAGTGGCCGCAGAAGCCAACACGACAAAATGGAGATCTGCACACGAAGCAGCGCGCTCTCAGGCCGCTGCAAGGGCGGAGCTGATGATAGCGGACTGCGAGTGGAAGATGCGAGAATTGGAGAAGAGAGCCAGGGATACAGAAAAACAGAACAAAGAGGTACATATCATCACGCCGAGTCCCTAACGGGACAGAGATTATAGAGCGCCAATTCTTCCTTGACTTACATACCTATTTCCCTTTGTCCACATTCATCAGTCTCTTCATACATGCTTTCATTGAAAAACCCAAAAAGGTTCAGTTCAGGTACCAGGACAACATCACACAAAGGATACCTCTATCGCTTCGACAACATTCATCTCTTCATACATGCTCGTCGGTTTCGAGTACTCTTGACGTTCCCGTCCTTTTATGAAAGAGGTAATTAGAATATGAGCCGTGGTGGCCGAGTGCTTTGAGTAGAAGCCTGCCACACAAAGATTGCAATTTTCAATCCCGACTGTACCAATGAGTTCTTCTGAAGTTAAGTACAGTGATTAGTCACACCACGAGCTTTACGGTGAAGGAAAACATCGACAGGAAACCCGGATTGGCAAAAAAGCATACGGCCCACCCGCTGGGAAACGGTTACTGCAACCTATTTACGCTTTCAATACCGACGTATCACTTGCGCGTTGCCACTGTTCGGAGAGTTACAGTGTGTTGGCAGCATAATGGGTTTAATCCCTCTGCTTCCAACAAAATGTAACAATCCTCCCCCCTCCCCAAGGAGCTAATTATTGGCAATCTTATTCACCACGTAGGAACACAACACAAACAATAGTGTTATTTGTCTACGGACTTCTATACGGTGGAGGTCCTGCCCCCGTCGGGCAGATACAAATTCGAACGGGAAACCCGTTATGCCCTACCTCTCTAAAAAGAAGTCTGAGAAGCAATTCAAAGGCGTATGTATAGTCGTGCTTGAGTAATGGCGATGGACTCGCTATCTGCCACGTTAGCACCTAAAATTTATCTCTGGCGGAATGTGGGTGTGCGGGCTACTACACACTTGTGGGAAGATGTGCAGTTACTAGGGTAACATAAAACTGTTACGTTTTCAGCTGACAGAAGCAGTAGCACAACTGAAAGAAGTTCCAAAGCCAACTCCTGCCCACGTGGCGGAACTTCAGCAGCTTCGAGGATTAGCGACGGAACAGCAGCGGTCAGTCCAAAACCTGACTCTCCAACTGCAAAGGGTGGAGACCAGAGAAGAGGCCTTGAAACTAGAAGTCCATAGGCTCAAGGAGTTATTGGACAGGGAGACGAGAACTGTTAAAGAGAACGAAGAGCAACATACGCAGGTAAGCTTCATGTGTTTATGTTCTCCTGGTACTTAATCCCGTACGGTTCAGGATGAATCATCTAGACGGCCCACTAGTCTAGAGCTCCTGACTGCAAAACTTGAGGCTGCGAGTTCGATTCCCGCTGAGGGGAGAATTTTGAGTATTTTTACTTTAGTCTTGGATGGCCTATATATTTACAAATATCTATTTAAGTCGAAAAGGCACGAGCCGTGGTGGCCGAGTGGTTCGAGCAGTTGCCTGCGACACAACGATTGCAAGTTCCAATCCCGGCTGTATCAATGAGTTTTTCTGAACTTAAGTTCAGTGATTAGTCGCACCACGAGCTTTACGATGAAGGAAAACATCGAGAGGAAACCTGCATACGTCTGAGAAGCAATTCAAAGGCGTATGTATAGTCGTGCTTGAGTAACGGCGATGGACTCGCCATCCGTCACGTTGGCACCTAAAATATATCTCTGGCGGAATGTGTGTGGATATTATGGATCTATACACCTCTGCCTACCTCTTCAGGGACGATACATTTCTTTTGCTAGAAAACGTGATTTTACGTAAATTTTGATCGACACGCGTTCTCAAGTACCAGGATAACATAGCTTACGTTCAATGTTCAGACAGTGCAACGGATGGAGGAGCAGCACAGCAAAGCGCTAGAGACTTTGAAGAGCGAGCACGTGACTTCGGCCGCAACTACCCGTGCAATGCTAGAAAGAGCCAACGCCGAGCGGACTCGAGCTGCGCTCGCGCAACTCCGCGCCGAAGCAGACCAGGATGTCAGGAACGCTGACAGAAAGCTACGGGAGATTACTACCAGGGTGAGAGGGATTTAAGGAGGTTATAATTTTCTAAGAAAGGCATGTTACGTTGGTATGGACATATAGAAAGGATGAGTGAAGAAAGATTGACGAAACAGATATACAAAGCAAAAGTGTGTGCAAGAAGAGGCAGAGGAAGGCCACGTTCCAACTACCTGGATCAAATCGATCGGACGCTCAAGGGACGCACGTCCCCATTGGGAACTCGGCGTGATGATATGTATGTATGTATGAACTAGCTGTGATCGCGACTTCGTCTGCGTGGAATTTAACAAAATAAATATTCTTCAGTTTCCAAAATAAAAGTAGTCTAAGCTATTCCTTTAAGCATCAGCTATCTGCCAGTGAAGTCCCGTTAATATCGGTTCAGCCGTTTCAGAGATTACCTGGAACAAACAGACAGACAGACAAAAATTTTAAAACATGATATTTTGCTATATGTACCGTGTATACATCCATATGCATTTAGTAAAAAGCGGTTATTTTAATATTACAAACAGACTCCAATTTTATTTATTTGTATAGATGTATAGATTAAAAAAAAACCTCTTTCTTTTAGTTCGAGAACCTCAAAGAAGTCCTAGCCAGCAAAGAATCACAGTTCGAGAGTTCGTTGGCAGAGGCTCGCAGCAAGGCGGACTGGGATGTACTACAGTTGCGCCATCTCTTGGACAAAGCTGACATCACTTATGCTAATAACGTCGACTCACTGACCGAGAGATTCGAGAGAGAAAAAGGTACCACTGACTTCATTCAAAATTATTTTTTTTATTTCACATAGGCCTAGATCCTCACGCCTTCCCACTAGATCCCCGAAGGGGTAGGGAGAGGTGTATAGATAGTAACCACACACCCACTCTCTGCCAGAGATATATTTTAGGTACCAACGTGAAAGATGGCGAGTCCATCGCCGTTACTTAAGCACGACTATACATACGTCTTTGAATTGCTTCTCAGACGTATGCAGGTTTCCTCTCGATGTTTTTCTTCACCGTTCTCGTTTCCCGTTCGATATACAAATAATTTAATGCTAATTATAATAAAAATCGTCATTATCTTCAGCACGGCTAAACGAAGAATGGTCAGAGAAGCTCAGAGAAGTGGAGGAACAGGCTGCAAGCGCGGCTGACGAGGCAAGGCAACTTCTAGAAGCAACTAGAAGCACGCTAGTGGCTGAGCGAATAGAGCAGGTCAACAACCTCAAGGAACAACATCGCCTAGAAATGGGTAAAGAGTTAACAATATTACTTATAACTAGCTGTGCCCGCAACTTGGTCCGCGAGGAATTTAACTTAAAAAATTGTTTAGTTTCTAAAATAAAAGTAGCCTAAGTTACTCATTTTTACATCAGCTATTTGCCAGTGAAAGTCCGGTTAAAATCGGTCCAGCCGTTTCAGAGATTAGCCGGAACATACAAACAGACAAACAGACAAAACAATTTTTGTTGTTGTGTATTTACCGTATAAATGCGTGTAGTAAAAAGCGGTTATTTCAATATTACAAACAGATACTCCAATTTTATTTATATGTATGTATGTATAGATAGTCATCATCAGAATTTTCCAGTTTTCCCTAGTACAGCATAGAGTTCTTCAAGAAGAGTGGGCAAAGATTGAAGGGTCGGCATGGCGCGTCCAAACCGCTTACCATCAGGCGGATTCAGGCACAGGTTTCCCCTCAATGTTTTCCTTCACCGTAAAGTTCGTGGTGTGACTAATCACTGTACTTAAGATCAGAAAAAAAACAGAAAAATTCAGAAAAAAAGTTTATTGTAATGAAGTGAAATCCTAAGAAAGCAAAAGAACGAACATAAAAGCAATTGCAGATGATCAATGGGAACAATTCATGACCGACAAGGAGAACTGTCTCTCGCGCATGAAGATGGAGTGTCGACAGGAGGGAGAAGAGGAGAGGGTCAAGAGAGAGAAGGAGCTATTGGAAGAAATACAAGGTATGGGCCTATTAAACGTTTCTTTTTTATTATGCAGTAGTAATGTTAAAACTGTAGAATATACCTACGTACCACTTACAAACTTGTTATATAGCTTGACTGAACTACGGAAGTAACTTGGAGAGAAATTAAAACGTCGAGCAGAATTTAGGAGTTGTATTTCGTATCGTCACAGTAGGAATGCATGATTAGTTAGGAAGCAACTCGAATTTATACAAAATAATAATTAATAATAATTACGACTCGCTCCTCGCACTTTCGATAAAAAATGTTCTTATCCGTTTAGGACAATAGGCGCAACACGGCCATCTTGAAGTGGGTGGAGCTTATGTCTTTGAAACAAAAGGCGTTAGGCGGCCATTTTCTTGATGCTGCATTTTTGGCCGGTGACTCATACATCGTACGATGGTGGCGTGATCCTGTGCTGCGTTTAGATTGCGTGTGTACTTGACTAAACACTAGTGCCACTACAATTACATAATGATCTACAGATGAGGAACCAGTTTCCCGTTCGAATTCTGCCCGACTGGGGCAGGACCTCCACCTTATAGAAGTCCGTAGACAAATAACACTATTGTTTGTGTTGTGTTCCTACGCTGTGAATAAGGTTCCCAGTAATGAGCTCCTTGGGGAGGGTGAGGATTGTTATATTGTATTGGCAGCAGAATGATTAATCCCATTATGCTGCCAACATCTCGAACACGGAGTGGCAACGCGTAAGTGATACCTCGGTATTGTAAGCGTAAATAGGCTGCGGTAACCGTTTTCCATCAGGTAGGCCGTATGCTTGTTTGCCACTTTTGTTGTATAAAAAAAACCTGTAGGTCACTATCGGATCTACTCATCGCCTCACCAGCTGATCATTAATTACATACACAAATAGTGACAAACATATATTACAAGAGTAACGTATAATCCAGCCTAATGGGATAATCATCTACCCCTTTAGTGACACTTGTAGAGGCAGGATATATATATATTTCATCATATCATCACGCTGAGTCCCTAACGGGGTAGACATACCTCTTTCGCTTCGTCTACTAACATCAGTCTCTTCATACATGCTCGCCGGTTTCGAGTACTCTTCACGTTCCCGTCCTTGAGCGTCGAATCGATTTGATCTAGGTAGTTGGAACGCGGTATTCGGTCAACGCGCAGACCCGGCCACGCGTTGCTGTAATTTATATATATTAAACATGTAATTTCTTTTCTCACTTGTTTTATTTTACTTTTACTCATTCGATGTAATTCACGGATATCATCAAATTCATATTACAGAGTTGAGGGCTCAAATGCAGTCAAAATCTGTTGATTTTGACACCCTGGCCGCAAAAGCTGCTGCTTGTGGGAGAACACTCGCTGTTACTGAGCAAGAATTAAGGTTAGTAATTGCATTTGTGTTAAACGCTTCGCCCAATAATGTTCGTCTACGTCGATGATATACTTGTAAATGCATGATCTCCAATGTAAGGTGAACAGTCTAATGTTATCTGAATGTCATCACTATGTTGTGGTGTAAATAACCAACCTGTTGATACGTGTTTAACATAACCTTAAGTGAGTGGTAGCGAAATTTGATACCTTTTGAGAATAAAACCTTTGCTCATATTATAGATTCCAAGAAATTTTGTGAAATTTACTTCAAATTATCAAAATAAAACCTTTTGCAATTAAAACTTGTTGAACTAATACATTTAACATTAGTGCTATCGAAGATATTGTCTTTTGGACCAATTTGGCTACCAAATGCTTGTCAAAATTATCCTTTTTCGCCTTTCATTGTTTTAATATGTCGATGGTATACTTATTGAGAACATCTCTAGTGGGGAACGCCTTTCCACAAGGGTCTCCTGAGAGGTAGACAGTGCAAGCATTGAAGCATAAATGAAAATAGATTAATATAATATTTGTTGGAACGTCAAGAGTACTCGAAACCGACGAGCATGTATGACGAGACTGATGAATGTGGACGAAGCGAAATACGTATGCAAGTCTAGAGAGAACTGGCGCTCTATACTCTCTGCCTACCCCTTTACGGACTCGGCGTGATGATATGATGATGATGATCTACCCACATTTTGAGATATTCTTAAATCTTGGCCTGCACTAATCTATGGATGTCTCAGGAAACAAAACAGTTGTCTTCTAGCAGTTGTCGCGTGTTGTCAATATATCCTCATGACGATGCGATAAAACATATAGCTCCAAAGATGACACAATGACAACATTATTGAAGGGAGCAATACTATATAGTATTTCCAGAAACTATTAAGAAGGGTATTAACTTTAATGGGTGGGTTGGAGTGCTGAGATGGTTTGGCCATGTCGAGAGAATGAATGAAGAACGATTGACGAAAAAAGTGTATAAGGCGAGTGTGAATGAAAGTGTTGGAAGGGGTAGACCTAGGCGGACGTTTCTAGACCAAATTAGGGACGTCTTGAAAAAAGGTCAGGTCAAGAGTACCCTAAATCGAAGAGCATGTATGAAGAGAATAATGAAAGTGGACGAAGCGAAAGAAGTATGTAAGGATCGTAGCAAGTGGAAAGAAGTGGTCTCTGCCTACCCCTACAGGAAAGAGGCGTGATTATATGTATGTATGTATGTGTGTGTGTATTAAGAAGATAAAAGTAGCATAGATTCTTTATCATTACAGCAGATTTACGCGAAAATAAATTAACATAGTATTTGTTTTTTACTTGCTTCCTTTCATTATGTCCTTGCCAATATTTGAGTAACTGATCTATTTTCGGAGACAACTTGCATATTGCATTTGTTAATAAACCTCCCGACACTCATACATCATACTAAAATACACTCACCATTTCAATACAACGTCCAAAAGGCAGTATATTAATAAAAACACCTTCCAACACTTTCTGTCTGTTAAGAATGACATTTAGCAAACAGAAAGAATGGTTTCGAAAGATTTATTTAAAAAAATATCCTAATTTATTTTAAATACCGAAGCATCAGATGAATTTCCGTCCGTTTCAACAGCTGCAGTACACTGGGAGTTCTGCTAACGATCATCGGCGCGTGCGCATTTGCGGGCTCTATGCGTCTCGCTCTAACAGCGCTTGCTGTCTTGCTTGCCCTGCTCTTCTATTTACGTATAAAACGGAAACATTGTTAAGTTTAGTTAGGCGTACTTTAACTAATTTTTGATTTTAATGGACGAAAATCTGTGAATGGCATTGAATAGTTAACTTAAATACAATATGAATGCTTGCTCTCGCTCTTTGATAATGATAGCAGGACTCAATAACTCAAGCCGGGGACAGGTTCGAGTAGCCGGCTGCAATGCATAGATAATAAGTTCAAATACCAATTCAAAGGTGTATGTATAGTCGTGCTTCTGTCACGTTCACGTTTTATGATAGCCTTAAACCCTGCGACATTAATGATAACCGCCTTCTTTTAGTTCGTTCATTAAACTTAATACCATCCTGAAGTTTTTTTCTCTTTATTTAAAGTGTTTTGTTGCACAGCGACTATGCCACTGCGTGGGGTGACCTGAATGCAATATATCCTCACTTCTTTCCACAAGGGTCCCCGACTTTTGTCTGTTTTCCTTCACCGTAAAGCTCGTGATGTGACTGATCACTGTACTTAAGTTCAGAAAAACTCATTGGTACAGTCGGGATTGGAACTTGCGACCTTTGCGTCGCAGGCAACTGCTCGAACCACTCGGCCACCACGGCTCTAAATACGCTTATATAATTAATGGACCTCTTATTTCATCAGAACTAGGGTTCGTCAGGATACTGATCCAATCACAGTTCTTCTGACATCATTATTCTGGTAACCTATCCTGAAGTACGCCTATCTGCATTCATTCAATTCAAGAAAAAAAATTGTATTTTTTTTTTATTAAAATACTGCCCAATTGGACTGACTTCACCAAAATCATCACAGTTAGATGTTTAGACGCCATTTAATTTTAGCATCTACTTATGTGTATCTCTAGTCAGATTTTAAAATGTATGATTTTGATTATACCTATGTATATATTGTGTCGAAGGAATTAGCATTCATGGCTCATTAGGGAAAGTTTATTGATTCAAATATAAAATATAATAGTTAACTTGCTATTCGACTAACTCGAATACTTTACACCAAGCGACTATGTCTCAAGTACCAACTATGTAAAAAAAACTCTGTGACAGCTGTCATAGACTAGCGACCGCGCAAATTAGAAAAAATCTGACAGCTGTCATAGTTAAGCTAAATATGTAAATTATATAAATATACATACCTTTTTCGCTTCGTCCTCATTCAACAGTCTCTTCATACATGCTTGTCGGTTTCGAATACTCTTGACGTTCCTTGAGTGTCCGATCGATTTGATCTAAGTAGATCAATATATACAAGACAATTTTTATTTAGACACTCAAAACAAAAACGGACAATGCCGTAATTGGTGACTATTAAAGATACGATTAAATTTAGCTAGTGGCTCGGGATATATCTGCTGGATAAAAAGCCTGAGTCTTAAGTCATTTAAAAAAAATCTCCGGTGTTATCGTTGCTAGGCATTTAAAATATAACCAAAAAGTTCAGCTGTTTAAATACACGAATAGTCCACTATAATTTATCCGTCGTAAGTTAGTCCTGCGACTTGGCGCGAATCTGATATTTCCCAATAGTTAACAGTTTATACTGCTTAGACTACTATGTATATTTACTAGCTTATAAGAAAAAGCTTCGGAAAGTTAAATTGCCCGTAACACGATCGCAACGCCACCTGCGTTCGTGTCATCGTGTTATCGGGTCCAATTGTAAAATCTAAACCATTCTCGACTCCATCTGTTAGAATTGTTAAGAGCTAACGGATAATTGTGACTGTCAAATAATTTGCAATAATATAATATTGCGACTATAAATTGTGATGTAAGCTATCCTATCTTTCAAGTTGGATCAAACTGCACACGGTGTGCAAATTTGATTAAAATCGGCTAAGTAGTTTAGGAGTCCATCGCGGACAAACAACGTGACACGTAATTTATATTTATTAAGATATTAGGTTTATTGAATGTTTTGTTAAACTTGTCGCTTGGTGTATTGTAGAAGAATGGACACAAAAGTTGTGTCTCTGATCGGGATTTGTGTAAAAACTTTAGGAAAATGTACGTTAATTATTTCCTAAGTATTTCTTCACGCTTTGTGTTACTTTGTATAAATCTTTCTCGTGCATAACTTCAGATCGGCCATCTTGTGTGTAACTTTAATTATCGAAAAATACTTTAATCGTTGCCATTTTGTATTAACTTCGCCATTATACATTTATTTTATCATATCGTTGCTTTGTACTGTGTAAGCATGAGAAGAGTATGCCAAAAATCATTATTATAAATATAAATTTAGTTTGGCGCGCATTGTAATTAGGGCGCCATTTGTCATTCAGAACGTTTTGTACTTTTTATTAGCTCTATAAATCGGTAAATATCGAATTAATCCTTTTATAATTTTATATCAGACTGTTGTAATAATATTAATAAATATTTAATGATATTGTTTTTGATGATCTTTTCAACTCCAATCAGCAAATTTTAGTTAGAAGAAAATAATTTTCTCCTCTCCTCAAATGTTGTTAGAGGTTGTGGTGTCTGCCTAAAACCGTTTAGCAATTTCAATAATAAATAGTTAAACTTTTCGTTTTTTTAACGCTGCGACTGCCAGCTCTTCATAGTATGTTAGCATATGCTCATATGTAGCAGAGGTAATATTATGAATGCGAAAGTTTTAAACGATTTTTGCTCCTCTTCCACGCAAAAACTACTGAACGGATAACGATAAAATATGGCACAGAGATAAATTATTAGCTGGATACATAGAATACATGTTTATATGGGAAAAAAATATTTGTATTCAACACAACGAAGAAATTGCGAACAAATTCTCTTGTTAGTTCGGCCGATTGCAAATAGGATGAAATAAGTTAATAAACCCTACTTATATATATATATATATAGAAATAAGAACGCTAGAATAAATACTTTATAAAAATATATATAATTTATCACATACAAACCAACTCAACTTCCTCATCCACTCACAATTTACAAGCAAACGTCCTTTGATTAATATTTTTTTGCCCCCTGTTTTCTGACTAATTTAATAGAGAGGCCCTGGCAAGAGAGAAAGACCTGCGCGAGAAGAGAGCAGACGACGCAACAAAGATCAAACAAGTTGAAAAGGGCTCGAAGGACCAGATCGAACATTTGACCCGAAAGTGTGCATGTCTGAGGAAACTGTGAGTATATACAACTGACGTCACAACTAGGGTTTTGCAGTTTGCAGCATTTGAGAAGACATTCAAAGACGTATGTATAGTCGTGCTTAACTCGTCATCTTGGCACCTAAATATGTTTTCGATCTAAGCAGTAGTCCCACTAGTAGGGGTGTCCCTACTAGTGGGACTACTCCCTCTGCTGCCAACACATTATAATAATCCTCCACCCTCCCCAAGGAGCTCATTACTGGAAACCTTATTCACCGCGTAGGAACACAACACAAACAATAGTGTTATTTGGCTACGGACTTTTATAAGGTGGAGGTCCTGCCCCAGTCGGGGAGATACAAATTCGAACGGGAATACCGTTATGCCATACTTTCTTTCCTTTCTTGTCTTTTTTCTTTATTTGTGGTTTATTACATTTTGAGGCAAATTCTGAGATACTACGAGTAAATATCCCTCCATCCCTGACTGAGTATCTTCTATGACGGCCGCCTGATCTACACACCTTGAGATCAGGGGTTCGATTCCCACTTAGGGCAGATATTTGTGTGATGAACACGAGTATTTGTACCTTAATCTTGGATGTCCTATGTATTTATGAACATATCTATCTATATAAGTAAATATACCGTTGTCTAGTTACCATAACACAAGCTTTGCTTAATTTGGGGCTATGTCAATTTGTGTGGAATTGTCCCAAGGTATTCATTTATTCTGTGCGCTGACATCCTTAGCATCGCACCATTCATGCTCACTGTAATTGCAGCTTCGATGACATGCGAAACCGGCTTACTTCGAAGGAGCGAGCGATGGAACAGGATCTACGGGCGAAGGATAAGGAGTTGCATCACCTTCGAGGGGAGGTCGCCAGACTTACGAAGCTGTTAGTCGAGCAGAGGTACCCTACGCTATAAATACATATAGATAGTGCCACGAAGACGCGCCCCACCAATTTTCGACTAGAAATTGGTAACAATATCACTAATAATAGTCACCAACATAATGTTGTCGATGGAACGATCAATCATGTATAAATAGTTCAATCCACCAATATCTAGTCGAGGGGGTCGCGGGATGCGGGCAGTATGACCCGAGTCTATTAATTGTAGTGTGCGTGTGCACTCATAGGTAATCAGTGTGTACCGACAATACTCACACATTAGTGGAAGGTTGCACACTTACACTGTAAACTATAGGGGAGGATAGTGGGGCGCGTCTTCGTGGATGGCACTCACTAGCTATAGCAATATTCTTGGTGTTTCTTCCTTAATTTTCTTCGAAAGAGTTCCTTGAATGGATCACACGCAAAAGGCGCGCTATATGTATATTAAACTGATCCCCGACTCCTATTGGTCGGCCAATCAGAGGCCCGTATTTTCGACCAATCAGGAACCAGTATCTTGCTCCTCCTTTTATATATTTCTTACTCTAATGACGACGGTTTTATCCGTTTTTAAGTACAATATAACCTACATATGTATATTCATAATACTCACGCTTTCCCACGAGGGTTTGCCGAAGGGGTAGGCAGAGGTGTATAGGTATTACCCACACACACCCACCTTCCGCGAGTCCCTAACGGGGTAGGCAGAGTCTATAGAACGATAGGTCTCTCTAGACTTAAATACCTCTTTCGCTTCGTCCACATTCATCAGTCTCTTCATACATGCTCGTCGGTTTCGAGTACCATATACCATATATATATGTATATATATATATATATATATATATATATAGCCGATAAGGGTCCCTTTAGGTGCGGAACCCAAAAAAATACCCCTTGTCTCATTAGCAGACTGTTAGGCTTAACCCTGTAGGTACCAGGCAAGCATAAGTTGATCGTGGTACATGTTATCTAGTTCCCCAAAACTAGGCGCCAGGACGCGCGCTGACGGCTGTGAGACCGCCGTAGAGGACGACGGCTGCCCTAAGAGCGAAGCGCGCCGTAAGGGTATGTGACCCCACAATACCTACTGTAAATAGGTGAGCACAAACTTGTGACGTAAAGGTGCCGCTCGCATAAATATTGCTTCATATTTAATGAAAATCATAACACATTCCCATATCGAAATACATTCGAGACAGTTATTAACAGATTAGCGTTCGAAATTTGATATTGACAGTAACGCCATCTGTCGACAGCGTACCTTAAACTTTTGAACTACAACTACGCCATCTGTTATTCGACTACAGGCAACTTTTTGTTCAAATGTGTCGAATCGGTAATTGTTGTTATCACAGCTGTTTAGGGCAATATTTCTGCGAGCAAGCCCAGTTTGGGAGTGTCCCCGACCATTACCTGTCTCACAAAACATTGTGATTAATATTTTGTGTATAATCTGACAGCGACGTCCACAGCCCAAAACTGTACGTATGACAAAATACACGTATACACACACACACACATTAATACTTATTGTACTGACAGTACACATACCTACTGCTGTCAGGATGAATCCAATTAATTGAGATTAAATCAGTTTTTTTTTTAATTACTGTTATATATAATACAAGTAGTTATATACTGATATATCTAATTCATCTAATTTCTAATTGTACTAAAAAAAATCGGAGAGTTAAAGGTGTTAGGGCACAATGAAAGTTGGCAATTGAAAAAAAAATTATTTTTGAATTTTAGGTTTAGGTTTATAGAATTTATTCTCATAAAAACTTACATAAGTTAACTTACAATGAGATTTGGATTAACAATTTCTTAATTTTAATGACATAATTTTACTCTGACTATCGTTACTAAATCCTTATAATTTGACAAACTTTACATATATTGCTTCAATCTATTTTTGAAATGTTTATTTTGAGTTAAAGATGTTGAAAAATCAGTAACGATAAATGTACAATCTAACGGTATTTTTATTTTTTTATCGTATTAATACACAAGCTGTGCCCCCTACTTAGGCCGCGCGGAATTTAACAGAAAAGTTATTTTTCAGTTTTCAGTGAATAACCCGTAATGTTCCCCCCCTACTTTCGCAAACACCGGCCCGTGCCGAGCCAGACGACCAAATACCGCCCCTAAATAAACAATCAAAATTACCAGTCCAGCCCAGCTCCCTTGCTCGCGATTCAGCAACGCCCTAAGCCGAGGTCCGTCCTCCAACGGGGGGGTCCCCTTAGCTTTGTTGCTTAGCACAATAAAGTGCTGAAAGGGCTGAAGGACTAGGTCTCGCCATTGCCCGGTTAAGTAGCAAAAGTTGCAAACGTAAAGTAGCAAAACTGTTTCAATGTTCTTGTTATCTATTTATTACTACTGATTAATTAACTAACATATTAATTAACTAATTACTGTCATACGTACTTTTTATATCTTTTGTCAAATTTTTACATGCTTTTGTAGTATGCTTCGACTGTAGCTTAGCCCAATTTACAATGGAAATCAATTACACTGCCATCTTTCGATACCTATCCTAAAGCTTGCCTATTTAACCCCTGTGTAGGTATGTAGCTATTAAGCAACTTGACTTAATAATAAATAAAAATATATTAATAAATAATAATAATATAAAAATAGTTACAATAAAAAATCAATTTTCTTAGGTGGAAGCTTAAGAACACCCGAACCCTATCGGAAACGGCCGACGTTGCCCGAACTGACACCACTACCGCCACAATCGCGGCAACCTGCGCTCGAATTCCAAGATGGCCGTCGACGGGCAAAAAGCGTCGATCTTCCCGCCGTTCAAGTGCCAGTACGAATAAAACAACTGGAACAGAAAAATAAAGATTAGATTATGGTTTAGTCATAAAGAATAATAATGTTTAACAATAAAAAAAAAATCGAATTTAGAACCCTATTTCGCTCAAGCCGAGCATTTAAGGCAATATATATCCTACGGCGTCTCATTCGAAACTCAACGAAGATAATTCTATGTAACCTGTTATTTATTTAATAATTATTAATTAATTTGCCTTAGTTACGTATTGTATCAATTGAACATTGATGACAATTGGATCTGTCATTGCTGTAGCAAAAAGCAGAGCGGACTTTTTATCATTAGGCTTGAGTCATGAAGATAAATCCTTATATTGTAAAAAAAAATGGGACTTATCCTTAACAGCCTTTAAAGAAACACTATCTATATGATGATATAGTTCTTCAATATGAGGCTAATTACATTTTCGTAGGGTTGGCAAAGCATAAGCGATATCTTCCGTTCTGCAAGCGCCCAACTTGGTGTTAACTGTCTACCAACAGCCGTGCTTATTCACCACCTTGGAGATCTAACAAAAATCTTTATTACTGTAAAGTGGCTTAGCGACTATAATATGACAGAACATGTCAAAGTCAAAATACTTTAATATGACAAAACAGAATGTGTCAGTAATTTCAAAACAAAACGAATACTTATTACTCTTTTGTAAATTCACATTAAGACGGTACGTCATCGAAGAGAAAGAGTAATCAAGTATGTACTTAAATTAAATTATGTACCTAATATACCTCTGGCGGAAAGTGGGTGTGTGGGCATTACCTATACACCTCTGCCTACCCCTTCGGGGACCCTTGTGGGAAGGCGTGAGGATATATATATATATATATACTTAAATTAAAAGTAATATTAAGTGCAATTATTTATTACTATTAAACAGCAAATACAATTATTATGTATCTATGTACTGTACATTGGGCACACCACGCTTTACGGTGGAGGAAAACATCGAGAGGTCACCTTCATACGTTTGAAAAGAAATTCTTTGTACAGTCGTGCTTGAGAAACTGTGGATAGTACATACACACCTCTGCCTACCCCTTTGGAGACCCTTGTGGGAAGCCGTGAAAATGTATACATTTTGTTCTTTGTACAAGTATTAAGGTTATTTTCTGTAATAAGAAAATAATGGCAAGAAAATATGAAAAGGAGGTCTTATATTTGCGTTTCGTAGTAGTTTAGTAATATAATTATAAAACTATATTCTAGCTTGTGGATGCAAGGCACTCTCATATTGAGGGCCTCTCAAATATATATATGCTACGGACATAGACTTGCATAATATCGAGACTAAAATAATTAAGTATAAGCGAATATCCAGGTTGTGTACGTTTTTTTGTATATTTTTTGAAAGATTAAAAGAATACTTTTCTTATAATAAGCCATAGATTGAGAAAATGCAACAGTAAATATAGATAATTTTCATATTATTTGAATTTTTATGTATTATAGTTATGATACATTAAAAAAAACTATGTGCAGTAAACTATTAACAGATACGTTATTAATGTTCTCAATTGCTTTTGATTTATTACTACAATGCAGACATTGAACCATAAACGTATAACCGCTTCGTATGTTTATCTGTTATCTGTGTGGTATTTAAATGTATCTTATTCCTGATTCACTTTTCTCAAAATCTTTATGAGTATCTTATATTCTTATTCAATTCATTTTTATTTGCGTTAAAATAAAGACATAAGCAGTGTAACTTAAGTGACTTATATATTACAAAATAAACTGCACACCTTTGAGAAAGAGTAAGTGTTACTTACATTTTTATTTTGGTCACAGACACCGATTTTATTTGGAAGAATGTAAATTTATAGCAATAGCAAATCGCAGGTTATTGCTATGAGTTGTCAACAGATAAATAATACAATATTTATTATTCTTAATTGGTGAAATGTAATGTGTTTATCTGTTTTGTAATTAATGGGTCCCTAAAATCAAGTACGTACGTATTCGAAGTATTTTTTGTGAAAATTTAGAATAGCTTCATATTCTATTGATAGATAGCCTATAAACATTAGCAGGCAATAATAATTGCAAGTGTATTATAGGTTTATTATTTTTTATCCATTATATTTCTTTTTTATCCAGATAGAAAATATATTTGTTAAAATAATTGATCAATGCATTACTTTAACAAACGATAAAGCTGTATTTATTCTTCGTTCTGTAAATATTATTTTTTATAATTAAATTGTGAAAATATTTAATTGTGTTTTTTTTTTAGCTGACAGATTGCAGCCTTTGTTAAGGGGCTATGAGATCAGAGTTATTCTGTATCATTCTCTATTAATATTTTCAGCACGCTGCTTATACGGAACACATCTTAATTAAAGAGAATTACAAGATTTATTTATTTATTTATTTATTTACAATTAGCACGACAACGTGGTCATTTACGCTAATGAGGTGGTATAAGTTAAAAAAATATATATGAGTAATAATAAATAAAGTTAATATACATGTATTACCAAGAAGAAGATGGCCTTCTTTCTGCGTATGCCAGACACTCATTCAAAATCACCTTCCATTCACCTGCCAGCACATCACATTCAGGGTCTACACTTGAGTCCAGGAGGGCATTGAGTGCTGTCAGTGACCTCGGGATCGGAGACTGAGCGTGCGCCACTGTTCGGCAATATGGCACCGCGAACAGTTTGTGCTTTCTATTTCGGTTTGAGCTACGGATCATTCGTGAAATATTGAAAAAAATATATGTAATGTAATATTATATCTTCACACCTTTCCACAAGGGCCCAGAAGGAGTAGGCAGAAGTGTGCAGGTATATTATTTTAGGTGCCGTTACTCAAGCACGACTATACATACGTCTTTGAATTGCTTCTCAGACGTATGCAGGTTCCCTCTCGATGTGGTCCTTCACCGTAATGCTCGTGGAGTGACTAATCACTGTACTTCAGAATAATATATCTATATATATATCCAGCCACTAAAACTGATGAATGTGGATTAAGCATAAGAGATATGTTAATCTAGAGAGAACTGGCGCTCTACCTTGTCTGCCAACCCTGTAAGGGACTCAGCGTAATGATACTATATATGGATGTATGTAAACGCTACCATATACGTCTTGGAAAAAGGCCAGGTCAAGAGCACCCTTAACCGAAGAGCATGTATCAAGGGAATAATGAAAGTGGACGAAACGAAACAAGTATGTAAGGATCGTAGCAAGTGGAAAGAAGTCTCTGCCTACCCCTACGGAAGAGAGGCGTGATTATATGTATAGTCTGGCCACTGAAAGCGTGACCTGAGAAATCGCGGCAAATTTAAAAAATCTTTACATGGTATTACTAACTATAGTAGGAGAAAACTGTTTTGGTACTTGACAATTTTTTTTTAATAAATTATTTTCAAACCGAATGATTCCACCATCTATTTAAATGTTAAATGTACAGAACTTATGCGGTGGGTGAGCAGCTCCTTTTGATGTCGGAGACTGTCATGGATGTGTGAGATTAAAAAAAACAAGTAATAATATTATATAAATGTAAATTTATTTATTAAACCATCATATAGCTACTAGCGATGAAACATCTCTTTGTCTTTTATTTGAAGTTTTATCAGACAGACAGACTCTAATCATCATACTCAAAATCAGAGTCCAAAAATTCAACCTCTAAGGACTCGTCTGTATCAGAGGAGTCGTCATCACCTACACTTATAATAAATGGTTCCAATACTTCTTCTGTTATTTGATCTCTTTGTTTATATTTATTTTCCACATTGATTACATGGTCTGTCATTTTTTTCCAGTCTTCTGCAGTTATTCGGCCAAAAGAGGCTTTTATGAGAGATTCTGTTTCTTTTGCAGGGAGATTGATATTTATTTTTGCAATCATACGCTTAGCTGTGCTCCATATCAGTTCGATCGGGTTGAGGTCGCAATGGTAAGGTGGCAGTCTTAGTACCTCATGGCCATATTGTTTTAAAAGTTCATCAGCTACATACAGGGGTTCAGGTTTATGTCTGTTTACTAAGCATAACAATTCGGCTTTCGTTAGATAATCTTCGTAGTTTACTCCATTGGATGTAAGCCATTCTTGTATTTCAGCTTTTCTTGTTTGAGTTGTAGGTATTTTATTTTGTTGTACAGTGTGGTAACTGGCATTATCCATCACAATAACACTGGGTTCATTCAAATTTGGTATCAATTTTTCTTCTAACCATTTATTAAAGTTTTCTGCATTCATATCATGATGATAGTCTGCTAATCTTGATTTTGTACTGAAAACTAACAGTGCATTGGGTACAAACCCTTTCTCAGAACCAGCATGAACTATTATATATCTTTTTCCTGAAGAAATATGTTCCAATGGGCTGGGTTGCAGAGCACCACATGTTGATGGACCTTGCCAGGACATTTTAGGTTTATAATTTTTGTGTACATAAGTTTCGTCGAGATATATTATTGGTTTTCCTTGAGCTCGTTTAATAGTTATTTCACGTAGATAGCGATGTCTCCAAGCAGCAATATCAAAACGTTCAATGAGAACTGTTCGTTCATTTTTATTTTTCTTAAACTCATATCCATTGTCAATCAATATCTTACGCAGAGTTTCTCTGCACCCATTAAAGCAAATGCTAGAACGTAATTCTTCTAACAATGTCCGTAATGTCGGAACCTCCTTTCTCACAACATAAAATTCATTGATTTTATTTCTAATTGCATCCACATCAAAACTGTCTAAACCCGAAATCGAGCTTTTGCGAGGACGTTTTTTACCTGGAGTGGACCACACGCCCTCATTCACAGATCCTTCCTTCTTAATTTTTTTTAATGTCGTGACACCGACTTCTGCAAAATAAAGGGTAATATTGGTTTATATGAAGGTTCTCAACAATTTGACAATATGAAAAACACAATGAACTCTTTTTTTTACCCAATCACTAATAATAAAATTAGACATGAAATAATTTTTATCTTTGAATACCTACATCTTTCTGAAACTAAGTAAATAAATTATTATAACTCCAAATTGATGCAAACACGTACCCGTTAGTGAAGATATTTCTTCTAGGAACTTAGTCTGAGTTTCTATCAAAGATTTCTTCTCCAAATTTCTTAGTGTTTCTACAGTATTTTTAATGTCGCCGAGTCCTTGAATATCTCCAAGATTATCTATAAACAAGAATTAGTAACATAATATTGTAAATACAAAACATATAATAATGCATAGAGTAATCATACAAATATTAGGTATCATGATTACAAAGTCGTACTAACCTAAGAAATCCGAGATCGCAAGTAAACATTGTTGTTTTTCTTGGAAAACAACTTCTTGCTCCACTTGTTTTTGTCTAAACTTACTAATCATCGTATTTAGCAATTTCCTCACGTTACTTTTTAATGTTTTACCCATGATAAAGCAATAAATTTAACGCAAATATGAAATCGTAGCAGAACACTGACATTGACTGACATATGTTTGACGTATCTTTGGCAGATTAATAATGTTGCCATATAAAACTTTTAAGAAAAATCCCAGGTCACGCTTTCGTTGGCCAGACTTTATGTACGTATATGCTACCAAAACATACACAAAGTGTTCAATGGTAGTCTTTGCATACACATAACTAAAGAATATGTCGCTATTGACAAATGTCAAGAACAATTCGTTCTATCAATGTCATGAAATGTCAAATGAAAGAAATGCCCTAACCTCAATGTTTATATTATATGTGAAATTAAGAGTAAAGCTTTGAATTAAAGACTACAATTTAATACTGCTTTAAATAGGTATAAAAGAAAATGTCTGCAAAGAATTTGTTCCTGCCATCAAGTTTCGTGCGGGCGCCGTTGCAGAACGGCGTCGGCCGCTATGTGTGTCAGCTGCAAAGAATTGTCTTGAAATTCTGTAAAAGCCATGGAGCGAGCCGTGGAATGAGGTAAGCAACCATGAACTTATGAATTTTTAGCAGAAAATGTGCGGCGTAATAGCGTTATCCCAAGATAGTACAGTATGAAGTTCTTCAAGGGTGTGAAAATATTCCTGCAGGACTATCAACGCGCGAGCTACACCCCTGGTATTGCAAGTACCATTGACGGCGGTAACCGCTTACCACGGACCGCATGCTTGTTTGCCACCTTTGTGTTATAAAGAAAAACAAAATAGGTTGAATCTGCAATGAGTAGGTAAATAATGCTGCAATAGTAAAGACGAAGAAGGGCATGTTAAGTCGGTTTGGGCTTATAGAGAGGATGAATGAAGAAAGATTGACAAAACGGATTTCCTCTCGCCTTCCCACATAAGTCCCAAGAATTTCCAGACACAAGAGACACTAATCCGGTCCATCCAACTGCCTAGATCCAAACATTTGAACACTCAAGGATGGGAACATAATGCATACTTATAAGCTTGTAAGCAGAGAATAGAGTACCAGTTCTCTCTAGACTTACGCTCCACTTTCACTTCAGGCACATTCATCAGCCAGTCATGTTTAAAAATGTACATACATACATATCATCATGCCGAGTCCCTAAGGGGTAGGAGGAGTTAGAGCGCCAGTTCTCTCTAGACTTACATACTTACTTAAATGTATTTCAGAGATTTCATTGAACAAGACCTGGTAGAGTTTGCGAAGCTGAACCCCGGTGTGGTGGTGTACCTAAAGCCTCGCAGACATCGGGCACCCATTGTTGTTGGTGAATACTGTAAGTTTTACGTTGCAACAATACTTTTTCTACAGCACTAACAACTCCCCTCTTAAGAGCATGCTGTTAGCATTTGTAATGATTGTACATCTATATAAATCAAGGAAATTGAAGTGTCTGTTTGTAATATTAAAATAACCGCTTTTTACTAAATGCATATGGATACAGGGTACATATACCAAATAAATTTTTTTGTCTGTCTGTCTGTTTGTTCCGGCTAATCTCTGAAATGACTGAACTGATTTCGACAGGACTTTCACTGGCAGATAGCTGATGTACAAAGGAGTAAGCTAGGCTACTTTCTAGAAACTAAATAATAATGTTTTTGTTAAAATCCATGTGGATGGAGTTGCGGGCGAGGTATGCTACATTTTAAAGTGTATGTATGTATACCTTTGTCATGTTGCAGTGAATGGTGATAGGGTGTGGATGAGTATGCACAACAAAACACACTCGGAAATAACCAAATGGATAGAAGTTTTTCGTACTCAACAAGGTGATATGTCGTCCTCCCGTCTTCGCAAGTACCAGTACACAGACTACCCGTCTGTCCAAGGACCGTGGACCCCGTTCACATACAAGGACCCGGAGTTGAACATTGCACAGTTACCGGACCCCAAATTTGGTGCACATAACAGACTACCCATGTCCGCTACTGAGAAATTGAGGTTATTGTTTGAAGAGCAGAAGATAGACAGTAAAGAGGACTTGAAAACGGCAGAGTAAATGTTCTTTGTAGATTATTAGTTTGTAGATTTAATGTAAATACATAGTAAGTAAAAGAAAGTTATTGAAATTTGTGTCTTTCTCATACATTAGAGTCCCCCACAAAAAAGAGTAGAGCGCCAGTTCTCTCTAGACTTACATACCTCTTTTGCTCCGTCCATATTCACCAGTCTTTCCATATATTATGTTCTTGGTTTCGAGCGGTATTTATATGCACATATTACCTACCACCAGGAAACTTTATTAAAGTCAATGCCGAACGATAGATTGAATGCTATTGCTGTCTATAGTGTGTAAGTCGAGATAACGTCATAAGTACTTGTGCGTTATGACAGCCTGGTACTTTCAGCGGAAATAATATGACGTTAATGCATACATACATATCGTCATGGGGTGTGCGGACGGAGTAGAGCATCAGTTCTCTCTGGACTTGTAGATCTCTTTTGGTCCATCCACATTCATCAGTTTTTTCATATAGCCGTGCCGGTTTCGAGTACTCTTGACGTTACACGGATGGTACTTGAATGTTATCTTTTACATTAAGGGAGGCCCCATGCTATTAATTTGAGCGGTGTTGTTACACCAGTAGTGCCGAAGCAATAAAACAAAAGACAATACTTAACAATACATTTTTTTTTTGGCCGATAACAATATACCAATAACTATTTATCTAATAACTATCATTACTATCTAGTATCATGTAATACGCCCAATTTATTACTTGCTAAGCAAGTTTTCTCAGAAAAGTTAACAGTTGTCTTCTAGAAGTTGTCGCGTGTTGTGAATATATCCTCATGACACAATGAATCAGGCGGACCGCATGCTTGTTTGCCACCCAAGTGGTATAAAAAAAAAAAAAAAAAAAATGAAACAAATAGCTCCAACCATTGTGTCATACAATGACGACATATACTACTAAGGACATAATACTCATTTAGAAATGTGATTTAGGGTGGGTTTAACTATTGGTTATTCAAAGGCGTATGTATAGTCGTGCTTGAGTAACGGCGATGGACTCGCCATCTGTCACGTTGGCACTTAATATACCTCTGGCGGAAAGTGGGTGTGTGGGTATTACCCATACACCTCTGCCTACCCCTTCGGGGACCCTTGTGGGAAGGCGTGAGGATATTATTATTATTTTTATTATTTATTATAAAAAAGTAAGTAGTCAAATTTTAAACCTTTCACTTTTATCATTTTCATCTCTTAACTTTGAAGTTTTTTTTTAATTTGTATCCTGTAAATGGCCTATCACATATTACAGTAACTGTTATATTTTCTATATATATATATATATATAAATAAATATATATATATATATATATATATATATATATATATATATTTATATATATAGGTACCCTGTAACAGAATAATCCTTACTTATATTATAATCATCTTCTCACAAGGCCCCCGAGGGGTAGGCAGAGGTGTGTAAGTAATACAGGTTTCCTCTCGATGTTTCCCTTCACCGTAAAGCTCGTGGTGTGACTAATCACGCCACGAGCATTACGGTGTGTAAGCAATTAGTTTCACAATTGGACCCGATAGGTGGCGCTGCGATCGGGAAATTTGATTTATCACCCACTAGCTAGCTAGTTTGTTATATAACAGTCTTCTTTGGTCTAGATCTAGAATGTGCATTCTTCTTGTGAACTCTCATATACCGTGTCGACCTAAAGTTCTTGTTGCAGATATCGCATCTATGCTCCTGGCCATCATTATAATGAACTCTCTTCATATGAGCATTTAAATAAGTCTTACTTTTCAGTGTAGAGTTGCAAATATCACAGACAGCACTCTGTGAGTGACAATTCTTAATATGTATTCGCAATAGCATTCTATTTTTAAAAGCAGCACTACATATGTCGCAGGCGACCTTGTCTTCAGGGTTAACGGGCTTTAGGATCCTCTTGGTTTTGTCCTGACCGTGGACGTAGCGCATATGCCTTTTAAAGTACCGTCTTAGCACAAAAGTTGATTTACAAATCTTGCAGGGAAAGACGTCTTGGACGTGTGTCGTTTTTCTGTGCCTCAATCGCAGTCTGTATGGTAAGATTTTATCACATATTTCGCACTGGTACAGTGGTTCTCGTTCTTTGGTTTTGTCATTCATGACCATTTGGTGTTTGATGTCTGACAGTCTGATCTCCAGGTGGTATATGTTGTGCATATACAATGCATTGCTGCAAGGAAAAATACCCATATACAACATTTCTGTCATCTATAATAATGAAAGTGGACGAAGCCAAAGAAGTATGTATGTCATAGCAAGTGGAGAGAAGTGGTCTCTGCCTACCCCTACGGGAAAGAGGCGTGATTATATGTATGTATGTATGTATGTATTATTAATAAATAAAATTGAGAGTGTCTGTTTGTAATATTAAAGTAAATAATAATAAATGCATATGGATGTATAGCGATTCATAAACCAAAATATGTATTTTTTTTATTTTGTCAGTCTGTCTGTCTGTTTGTTCCGGATAATCTCTGAAACGGCTGGACCGATTTTAGCGGGACTTTCACTGGCAGATAGCTGATGTAAAAAGGAGTAACATAGGCTACTTTTATTTTAGAAACTTAACAAAAACTCTTTTGTTAAATTCCACGCGGACGAAGTCGCGGACTCAGCTAGTGATAAATCAATTTTATTCATTGGAAACAGTCTCGATTCGAACTGGCAGATTTTGTGTTGCAGACTATTTATTTGATGAACGGCGAGGAAGCAACTTTCTTTTTCAACTAAGTAAAAAGATTTAACCCTTCTAAAGTACCAGGAGCCCAGAACCTCAAAGATGTATGCCTATGTTGGTACCTACCTGTCATCAAACAGATGAAAACATCGCTCGCATTCCTCTTTGATCAGCTGTTCATCGCACTGTTCGCTAAATATATCCCTATCGCATTGAAATAGGAGTTCATTTTGAATACACCAATCGCCTTCCAACATTTGTGATTCTATATTTTCGACTTTAACGTTAAACTCAAAGTCGATGTTCTTGGATTCCTCATAATCGAAGGTTTCGACTTCGGATTTCACTGCAATAATACGCGGCGTGTCCATTTTGAGTCTTGCGTTCACTAGACTACTTCAATCAAACGTAAACAAATATTTTGAGGTTAGATTAGAATAGTATGTACGCTAGTAATGTTTCTGTCTTCAACGATTTAAATCAACATTATTTAAAACTATATATATATAATATATATATACTCTATATAAATATATATATACTCTAACTTCGTGTTTTGCTAAAAAGAAACTCAAATTAATTCAATATTGTAAGTTGTCTATGTATTACATTTGTTTCAACCAAACTCACAGACTAAAAATAAATACCTAGTTAACTTAATATGCAGTTTCCTATTCCAATATTAAGTTACTAGCTGTCCTGCCCAGCTTCGCCCGGGTGAAATAGTAAAAAAAAACTCGTTTTTCAACTACTGGGGAAACAATGGTTGAAAAACGTGTTTTTTTTACTTAACGCCCCCGCGCGTTCCACCTTGCGGGTGGGGTTTCACAAAATCCGTTCTTAGCTGACCTGTACACCGCGTAAGGAATACTCCTACCAAATTTCAAGTCAATCGGCCTTATAGTCCTTGATATTTTGTGATGAGTGAATTCAAAAATAGGATCTCCTTTAATATATAGATTTTTTTAAATAAAAAAATTCCGTAATATACTATGTGGATTGTTGTTAGGCAGTATCAGGTCCAGACGGATTAGCACCCGTATACTTACATAGCAAATTTTTTATGAATCTTTGTGCAAAGGGAGCAAAAATTGTCCCAGTGTGTAAAAATCCTCCGTTTTAAGAGTTACCTCGAGCTTATAGAATTCCTTTTGTGTTGTGTTCCAAGTGGTGAATAATATATTAATATATCCTCACGCCCTCCCACAAGGGTCCCCAAAGGGGTAGGCAGAGGTGTATAGGTAGTACCCACACACCCACTTTCCGCCAGAGATATATTTTAGGTGCCAGATGGGGAGTCCGTCGCCGTTACTCAAGCACACATACGCCTTTGAATTGCTTCTCTGACGTATGCAGGCTTCCTCTCGATGTTTTCCTTCACCGTAAAGCGTGGTGTGAAAAAGGGTTGCAGTTTATCTACGCTATAAATAAAAATAATTTGGTATGTATAATTTATTCTTGTCTATCAACCATAACATGTTCACGAATGAAATAAAAAAATAAAAAATACAATTTCATAATTAAAAAATACTCAATTATCAATTAAAATCAATACAAAAATAACAAAATATATATATGTCAATACTCGTAGTAGGTAAGAAGTCGGCATTCTGAATACGTTCACATTAGTCGTACATTAGACCAGTTTACTCATCTCTAAATTCTACATACATACATGACGACTGACGTCTGACATCAAGCAATGACGTAAGGATTAGTCTCATGTCAAAAGTCAAACTTACACAGGTACCTGTCCAAAAATCAAGGGATTTAGTACCACAGTAACTAAAGTTCTCGATCACTAAACTACCACAATAAATAAAGGTATAGATCGTGTTCTGGCGAGTCTTATATTTGCAGTTCGACATTAGTAATCGATAGAGATTTTAATTATTATTATTTATCTTACCAGAGGTCGTGTGATTCGAATAGTTACTAGCAACACAAAGACTGAAAGTTTGAATCCCGACTGTACTAATCTTTGTGAATGTCCAGCGATTAGTCACACCACGAGCTTTACGGTGAAGGAAAACATCGAGAGGAAACCTGCATACGTCTGAGAAGACTTGTAAAGGCGCATGTATAGTCGTGCTTGAGTAACGGCGATGGGCTCGACATCTTTCACGGCGGACTAAAATAAAAATAATTCCAAGGCCTCCAGGATGTCTTAGTAAAAATAGAACAGGTGTCTTCTTCATGTAAAAGCGTGTTGTGAATATATCCTCATGACGATGCAATAAGACAAATAGCTCCAAAGATAACACAATGACAATATTATTAATGGGAGCAATACTCACATAGAAACATGGTTCTATGTGAATTTTACGAAACTATTATTAAAATACTAACGTAAACTCTACATGTATAACATTATCTTTAGAGCAGATTTTAACATATTGTACAACTACAAAAGTATTTTTATTTTTGAATAGCTGTGCCCGCGACTTTTTCCGCGTGGAAAAGTGAATTTGGGCAGCATTATTTGGATATACATTTTGATTTATTTTGGACATGGACAAACCACATCTAAATCGGATAAGCCATTACTGAGATTACCGTGCACAAACGCACAGACAAACGGACAAAAATTCTAACAATCAGAGTTTTGAGTGCTATTTGCGTTGATAAAGGTCCCTATTAAATTTTTTTCTCATATACCTTCCATGTACAGACAGACAGCGATCCGTTACATTTTTATTATATGTATAGATTTTATTTAGCTTATTATAATTTGAGCAAAGCATTTTAAGACATCCTGTTGTATGTAAAAATATTGAATTACCATCGAAAGATCATTCGAGAGAACCCTGCTCCACTGCCTCAGTCTCTTCCCAAACATTACTGGGTCAACAAATATTCTTAACCCAAAACTATCAAACTTTCTGAGGCTATCCGTAGCAACTACCAACTATTTACAAGACAATTAATATATACATACATACATATCATCACACCAAGTCCCTAACGGGGTAGGCAGAGAGTATAGAGCGCCAGTTCTCTCTAGACTTACACCTCTTTCGCTATTAATATATACATACATATTTATAACTATCACAATATATCAAAACAATACAACAACTTTTTATATGAAGTCTAAAGTTGCACAATTTTTATTCCTTATACTAGACGAGTCATGCCAAGTCCGTAGCGGGGTAGGCAGAGAGAGTGGAGCGCGGGTACTCTCTAGACTAGACTTACATAACTATTTCGCATCAACCACATTCATCCAGACTCTCTCATCTCAGCTTGGAGTCCAACTCTGATTGTGAAGTGTTTGGGGATGATTTTTATGAACTTAAGTACAGTGATTAGTCACACCACGAGCCTTACGGTGAAGGAAAACATCGAGAGGAAACCTGCATCCTGCAACCGTCTGAGAACCAATTCAATGGCGAATATATAGTCATGCTTGAGTAACGGCGATGGACTCGCCACCTGTCTCGTTGGCACCTAAAATATGTCTGGCGGAATGTGTGTGAGTACTAACTATACACCTCTGCCTACCTCTACGGGGACCCTAGTGGGAAGGCGTGGTGAAATATAATTTCTATTAATATAAGTACACGAATCTTGTACCACGACCTTTACAGATAACGAAAATTTCGTGAGCAAAACTTGATACGTTCTAGAAGGAATAACACAGATGCCTTACATCTCTGCCCACCCCTTCGTGACAAACAAGGATACTTTCAAATCTCTGGACCGATAATTTTGGCGACAATTATTGTAAGGAATGGATTATTATGGCTTGTAAGATTAAATTCGACAATTCAATGTTCGTAAATTGACTCATTATGATATATCCTACTCATAACTATGATGCCCTGGTACTTCATACTCGTACACTTTTACTACCACTAGCGACACCCTACTCAAGATTTAACCTGATTATCATCACCTACATACATGATATACATTCCTGATAGCCTGGTACATCCCAACCATTACTACATCAAAACTATGATGCCCTGGTACTTTATACTCGTACACCTTACTACCACTGTCTTTAGAGACATTACACCTGCATACATTCCTGATAGCCTGGTAGATCCCAACCATTACTACATCATAACTATGATGCCCTGGTACTTTATACTCGTACACCTTACTACCACTGTCTTTAGAGACATTACACCTGCATACATTCCTGATAGCCTGGTACATTACATCATAACTATGATGCCCTGGTACTTTATACTCGTGCAACTTACTACCACTGTCTTTAGAGACATTACACCTGCAATACATTCCTGATAGCCTGGTAGATCCCAACCATTACTACATCATAGCTATGATGCCCTGGTATTTCATACTCGTACACCACTGTACACGTACTTGTCTTTAGCGACACAATACATGACAAGATTTAACCCGACTATCACCTACATACATTTCTGATATCCTGGTACATTAAACTAAGTGATAGTATGTCTAGGTTTCTACGAAAATAGAATAGTTAGAAGTTGTCGCATGTTCAGTTTCTAAAATAAAACCAAAGATACTCCTTATTACATCAGGTATCTGTCAGTGAAAGTCCCGTCAAAATCGGTCCAGCCGATTCAGAGATTAGCCGGAACAAACAGACACAGAAAAAAAATTTAAATATATATTTTGGTATACGATATGTACAGTGTATGTACCATACATCATATACATTTAGTAAAAAGCGGTTAAAATTTTAATATTACAAACGGACACTCCAATTTGTATGTGTATATTGTGTAATGTATTGCATTGAATGTAATTGGCTACTGGCCGCTCTAAAGTTCAATTAAAGTACTCTAAAGTTCAATAAATAAATAAATAAGCAATATATTTTGGCGTTTTGGCGCCTTTTGCTCTTATCAAAGACCACCATATCACTTCACTTCAATATCTACAGTGTTCATGTATGCCTGGTACAATTTTAATACGTGTATAGATTAAATTTTAAAGTCCCATATTTATATATAATATAGCGCCGCGTGCAAGGTTATAGTACTTCCACATCACAATATCACTCTTTATCACTTGTCCAAAGGCTATAAGGAAACCCCCACGCGACTCATTATGTCCTAGTACTCGTCCGCCATTATGAGCACCACCAAAGCGGTCCAGCCGGTGAAGGGTTTGCACCCAGACCCTTCGCCAGTCTCGCTGGAGTATTGCTCCCACAGATAGCCGGTCTTCTTGTAAACGGATAAAATGTTACCTGAAAAAAAATATATACAGTATAAGTAGCTGGTTCTAGTAGTCGCCTGTAACACAAAGATTACAAGTTCCAATCCCGAATGTGACAAACAGTTTTTCTTTTTCTTTCACCTCTGGATCAACTACAACCTTTTTTAAACTAATTTAAAACAATATTTTTCCAGGTTACTTCATAACGCAGTATTCAGACGTATAGTTTTCTCTTTTATTTTTAGTAGGTATTAATTTTCTCTGAACGTACCAGGGCTCACACACCGAATAGTAGGGGAGCCCACGATGCTAAATGGGGATTTACTCGAGCGTCATAGAGACCTATTGAGTTGCAAAACTTAGATAATAAGAAGAAAAAAACACGCGGGAGTACATACATACCGACGTAGAATTCCCGGTGAAAGTACCAGGCTCTCAACACGCGGGAGTACATACATACCGACGCAGAATTCCCGGTGAAAGTACCAGGCTCTCATAACGCATACATACCGACGTAGAATTCCCGGTGAAAGTACCAGGCTCTCAACACGCGGGAGTACATACATACCGACGCAGAATTCCCGGTGAAAGTACCAGGCTCTCATAACGCATACATACCGACGTAGAATTCCCGGTGAAAGTACCAGGCTCTCAACACGCGGGAGTACATACATACCGACGCAGAATTCCCGGTGAAAGTACCAGGCTCTCATAACGCATACATACCGACGTAGAATTCCCGGTGAAAGTACCAGGCTCTCAACACGCGGGAGTACATACATACCGACGCAGAATTCCCGGTGAAAGTACCAGGCTCTCATAACGCATACATACCGACGTAGAATTCCCGGTGAAAGTACCAGGCTCTCATTACGCACGAGAACATACAGACATATAATTTATTCCCGGTGAAAGTACCAAGATATATCATAACGTAGGAGTAAATACCGACGTATAATTGCCGGTGAAAGTACCAGGCTCTCATAACGCACGAGTACATACCGACTATGTTGGCCCGCAGCCGTCGGTGTAGGTCGGCGGCTCGCGTCATATGGGGCCCGGCGGCGCGCGCGTAATGCCGTAACGCAGACAGCGCCAGGAAGTTCACGTTGACCCACACCTGGCCGCGCCAGTACGGGGGGTCGTGCTCCGTGTTACGCTTCATGTACAGGGGCGAAGACTTGGACAGGGACCTGACAAAATATCACACTTAACACTATAATAATAATTTCTTCTCCGCGACCGTACTAAACACATGTTTCTTGGCAATAGGGATGGTACCAGCCAAGTCCTGTACCATCCGGTCCTCGTGAAATTGTCACAGACTGACGAAAGACAGCCTATCAGAGATCTCACCTGAGTCCAAACGGAGACCACAGCAGGTCAGGTTTGTCCAGATCCTGGAGGATCTTGCCCAGGTTGTCGCTCTCAGGTTGTAATACTTTCAGCAACATGGGGAACAGGGACACATAACCTGGCGACATGAGAAAGCTAAATTATTAGCCAAAAAAAGTTCTTAACATATTCTACGACTTATGATCCCCTGGTATCATAAAACATAATACATCTTCACGGTTTCCCATAAGGGTCCCCGAAGGGGTAGGCAGAGGTGTGTAAAAAAAGTAAGTAGTACCCACACAGCCAGTGCCAACGTGACAGATGGCGAGTCAAGAGCTGCACTCTAGGGAAACCCTTGAAGAATGTACCAGGAGATCATGAAGGTAATCTCTTCACTCCCCTCTTTCAGAGCTCCATGCTGCACTCTCTAGGGAAACCCTTGAAGAATGTACCAGGAGAGCATGAACTAAAGGTAATCTCTCCACACCCTTCTTGAAGAATTCCATGCTGTTTTCCATTTCACAGTCTGAGACTTTGCAACTGCGCGGTGCGAGACCTTTGTGGTTCCTACGTGTGGGATTGAATTCCCTGCCTACCCCGTGGGTGACTGTGCGTGATGATATTATGAATAATTGTACGAACCAAATGCTGAGGTGACCAGTCTGGGTTGCGGTGGAATAGACACAGTCCTGACAACCCTGGATGTCTCCCCCGGGTGCTTCGGAGGGTGTCTTGTGAGTTTCGCGCCGTCCGTATGCAGCCCTACAGACACGAAATAATTTTTATATATTGTCCATACAGTAATAAAGTTTAATTCCAGACTCAAAATATTTAAAACTAGCGGTCCGTCCCGGCTTCGCACGGGTGGACATTTATTTTTTAAACATTTTGTCATATCATTCTTTATAATATTACTAGGTTATGCCCGCGGCTTCGCCCGCGTGGTGTTCGAAAAAGTAGCTTTGAACATTTTCCTGCTAGAATAGAAGAATAAAGAAAGAAAATAAATGAATGAAGAACGATTGACGAAAAAAGTGTATAAGGCGAGTGTGAATGAAAGTGTTGGAAGGGGTAGACCTAGGCGGACGTTTCTAGACCAAATTAGGGACGTCTTGAAAAAAGGTCAGGTCAAGAGTACCCTAAACCGAAGAGCATGTATGAAGAGAATAATGAAAGTGGACGAAGCGAAAGAAGTATGTAAGGATCGTAATCGATCGTCGTGGAAAGAAGTGGTCTCTTCCTACCCCTACGGGAAAGAGGCGTGATTATATATATGTATGTATGTATGTATGTATGTATGTATGTATGTGTGTATTAAGCCGGATTAACACAACGTATGATAAAAAATGCAACAATGAAACCGCGAGGCACGGCAAGCAACACAAACATATGTACTAGGAGACCATAAACCCACCGTAGTCTGCATAAGTCTGCGTATGAGGTGACCAGTGTAGGCTGTTCAGTAGATCTTCATCGCCTAGCTGGTCGCGCATTGCTTCGAATCTATAACAATAGCATACATACATACATATCATCACGCCAAGTCCCTAACGGGGTAAGCAGAGAGTATAGAGCGCCAGTTCTCTCTAGACTTACATACCTCTTTCGCTTCGTCCACATTCATCAGTCTCTTCATACATGCTCGTCGGTTTCGAGTACTCTTAACGTTCCCTTCCTTGAGAGTCCGATCTATTTGATCCAGGTAGTTGGAACGTGGCCTTCCTCTGCCTCTTCTTGCACACACTTTTGCTTTGTATATCTGTTTCGTCAATCTTTCTTCACTCATCCTTTCTATGTGTCCAAACCAACGTAACATGTCTTTCTTCATCTTTACAATCACGCCCTCATTCACGCCAGTGGATTTGCGAATCTCTTAATTGCGGATTCGATCTAATATCGTTACGCCGCACATTTTTCGAAGAGATCGCATCTCGACTGCATTCAAGCTATTTTCATACTTCCTCTGACATACCCAGGATTCGCTGCCATACAATAAGGTAGGTACCAATATCGCGTTGTGGACAGCAACTCGAGCATTCTTGCTCAGACTTTTACTGCCCATCAACGCCGACATGGCTCCATTCACCTTATTTCCGGCAGTTATCCTTCTTTCAATATCTTTTTCATACTTTCCATCTCCTGTCAACATGCTTCCTAGATATACAAATTCATTCACTTGCTCTAACAATAGCGTGTATTCTTAACCAAAATATTTGTTTTTGTATCTACTGCTATCACTCTTCCTCCGATCTCTTCTCTCTCTATCGATCTCTCACTCGACGTTCATCTTATTTTTTACCCCTTGCTGGTAACTCCCTTGCCTTTCTAACTGTGTTCCATCGCGCTCTCTCTCTCTCTCTTTAATTCTTTTGTTAATTAAATATACCTACCAGGATAACATGAATCAAAAGGACCTATAGAAAATTCTTTTACTAAGAAAATTCTTCTGACACTATCTACTCTTCCCCCCCCCCCCCCGCACTTCTTATGTTGTCGGCATATTTTACATACTTGCCTATCTCTTTTCTCTCTCACTTACTCATACTGGATCACTCTTTCGCATGTATTTCTTCAGCTAACTTTGCTTACAAAGTACCAGGAGAACATGAATGTATAGGGCCCACCTGTCAGCGTCCCGGTGCAGGACATCGGCTATGGTTGCCATAGCATCGGCCGCTGCATACATCCAGCATCTTAGATCGACGTGACGCTCTATATCCGAGGGATGGGAGGCCCTGAGAAAAACATTATTAAATCAAGCAATTTTGGCAGAAGACAAAGATTTTTATCGTTATGCTCCGCTCCTTTTGGTCTTAGCGTTATGTTATAGATGGTGCCATCCATGAAGACGCGCCCCACCAATTTCTATTCGAGGGGGTCGCGGGATGCGGGCAGTATGACCCGAGTGTATTAATTGTAGTGTGCGTGTGCACTCATAGGTAATCAGTGTGTACCGACAATACTCACACATTAGTGGAAGGTTGCACACTTACACTGTAAACTATAGGGGGGGGATAGTGGGGCGCATATTCGTGGATGGCACTATCAATAAATAAAATATCAAATAAATAAAATTGGAGTCTGTTTGTAATATTAAAATAACCGCTTTTTACTAAATGCATATGGATGTATACACGGTACATACACCAAAATCACATTTTTATTTTTTTTGTCTGTCTGTCTGTTTGTTCAGACTAATCTCTGAAACGGCTTGACCGATTTTGACGGGACTTTCACTGGCAGATGGCTGATGTACTAAGGAGTAACATAGGCTACTTTCATTGTAAGAAATTAAACAAAAACTTTTTAGTTAAATTCCACGCGGACGAAGTCGCGGGCATAGCTAGCCCTCAATAAGGGAAATATTCAATACCTATTATAGCATATTTTGTTTAGACCCAGTTCCTGCCAATAGCGATTTCAAGCAATGTTTGTTTCTCTCTTTCTACTCTTCACTGCTATATGAGACAGATATACCTAGCACAAGTCGTACCTGGGATAATCATCAAGGCCGGAAGTCAAAGTCTTCGGGTTGAGTTGCAACCCATCATCTTCCCGGCCTCGCCACCGGTATGATGTCGGCTCGTCTCCCTTCTGCGTAGTTTGGAACCACTGGTACCAGGCCTGCATAAACATTAAGCATAATAGGCTAGTAACAGCCTGCAGTGCAGAACAGTAATTGACAATACACCAGGAGTGCAAGAAGACGAGAAGCAAGAATAATACATTAATTTTTCTTTCAAATTAAAATTAAATGAATAAATTAAATTGATCTACGTGACAAAGTCCCCTCAAACAATAAATGGTGAGACATAACAAAGAATAGTAGAAATTTGTTTAATTATAGTTAAGCGTAATATCTCGAATAAAAAACAGCTGATTTTATCATTATAAAACATGAGAAAAGATATAGTATGCTTTCAATGATTCCCTCTCAACTAAAAGAATTCCTGATGGTATCAACTGTGAAAAGCCGTGGTGGCCGAGTGGTTCGAGCAGTTGCCTGCGACACAAAGATCGCAAGTTCGAATCCCGACTGAACCAATGAGTTTTTCTGAACTTAAGTGCAGTGATTAGTCACACCACGAGCTCTACGGTGAAGGAAAACATCGAGAGGAAACCTGCATACGTCTGAGAAGCAATTCAAAGGCGTATGTATAGTCGTGCTTGAGTAACGGCGATGGACTCGCCATCTGTCACGTTGGCACCTAAAATATATCTGGCGGAAAGTGGGTGTGTGGGTATTACTCATACACCTCTGCCTACCCCTTCGGGGACCCTTGTGGGAAGGCGTGAGGATATATTATATTATGTTATTATATATTTTATTAACTATGAATGAATAAATACATATGTCTGCTGGCTGTATCTCGGTGGCAAGACTGTCTGTGGGAACTGGACATATTTATATCCCTCCCTACTAATATTATAAATGCGTAAGTAACTCTGTCTGTCTGTCTGTTACCTTTTCACGCCTAAACTACTGAACCAATTCAAATGAAATTTGGTACAAAGTTTGTCTAGAGCCTAAGGAAGGATATAGGCTTAATACTTTTAAATGGGAATAAGGGTTGTAAGGGGTAGAAATAGGGGATGAAAGTTTGTATGGAAGATTCGTAATTTTTTTAAGCTAGAAGCTTGAAACTTATTTTTTAGACTCTTGATTACATGTACATTAATGTGACATTCAAAGTTTGTATAAATTTTACCATTCAGGGGGTAAGATAAAAATAGGGGATGAAAACAATGATTAGATGAAAAATGTAAAGTGCTGCCCAATGTCACTTCCACGCGGACGAAGTCGCGGGCGCTAGTAACTTATATAGGCAATTGTATGGACTGTAGGAACTACTAATTCATCACACATTTATCTGCTTTTGGTTTATCTATCCTAAGAGATCCTGTCATTAATATACATATCCCTAAAAAAACACCAGGAGTACATAAATACCTGCAGTCTAGTGAACATGCGGTCTAAAGTCGCCCGGTGCTTGGAGTCGGGCCCGAACAACTTTGGGTTGGCTTTGACCAAACGGGCCAGTTGTATGAGCAGCATCGGGGGATTCGCCGCCGCGTTGCTTTGGACCACGAACTCCTTGGGAACTCTTGCTAGCGCCTCCGCTCCTGGTAGTTTGAATCAAACATTAATCTTGAGCGTTAGACAACTAACTGATGGTAAGCGACTATCATTGCCTTCTCATGTGGTTCCTACTGTGAGTTTCTACCTCTGCCTACCCTTTCGGGGACTACCCTACCTACCCCTTTTGGGAAGGCGTGTAGATATAATGTAACATAATATTATCATCATCTATATATGAAGAAAGGCATGTTACGTTGGTTTGGACATATAGAAAGGATGAGTGAAGAAAGATTGACGAAACAGATATACAATGCGAATGTGTGCGAGAAGAGGCAGAGGAAGGCCACGTTCCAACTACCTGGATCAAATAGATCGGACGCTCAAGGACGGGAACGTCAAGAGTACCTACTCGAAACCGACGAGCATGTATGAAGAGACTGATGAACGTGGACGAAGCGAAAGAGGTATGTAAGTGTAGATAGAACTGGCGCTCTATACTATCTGCCTACCCCGTTAAGGACTTGGCGTGATGATATGTATGTATGTACATGTGAGTGGTTGAATAGAGCTTTCTCTATAAAAAATATACTTGCCTAGTATCTGCTCCCTCGGGATCCATCCTTCGACGTTGATGAGGTCCAGCCAATGTGCGGCGATGTCCAGCTGGATCTCGGGAGACCAGCGCCCGATCAGGAGACCATGGAACCCTTCGTCCCAGAGGAATCCGCGAGGGAAGAACGACCTAAAGATACCAGGGTAACATGTATACTAAGAGTTTTGAGACTCTTAAGAGACTGATTAATGTGGATGCAACGAGGTTTATCTAGCCTTCTAGAGGACAGGCGCTCCCTCTGCCAACCCTGAGGGATTTGACGCGATATGTACGTCTGTATTTCGCGCTCAAACTACCAGGCTATCATAACGCACCAGTACTTTGGCATGTATTAAGAGACTGATGAATGTGGATGAAGCGAACTTTGTCAGTCTAGAGAGAAGCTCTATCTACTCTGCCTACCCCGTGACGGACTCAGCGTGATATATTAATAAATAAACGCTTGTAGGTATGTATGTAAGTAAAATTACCTCTGAAAGTACCAGGATATCATAACGCACGAGTACTTAACGAACACGATCACCCGAATTCCACGCTAAAAAGACTGCAACAGCATTTCAAGATGTGACTTTAATAATCCTATGTCCTGCGCGTCTGGTAATTAGCGCATGTTATTCCCGTTAGAAACTGGCGGGCATGTATGAAGAGACTGATGAAGGAGGATGAAGCGAAAGCGATGTCTATTAGTCTAGAGAAAAGCTCTACTCTCTGCCTACCCCGCGAAGGACTCAGCGTGATACATATACAAACGTTTTTAGGTATGTGTAAGTAAAATTACCTCAAAGTACCAGGAAATCATAACGCACGAGTGGAAACTGGCGGGCATGTATGAAGAGACTGATGGATGTGGATGAAGTTAAATCTAGTCTAAGCTCTACGACTCTACATCTCTGCCTACTCTGCGAGACTGATGGATGTGGATGAAGTTAAATCTAGTCTAAGCTCTACGACTCTACATATCTGCCTACTCTGCGAGTGATCAGAGTAGGCAGATATATATATATATACTTTTGTATGTACGTATGTAAGTACAACTCCCTTTTGAAAGTACCAGGCTACCATAACCGACGAGTAGTGGCCGACAACATCGTCCTTACCTGCTCGGTACAGCGGTGTACAGGGCGGCCCTCCAGTAAGGCACAGGCTCCGCCGTGTACTGGGACTGCACGCGACTGGCTCCGTAAAAGTAGCCGATGCCTCCAACCATGTTGGACAAGGCCGCTTTCGCTATAGCAATGTCTTCTGGTGGATATCTATATATAAAAAAAACGCAAGTAAAGCCGAGTGAGGTTGGAGTACTTGCTTGCAACACATACATACATACATATATGCGCCATAGCGCATGTGTATATAGCGCCAGTTCTCTCTAGACTTACATACCTCTTTCGCTTCGTCCACATTCATCAGTCTCTTCTTACATGCTCGTCGGTTTCCAGTACTCTTAACGTTCCCGTCCTTGAGCGTCCGATCTATTTGATCCAGGTAGTTGGAACGTGGCCTTCCTCTGCCTCTTCTTGCACACACTTTTGCTTTGTATATCTGTTTCGTCAATCTTTCTTCACTCATCCTTTCTATGTGTCCAAACCAACGTAACATGCCTTTCTTCATCTTTACAATCACGCCCTCATTCACGCCAATTGATTTGCGAATCTCTTCATTGCGGATTCGATCTAAAATCGTTTCGCTTGCAACACAACTATTTGAAGTCCCAATCCCGAGTGAATCCCGAGTTTTTCTGTCACACCACGAGCTGGGTGTGTGGGTACTACCTACCCACCTCTGCCTACCCCTTCGGGGGCCCTCGTGGGCGTGGAAATGAATATACAAATTTGCTAAAAAAATTTGGTAGCAAAAAGGTTGGTGCTTATCTCACCCTTTCTCCTCCAACTGGAATTTCGCCTCGAATTCACTGTCGAAAGAGGCCTTCTTCTCTGCTAGCACCCTGGTATATCCGTGGCCCTTCAAAGGCGGGGTAGGCAGGTCCTCTGTAGCGTACACTACATCTAATACAAATGGAGTTTCAACGAGCATTTGTATGGGAACGAAATTCACTTCCTTATCCTGAAAAAAAAACAGTGTTCATAAATTATGCTCATTGACTTTGACAGCTGTCAGGTTTCATGACAACATATTTTTGATACAGTCTGTATCAAAATAGAATATTCTAGAAGTTGTCGCGTGTTGTCAATATATCCTCAGGACGATGCAATAAAACATTTAGCTCCAAAGATGACACAATGACGACATTATTGAAGGGAGCAATACTCACTTCTATGTGAGTATTACTCCCTTGGTTTTATGAGTTTTTTAACTATTAACTATTACTTATAAAAGAAAATTCTTTATTTTATGTTTAGCTGAACTCAAGTACAGTGATTAGTCACACCACGAGCTTTACGGTGAAGGAAAACATCGAGAGGAAACCTGCATACGTCTGAGAAGAAATTCAAAGGCGTATGTATAGTCGTGCTTGAGTAACGGCGATGGACTCGCCATCTGTCACGTTGGCATCTAATATATCTCTTGCGGAAAGTGGGTGTGTGGGTATTACCTATACACCTCTGCCTACCCCCTTCGGAAACTATTGTTTTTTTTTAACATTTCAAATTCTGACATATTTGGGCAACCATTTTCTAAGCCACTCTGTATTCTTCTTCATTCTCTATACTAAAATCTGTGTTTGGAGAAGAAGCTAGGGAAAGAAAAGATCATGACTTCCTTTACCTTCTGATCAAGTTCATCGTCGGGTCCCAAAACGGCCAGTTTGCCAAATTTATTATGTTTCTCAACCCTAAGCAAGGAATAGAATTTCTCTTTCAATAGATGGTGCCCTGGTGCGTGAGCTTCCGAGTATGAAGAGTGCAGAAGCTTTCCTAGAAAAAACAAAGTAAATATTTAATCACCAAACCTATTAACATGCATTATAAATAGTGCCATCCACGAAGACGCACCCCACCAATATCTAGTCGGGGGGGTCGCGGGATGCGGGCAGTATGACCCGAGTCTATTAATTGTAGTGTGCGTGTGCACTCATAGGTAATCAGTGTGTACCGACAATACTCACACATTAGTGGAAGGTTGCACACTTACACTGTACACTATAGGGGAGGATAGTGGGGCGCGTCTTCGGGATGGCGTTATGTATATCCCTATTTGTATCCATCAATGTTTGTATCAGGGATGGTTGGCTTAGCTCCCTTGAAAACAAGGCGAAAGCTGCTGCTGCTGAAACATTATTGCGGACTGCTAGCCAATACGGTCGATAACCCCAATGCATTGGGGCGGATAGGACTAGCAGGTATACCCAGCAGGGATCTCAATTGGGGCTCTGGTTGCACGGGGCCGCGTCGCCGCCGAAAGTTGTTTGCCTGCGCCGTGCGCACACGCACGCGCCGTGCTGAGGCCGCGCCCTCAGCGCGCGCCATCATAGCTATGAATGACATGCTCGCTCAGTACCCACAGTTGGACTTGTTTAGCGACACTGTCGGCACAATACGTCGGCACATACATTTGTATCTCCGTATGTAGTCATATATTGATTAATTGTATAATTTGCCTAATTATTTGTATACAGCATATGTTTCTTTTTCACTTAAGTGTACATATATAAGTGCTTTGGCTATATAGCTGTTAGCTTATATATATAATTTTTGTAATAAATAAATAATAATAAATAAATAAATAAATAATAAGGTACAAATACTCGTGTTCATCACACAAATATCGTCCCTCAGCGGGAATCGAACCGGTGGCCTCAATGCTCGCAGTCAGTAACCACTATTCAAATTGTCGTAAATTTTCATACATGCTCGAAAAATATATTTACCCTGATGAGGTACCAATGTGATCTTGAAGTTGTGCAGTTGCGGCGTGTGGCCGAGTAAGGCTCCGCCCTCCATCCAAAGGCGCGACTGGGGCGCGGCGGGCCCTGTCGACTCATCTAGGGCTCCGTACCAGATCAACATGAATGGAACGCTGGCATTTCTCTAAAAAATAAAAAAAAAATACAAAACTACACATATGTACTAAAAAAAGCCGTGGCCGCTAGTGGTTCAAGTAGTTGCCTGCGACACAAAGATCGCAAGTTCGAATCCCGTAAGAAAACATCGAGAAGAAACCTGGTCTCTATGCAGATTGGTTTTTTATTGGATACTAGCTATGCCCGCGACTTCGTCCGCGTGGAATTTAACTAAAAAGTTATTGTAAAATTTCTTACAATGAAAGTAGCCCAAGTTACTCCTTATTACATCAGCTATCTGCCAGTGAAAGTCCCGTCAAAATCGGTCCAGCCGTTTCAGAGATTAGTCGGAACAAACAAACAGACAGACGGACAAAAAATTAAAAAAATGACATCTTGGTATATGTACCGTGTATACATCCATATGCATTTAGTAAAAAGCTGTTTAATATTACAAACAGACACCCCAATTTTATTTATTTCTATAGATGTATAGATAACACTCAGTATTAGACGAAGCTTACCTCAGCAGTAACATTAATCCTGGCCGTCCAATGGCCACCATGCTCCCCTCCTGGGGTCTTCACAAATGATGTGGTGATCATATGGGGAGGGTCCCTTATCACCTGTTCTCCAAAGGTGACACCATCATGGCGCAACCATCCGTAGGATGGTATATTGTCTTTTTGGTCACACCAGTGTCTGTAATTTAATATTTTTTTTTTTAATTTATTCCATATCTTGACCAGAATTAGTTACAGTACTGATGACAATATTTGTGTCACTTGTTTAATTTGTCTAATTTGTGAATGTGAGAACATTGTAGGCTTTGTAGATTCTTAGATCTTGCTAACATTGTTATAATTATCTTGTTTTATGTATGCTATGTATAGTAAGCAACGACCTATTGTCGGGCCTACGTTGTTCCCCCATACTTGGGTACTATTGCTGTAACGAAAAAAAATATTGTATATGCCTAATGATTTGAAAAGAGTAACCATGGAGTTTCTTGCCGGTTCTTCTCCATGGAAGCGACCAACCCGAACCATGCTTCTTTTTCGATGTTTTATAAGTGCCCACCTAGGCCTATGTGAAATAAAAAGATTTTGATTTTTTTGAATGAGAAGATATCTTGCTAACACTAACTTTTTAAAGCTCCAGGTTAGATTAATAATTGAGACTAGGTTAATAAACAAGACTTCCTTGAGTTTAAACTTAATATATTAATATATCCTCACGCCTTCCCACAAGGGTCCCCGAAAGGGTAGGCAGAGGTGTATAGGTAGTACCCACACACCCACTTTCCGCCAGAGATATATTTTAGGTGCCAACGTGACAGATGGCGAGTCCATCGCCGTTACTCAAGCACGACTATACATACGCCTTTGAATTGCTTCTCAGACGTATGCAGGTTTCCTCTCGATGTTTTCCTTCACCGTAAGGCATGTGGTGTGACTAATCACTTTACTTAAGCTCAGAATAACTCATTGGTACAGTCGGTATTCGAACTTGCGATGTTTGTGTCGCAGGCAACTGCTCGAACCACTCGGCCACCACGGCTTCTTACTTAACTTAATAAACGTTTTAATTAGTTACTTCACACAGTACACAGCAAAAGTTTTACAACGAACTAAAACAGTGGTAAATATATAAAGTAGCGCCATCTGGCGTTACAATAACAAAATTAAAAAATAATAAAATAGTAAACAGGCAAACAACACGTAGCATACAGCCTAGAATTAATTATAAAATGTTATCCAATATTCATTACTATAAGGATAGTGCCATCCACATAGACGCGCCCCACTATCCTCCCCTATAGTTTACAGTGTAAGTGTGCAACCTTCCACTAATGTGTGAGTATTGTCGGTACACACTGATTACCTATGAGTGCACACGCACACTACAATTAATAGACTCGGGTCATTCTGCCCCATCCCTCGACAACCTCGACTAGAAATTGGTAGGGCGCGTCTTCGTGGATGGCACTATCTATATTTAGTTGTTGTGTGGAATTGCCTATCTATATAAGTATGTATATCGTTGTCCAGTTCCCACAGTACAAGCTTTGCTTAGTTTGGGACTAGGTCAATTTGTGTGGAATTGCCTATCTATATAAGTATGTATATCATTGTCTAGTTCCCACAGTAAAAGCTTTGCTTAGTTTGGGACTAGGTCAATTTGTGTGTAATTGCCTATCTATATAAGTATGTATATCGTTGTCCAGTTCCCACAGTACAAGCTTTGCTTAGTTTGGGACTAGGTCAATTTGATGGCTTTGCCTAGCGGGCTGATCCAAATCGTACCTTATCCCTTTATGCGTAGCAGCAGCCAGCTCGTACCACATAATGCCAAACACTGGAGACCGAGGCTCTCGACTTTTCATGCCAAAATATACTCCAGGACGGTATGAACCCCAATAACGGTTTGGTACCGATAAACCTGTGCTTTGAACGACCTATAAATTGTAATTATATATTAAGTTTCATGTTTGTCCCCACGGGCAGAATTGGGTTTTTTATAAATAAAATAAATATCCTCACGCCTTCCCACAAGGGTCCCCGAAGGGGTAATACACACACACCCACTTTCCGGCAGAGGTATATTAGGTGGGTTTTATAATATATAAATAACTAAATAAAGGTTATTATTATTATAAATAAAGGTTAAATAGATTGATAGAAAACTCAATGGCAAGAGTACTGTACACTTAAATGAGCATGTATTGAGTGACTTATGGATGAGAGTAAAGCAAAAGAGGTGTGCACTTTACATCCTCTGATTACCCTGAGAGGAATGCTGCATGATATGTATGTATGTATGTAAAAGTTAAAATGGGAACCAACTATAGAAAACTGGGGGTACGTTTTGTCATTTCTATTCCCAACAGGTTTTTTTCTTTGAAACGGTAGTAACTGTCAATTTATATACTTAGTGTTTGCAATGTAACTTATTGAAGTGTTCTCTGTGTTCTTTACATTGAATGAATAACAGATTTTCAATTTTCCATTTCATATAATAATATCTCTCATGACGTATAAGGAGGTCAAAGAGGTTGCGCTGGACAGAAGCGAATGGAGGGGACTGCATCAGAGACGCCGACAAGAGCCCAGCTCTTAAATTTGTGATGATAATAATATAAAATTAAACTGCAGAGACCTATGAATGAGGTTCTTATAATTACTAATTAGTGTAATTGGATTTTTAGCCGTACTAATTATGTATAAAATAAATAAATAAATAAATAAATAAATGTGGACGAAGCGATGGTATGTAAGTATAGAGAGAACAGGTGCTCTATACTCTCTGCCTACCCCGTTAGGGACTCGTGTGATGATATGTATGTATGTATATTAATAAGTACATAATAAATTATATTTTTATCTATGAACAGCACCTGCGATCAATCGCTAGAATATAAGTGATAGAATATAAGTGAATAGGGTGAGTTGTTAGTGGATGTTCCATGTACATAAATATTGTTTGACGAATTTTATAGACAAACACGATCATCACATAAATGAATGTTGAAGGCGGGGATCGAACCCAGGTCCAGTCGCACAGACAGCGTAGCCTTAACATCGTGTCCAAAACAAGAGAAAATCTAATATAAAGTCGTCGACTCACAAACCTTCTCATCGTCAAATGGTGTGTTAACTCTGGTCTCCAAATAGCCGAGGACGCCGACGTATACAGCAATTAAAAACAAAGCACAGCCTACGAGAGTTTTCCAGATAGATAACAGCTTGAAAGTGGTCGCAACTGCAGAGGAGTCGCTGCCAGAGCTACTGCTTGTTTCATTATTGCTACCGTGTTTGTGTTGTATGCTGACAACTTTCCTGTGCCTAGCCATGCTTTAGACACGATTAAGACATTAATCGACAATATTATGGAGGGATTTGATACGTTTTTGTTGTTGAAAATACGATAATCTGAAATTTTACTCGCGTGAAATACGCCGGTGTTCGCTTGCGCGACGCAGACAGTAACCAGTCCAGTCACCAGTCACCTTAGCTAAATAAACCAGATAAAATTTGTATCGTCTACGTCGCAGAAATCACAGACTAAAAATATTGTTTTATCGACCTCGTGAAAGTTTTAAATTTTACACATGGATACGGTTTTTCTTTAAAAACAGAATTTAATAAAGTATGTTTTTGTGAAAAAAGTGGTTTTTAACACCGTAACGCCTGGTAAACGTTTGACATACTACCTGATACCTGATTGTACTAGGTATTCAAGAAACTGATTAACACAGTACCTCAAAAGTCTACGAGATGGTGTTACAAAAATCTTTTGGCTTCTCAAAAATAGCATTTTGTAATCGGAAAAAAATCTAATACGAAACATTCGCCAACCACTTTTATCAATAACGTTCAAGTATTAAATAGTAGTCTTTGATAGCGACAGCGTTAATATTATTATGTCGTATCTCATCTCAGTTTACCTGTCTAGTTTACAATTGCGTTTTTTTAATCATGGATAGATGGCAGTAGTAGTCTCATAAAATTTAAATACGTACCATATGCATTATGTACTTAAGTATATGGGTATAGTTGCTTTTTGATGTTCTTAATTATTCACATATTAGCTCAAACACATCTACCCTTTTAATCTGATTTGAGCCAATCTTAACTTGTGAGTAGATCTGTAGATGCATTCACCTAAAAAGATTAGGCTTATGTAGCAAAATACTGTATGAAATCATAGAGCTTGCATACTTACCTATAATATACCTAACCTGTTTTCCTCAGAAGGTTTAAAATATAATTCATTTGGGCTTATACTAACCGTTATACATTCATAAGTTTTCGTCGTGTATACAAATATATGGAACGGCTATGAGATACAAAAATTGTTTGTATTTTTTCAAGCAAGACGTAGCCGACGCGGTGTAGGTAAGCAGGCAGCACTGTAACGAATATCCTTCAGCATAAAAAGCGCTTAATAAAAAAAAAGGAGTGCATTCCTCGCCGAAAAGCTATCTCCAATATTACATAGGGAAATTAAACCAAACAAAAACTCATTTTCACATGAAGATCTCATAATAACAACAATACCAGGCCTGTAGTGCCAAAAATGGCAAAGCAAATAATTATTTTCGCAATTAAAACATATTGTTAAATTATCACGATATACATATGTATATAATATGGATTTTTCACGTAATGTTACGTAATTCAGGATAGCACCTATCCTGGGGAATAAAAATGCTGGACTTAAAAAATAAACCACAAATAATTATCTGAAAAAGCTTCAAAGCAAATAAAGTAAAAGCGAACGAAGCGCTTAAAACAGAACGTCCTCGCCACCTGTCCGCGTGATGTGTCGATAAAGCAGAACAGCCTCGGCAGAACGGGTCGGCAAAGCGGCATCACCCCCCGCAACAGTGTTCACTCCCGCCCGACCCCCTCCGACGCGCACCGAACTAAACCCAGTATGATCGAGCGACACGGGCCGCGCGTACTGCCAACGTAAATATACAATCCGCCACGCTCGCGGCTGACATGAACCGAACACTTGCATTTTCCTCAATTAATCAGTGAAATAATGTAAAACACTAAGTGTTATAACCACAAAATACGCCGCGGTGTGTGCCGCCACTGTGCTCGTCTTGTTTTTATACACCGGCCGGCAGACGCTGCCTGCACGCGACATTCGACGCTTCAAAAAAAGAACAAAATTTTCGATGTCAGTGAACGTGAGGATTCTAGTGCCAGTGTAGTGTAGTTATAAATTTAGTTAAATGGATAACCGCCGTGCAATGTTCGTATGAGGAAGAAAAGCAACCGGAACATCGTAAGTGGTGAGCGTGGAGCTCGAACTTTTAATTTAAGTCGACTGTTGTGTTTATGAGCAGAAATGCGGGGTAGCCCGCCCCTGCTGCCACAGTACCCGGAGCTTTTAGCATTCGAGTGGGGCGCCCGCCGCTGAGCGAACAACGGAGGTACGGAGGTCTTTGCCTCGTATTCTCACTCTTAAATTATGTTTTTTCTCTCATCCCGAGCAGGTCTTCGTAACCCCTTTTTTGTTCGGCGTTTGTTTTTTTTTTTTTTTGGAGGGAATGTTTGTATTTTTATATCGATACGTTGTAGGTTATGTTCGCCTGGTACATGCTCATTGCTCAAACATATACGAATCTTATTATCCTGTTTGTCCGTAGGTCTCTTTATCTGACTATGAGGAAAACGGTTCTTTAAACGTATCACCAGTATTGATTTGCGAGATAAATAAGATTTGCAGCGAAAATTATTCTCCTATTCACAGTAAAGAAGTGTTGTTTGTAGCCTATCCACTATTGCTTTACCGATCGTGATGAAATTTGTATACGAAGAAATAATGATATTTAGTTAACTGATAATTCACAAGAATTTTACGTACCTACAGTGATTAGTCGCACCACGAGCTTTACAGTGACGGAAAACATCGAGAGGAAACCTGCATACGTCTGAAAAGACATTAAAAGGCGTATGTATAGTCGTGCTTGAGTAACGGCGATGGACTCGGCATCTGTCACGTTAGCACCTAAATATATTTCTAGGTGAAAGACTGTTGTGTGACTATCCTGCTTACCCCTTCGGAGTTATCTTTCTAGGGAGCCATGACGATACAATTAACACGAAATCGCTCAGAAACACATTTTTTACATATATAAACTACTACATCTTCCTACTATTATTATGTAAATACTAGCTGTGCCCGTAACTTCGTCCACGTGTAATTAAAAAAAGTAGCCTAAGTTACTACTTATTACACCAGCTATCTGCCAGTGAAAGTCCTGTCAAAATCGGTCCAGCCGTTTCAGAGATTGGCCGGAACAAACAGACAAAGAAGACAATTTTATTTATGTTTATCTTATCTTACTAATATTATAAATGTGAAAGTTTGGATGTTTGCGGTTCTTTCACAGCCAAACGGCTGAACCGATTTGGCTGACAGTTGAAATGGTGATAGCTTATACCTAGGAATAGGACATAGGCTACTTTTTTTTTAATCCTGAAAAGTTCAAAGTTCTTATATTATAATGTATGATGCTCTTTCACGGCATAGCGGCTGAACCGATTCTAGCAGGAACATTTCCAAAGCTACTTTTTCGAACTCCACGAGGGCGAAGCCGCGGGCATAAGCTAGTAGATTATACATTGTGAAAGTTTGTGAGTATGTCTGAAAGTTTGTAACCCAAACACGCTAGAGCAGAAAAGACCACAGCTGGAATCACACAAATACATGTTTTGTGAAGAGCCGTGGTGGCCGAGTGGTTCGAGCAGTTGCCTGCGACGCAAATGTCGCAAGTTTGAATCCCGACTGTACCAATGAGCTTTTCTGAACTTAAGTACAGTGATTAGTCACACCACGAGCTTTACGGTGAAGGAAAACATCGAGAGGAAACCTGCATACGTCTGAAGAAGCAATTTAAAGGCGTATGTATAGTCGTGCTTGAGTAACGGCGATGGACTCGCCATCTGTCACGTTGGCACCTAATATACCTCTGGCGGAAAGTGGGTGTGTGGGTATTACCTATACACCTCTGCTTACCCCTTCGGGGACCCTTATGGGAAGGCGTGAGGATATATATATAACATATATATAAACATATATATATATATATATAAACATATATATATATATATATATGTTTATATATATATATGTTTTGTTCCGAATATAAATCTGGATAAAAGTATACTAACGAAATCGATTTTTACGCAGGTGAATTAACGGGGCAAGTCTAGTAATATATATAACATGCAATTTTAACTTAGTTTAAAAACTTATTTTCGTTAAGTTTTCAACAGAATATTAGAACTTGTTTGGCAAGCACATTACTTTTAATTACTAAACAATTTATCTAAGCTCGTACGACTTGCTCCTACCATCATTATTCAAGTGCGAGAGGGACGGATATATTTATATATACGTCACAAGATATGGTAAAAGGCCCTTCTTAGCTCAGTTTCGTACCTCATAGGAGTCCTTAGCTCTGGTAGGACCTAACAAGTGCCTGGCTGGAAGCCTTAGTCTCGTCATAGTTAGGTCGAGGAGCAAAAGTTCCCACAATTCTCACTCTCTAGTGAGAACTCGAAATGCTATAGCAAATGCATTATTAATCTTATATTCATTAATATCATCACGCAGAGTTCCTAACGGGGTAGGCAGAGAGAGTAGAGCACTAGTTCGTTTTAGACTTCATACCTTTCGCTTCGTCCACATTCATCAGTCTCTTCATACATGCTCGTCGGTTTCGAGTACTCTTAACGTTCCCATCCTTGAGCGTCCGATCGATTTGATCCAGGTAGTTGGAACGTGGCCTTCCTCTGCCTCTTCTCGCACACATTCGCATTGTATATCTGTTTCGTCAATCTTTCTTCACTCATCCTCTCTATATGTCCAAACCAACACAACACGCCTTTCTTCATCTTTACAATCACACCCTCGTTCACGCCAGTTGATTTGCTCTCTTCATTTCATCAATGAACAAAGTGTTGTTACAGCGCTAATATAAGTAAAAAACTCATGTCTGTTTTAATATTTCGACATCATGTGCCTATTCTATAAGGTCGTAAGCATCTGGAAACCTGTTATTTTGCGCGCGTTTTTAATACCTAGCTATATTAAAGTGGTAATAATAATGACTAATGAGACCCTGGTGGCCGAGTGGTGCGAGTTGCCTAGAATATAAGGATTGCAAGTTAGAATCCCGACTTCACCAATGTTTCTGAAATTAGTACAGTTATTAGTCGCACTACAAGCTTTAAGGCGAAGGAAAGTATCGAGAGGAAACCTGCATACGTCTAAGAAGCAATTCAAAGGCGTATGTATAGTCGTGCTTGGCTAACGGCGACGGACTCGCCATCTGTCACGTTGTCGGTAAACTAGCTCCTTCCCATCTTCCTGACACATCGGTGGAGGCCGACGCCGCTGCTGCTCAGCAGTGCCTCAATCGCCGCAAAAAGCTATGCATATCTCGGGACAGGTTACATATTTGCGGCGTTTGCGGTTGAAACTCTGGGACCTTGGGGTCCCGAGGCTCACCATCTTTTTCTAGTCGAGACCTCTCGTGACAGGCTGGAACATATCTCGCTCAGAGAATCAGCATTGCTATCCAGCGTGGCAATGCTGCTAGTCTTCTTGGCACGTTGCCTCGGGATACCGATAAAGGATCAAACATTTTATCTGTAATTAGTTAGTTATACAACAGTTTATTTTGTAAATATTGTTAATTGTTATTGTAAATAATAATTACTCTAGTGAGGGCGGAATTAGAACCTTGCTATGTTTGCGACCACTCGAACAAATGTAATCCACGGCTTTGTCATACAAAGAGAAAAGTTATCAGCACATGCTTTGTCATTAAATACTAACTACTAATTAAATTATTGGATGGGACACGGCCTGCTCAAACGTTCGAACTCCCGGCGCGAACAACTCGGCCACCACTTTCGCCCAGCCGTATTTCTGTCAAAATATCTTCAATTAAGGTCAAGTTCCGGAGTGTTCCAGTGAATTTTTACTGTTTCTGGGAATGGATGATGGCATTCCAGGAAAGGTTAACACTGCGACCGATTAAGGTTCACGCGATGTTCGCGACAGGCGGCCATTGAAGTGTGCGACAGAATCACTTATACTTCTCATTCAAGTATGCCAACTGTAATTAAAAAAAATACACTGCTACCATTCCAATTCGTCTTCCAATATATCCATATTAAGTACTCATACTCAATACTTAAGTACTAATGCTGTATCATAACAATATTGTTAGTAGTAATACCTACCTTATTGTATGGCAGCGAATCCTGGGTATGTCAGAGGAAGTATGAAAATAGCTTGAATGCAGTCGAGATGCGATCTCTTCGAAAAATGTGCGGCGTAACGATATTAGATCGAATCCGCAATGAAGAGATTCGCAAATCAACTGGCGTGAATGAGGGCGTGATTGTAAAGATGAAGAAAGGCATGTTACGTTGGTTTGGACACATAGAAAGGATGAGTGAAGAAAGATTGACGAAACAGATATACAAAGCAAAAGTGTGTGCAAGAATAGGCAGAGGAAGGCCACGTTCCAACTACCTGGATCAAATAGATCGGACGCTCAAGGACGGGAACGTTAAGAGTACTCGAAACCGACGAGCATGTATGAAGTGACTGATGAATGTGGACGAATCGAAAGAGGTATGTAAGTCTAGAGAGAACTGGCGCTCTATACTCTTTGCCTACCCCGCTAGGGACTTGGCGTGATGATATGTATGTAGTAAAAATAATAACATAATAGACCGTCTGGTCTAGTGGTTAGCTCCTGACTGTGAAACTTAAGGTTGCGGGTTCGAATCCCGCTGAGGGCAGATATATGTGTGATGAACACGAGTATTTGTACCTTAGTCTTGGATGTCCTATGTATTTATGTATATATCTATCTATATAAGTAAATACATCGTTGTCTAGTTACCATAACACAAGCTTTGCTTAATTTGGGACTAGGTATTTATTATTGTTATTATTTACCTAATGATTTGAAAAGAGTAACCATGGAGTTTCTTTCTGGCTGTGACGTGGATTGTTATATTGTGCCGGCAGCAGAGGGATTAGTCCCATTATGCTGCAACTCAGTACAACTCTCCGAACACAGAGTGGCAACGCGCAAGTGATACTTCGGTATCGTGAGCGTGAATAGGCTACGGTAACCGCTTTCTATCAGGTGGGCTCGTTTGCCACAATTGTTCCGTAAAAACATTTTTTTTTCACCTACGCGAAACTGGTAGGGAAGCTGGTATATATATGTATTTACAAGCTGCCCCAGCGAACTTCGTAGCACCTAAAAAGTGAATAAATTTGTTGTTATTACTTAGTTGTATTTGTTGTTATTACTTAGTGAAAAAGCCGTGGTGGCCGAGTGGTTCGAGCAGTTGCCTGCGACGCAAAGGTCGCAAGTTCGAATCCCGACTGTACCAATGAGTTTTTTCTGAACTTAAGTACAGTGATTAGTCACACCACGAGCTTTACGGTGAAGGAAAACATCGAGAGGAAACCTGCATACGTCTGAGAAGACATTCAAAGGCGTATGTATAGTCGTGCTGGAGTAACGGCGATGGACTCGCCATCTGTCACGTTGGCACCTAAAATATATCTCTGGCGGAAAGTGGGTGTGTGGGTATTACCTATACACCTCTGCCTACCCCTTCGGGGACCCTTGTGGGAAGGCGTGAGGATATTATTATTATATATATTACTTAGTTCCTCGTATTTAAATTATTTTTCTCTCTATAACCTCCTCAGACTTCATCAAACACAACAAAAAAATAATCACCCAAATCGGTTCAGCCGTTTTAGAGTTTTGCGCTTAGCAACACATTTAGTGTATCATTTTTATTTGTATAGATGTCCTTGGGGACAAACTTAAATTGCCCGTAATACGATCGCAGCGCCACCTATCGGGTCTAATTGTGATGTAAGCTATCGTATCTTTCAAGTTGGATCAAACTGCACACGGTGTGCAAATTTGATTGAAATCGGTTAAGTAGTTCAGGAGTCCATCGCGGACAAACAACGTGACACGTAATTTATATATATTAAGCAGACAAGCAGATATGTAGAATTTAACGTTGTTGTACGATTGTCAAAGTAACGGCTCGTGTCCGCTGTCAAAGGCAATGAGTCATTTTGTACCTGCACTCGGCATCCTACTACGAAAAAATGGACCCATTGCCCACTCCGGTAGTACACAGACCGGTGGCCATCATCCAGTACCAGACGATCTGTTGTTATTACTTATTCAAATAAGTATAACTTCCTTATTTAGTGACTAGCTGTCCCGACCAGCCTCGCCCGGGTGAAAAAGTAAATTGTTGAAAAACGTGTTTTTTTTTTAAGTTACATACATACATATCATCACGCCAAGTCCCTAACGGGGTAGGCAGAGAGTATAGAGCGCCAGTTCTCTCTAGACTTACATACCTCTTTCGCTTCGTCCACATTCATCAGTCTCTTCATACATGCTCGTCGGTTTCGAGTACTCTTAACGTTCCCGTCCTTGAGAGTCCGATCTATTTGATCCAGGTAGTTGGAACGTGGCCTTCCTCTGCCTCTTCTTGCACACACTTTTGCTTTGTATATCTGTTTCGTCAATCTTTCTTCACTCATCCTTTCTATGTGTCCAAACCAACGTAACATGCCTTTCTTCATCTTTACAATCACGCCCTCATTCACGCCAGTTGATTTGCGAATCTCTTCATTGCGGATTCGATCTAATATCGTTACGCCGCACATTTTTCGAAGAGATCGCATCTCGACTGCATTCAGGCTATTTTCATACTTCCTCTGACATACCCAGGATTCGCTGCCATACAATAAGGTAGGTACCAATATCGCGAGGTGGACAGCAACTCGAGCATTCTTGCTCAGACTTTTACTGCCCATCAACGCCGACATGGCTCCATTCACCTTATTTCCGGCAGTTATCCTTCTTTCAATATCTTTTTCATACTTTCCATCTCGTGTGAACATGCTTCCAAGATATACAAATTTATTCACTTGCTCTAGAATTTGCCCATTTACCGATATTGCACACTCGGTCACTTGTTCATCTCTTTCGAATACCAGAACCTTAGTCTTGCCAGCGTTTAGGCGCAGCCCCTTCTTTTCACATTCTTCTTTCATTATGGTAACTAGTGACTGCAGTTCGCTCTCTGATGACGCCAGTAAAACCGCGTCATCGGTGTATAGTAGGCAGTTGACCACTGTTTCCCATTTTCACTCCACATCCGTTCGTTCTTAGTGCTCTCAGACAGTTATCTAGATATATAATGAACAGCCAGGCAGACATGATACACCCTTGTTTGACCCCCGACTTCACATCAAACCAGGGTGACATCTCACCGTTAACCCTAACGCACGCCTCGCTATCACTATAGAGTGCGGCAGTGCGGAGTAGGGAACTGCTCACTCCATATCCAGGCAGCACGTCCCAGAGTTCCTTTCGTACAACTCTATCAAATGCCTTCTCTAAGTCGACGAAAGCGCAGAAAACCCTTTGGTTAATATCCAAAAACTTTTCCGCGATTCCGCGAAGCGAGAAGGTTTGATCCATACATCCTCTTCCTGGTCTAAATCCACCTTGGGATTCCCAGAGAAACCTTTCGGATCGCTCTTGCATTCTTATCGTCAGGATCTTCGTGTACACTTTACTAGCTAAGCTGACCAAGCTGATGGCTCTGTAGTCGGAGCAGTCCAATCGTGATCCCTTTCCTTTATAGAAAGGCACGATGACTGCTCGCCTCCAGTCGTCCGGAACATCACCCCTTTCCCAGCAAAGATTGCACAGCAAATAGATGACGTCCCAGACCGCTGGTCCACCGTACTTGATCATCTCAGCCGTAATCCCATCTATTCCCGCAGCTTTTCCACATTTCAGACTTCTTATCGCACTTACAATCTCTCCCATACTTATTTTATCCGCTATAGGATCCTCGACAGATTCTGTTGGAGGCAGCTCTATGAGTAGATCAGCGGCATCATCATCATACATATCTTTGTAGAATTCACTCCATCGCCTGAGGACGTCAGTTTTGTCAGTCAGTATGTCATTGTCTTTCGAAATAATCACATTCATCCTACTACTAGCTGTAACACAATTTCTGGACTTCTTAACTTCCCACCAAAAAAGTTTTGCATTGTCCTTGAAATTATGCGTTAGTTTTTCGTCTACAGTCATTTGGAACCTCTCACGCTTCTGAGCTATTATCTCTTTCGTACGATTTTTTTGCAGGCGATATTTTTCTTTCATCTTTTCTTTCATACTTTCACTTGAGCTGGACATAGCCAAAATGTCTTGCCTTGCATCCTTCTTCTTTTTAACTTCTTCTTTCACTTCATCATCCCACCAACCATCGCCATTTTTGGTTGTCCGCCCTTTCGAAATGCCACAAACCTCTTTCGCGGCGCATAAAATGCTGGACTTAAGGAACTGCCAACAAACATCGACACTCTCAAACACATCTTTCGGGGGACAGGCTAGCTGTTCAGATACCCTTTCTTGATATCTGTCTCTAATAGCCGCATCTTGAAGCCTCCAGCTTTTGATGCGGTCTGCGACTGCAGAACAGGGACCCCCAGCACGGGATCGCCAGCCCGCGAACAGACCTCTTATTCTAGTTATAACTAGAAAGTGGTCCGTTCCCAGGTCGGCTCCCCTATACACCCTGGTGTCCATCACCTGTGTTCTGAGTCGCTGATCTATTAGAAACAGATCTATCATGCTTCGCTCATTTTTCCGTTCCCATGTATACTGATGAATCCTCTTGTGGTCGAACATGGTGTTCGCCACAAAAAGGTCTCTCTCCATGCATACATCTAATATCAGCTTGCCTGCCTCGTTCACTCTCTTATCACCATACTTGCCGAGTACTGCCTCGTAATCCTTACGGGCTGTCCCGACCCATCCATTCAGATCACCACAAATAATCAGCTTTTCATTCCCTTCTTTCGTCTCTAGAACATTACTCACACATTCCCAGAACTTATTCAGGTCGCAAGTGTCCGCTGAGGCCACCGGAGCATACACCGCGACTAAAAATAGTCGGGTAAGGCCTATTTTAAAGCGAGCCCAAATAAGTCTGGGGCTCACCGCATCATAACTTATCATAAATTCTGCCAAGCGGCTGGATAGTAGAATTCCCACTCCCTGGCAGGCGTGCTCGGTGTTTGCCACTCCTGACCACAGCACTAAACTCCCGCCCGGGAGCTCGTCTACTCCACTACCCTTCCGCTTGGTTTCAGACAAGCACACAACATCTAACTCGCTCTCTGTAATAACATCGATCAATTCGTTCATCTTATCAGCCATACCTCCTCTTACATTCCATACACCCATCCTACACTCCACACTCCACTTCTCGCCGTGAGGCACTCCGCGTGATGGGTGGCGGTCCCCATCGCCGCACTGTGCTGAATTTTTCGCACTAACGGGGACGGACTGGTGCGCGTCGCCTCGGGGGCACGCCCTAACAGCCGTCCGGCCAATGCGCATCGAGTGGAATTGCAGCCCTTTGGGCTGGCAGGAATCGCGACGTGCACGCTTCCACTGGGATCCCCCCAGGGGAACTTTTTTAAGTTGAGTTTCATAAAGTCCGTTCTTAGCTGACCTCTACACCGCGTAAAGAGTACTCCTACCAAATTTCAAGTCAATCGGTCTTATAGTTCCTGAGATTTCGTGATGAGTGAGTTCAAAAATGGGATCCCCTATATATATATAGATATATAGATGTATGTCGACGAACGAGGTATGCAAGTCTAGGGAGAACCGGCGCTCCATTCTCTAGAGCTAACTAATGGAAACCTTATTCATCTCGAAGGAATAACATAATAAAAAGAATTGGCTACGGACCTATATCATCATCACAAATTTAAGAGCTGGCCCTTGTCGGCGTCTCTGATGCAGTCCCTTCTATTTGCCTTTGTCCAGCGCAATCTCCCTGACCTCCTTATACGTCATGAGAGACACTTTTTCTTTGATCTGACCCATGTATGTTAATCTTCCTCTTATCCCCTCTACCTTTCCTTCTAAGATGTTTCTAATGAAGCTATCGTCGTTTAAGGTGGCCTATCATCTTTCCTATTCTATTCTCTAATGTCTCCAACAGAACGGACCTCTATATAGTCTAGCATACATAGAAGTGACGTTATATTTCAGAAATATTAATTAAATAATGCGGGCGAATCCACGAAGCACGAGTAGTATTAACGCATAGAGTTACTAATAAGTAATCTTGGCATAGCTGAGTTAAAAGTTTTAAAGCCGGTGTGGGCAATAAATTTACAGAGGCGTATCTAAAGTTACTTGGAAATTTTGTTATCTTACATTCCCCTAGTCTGTACTAAGGGAATGTAAGAGAAAGTAGCTCACGCCATCCCACAAGGGTCCCCGAAGGAGTAGGCAGAGGTGTATAGGTAATACCCTACTACGCCTTTGAATGTCTTCTCAGACGTATGCAGGTTTCCTCTCGATGTTTTCCGTCACCGTAAAGCTCGTGGTGTGACTAATCACTGTACCTAAGTTCAGAAAAACTAGCCAAGTTCATCACCAATTCAGAAGGAGGAATTTCTTAGAAGCAAGCATTTCTTCTTAGTCTTACAGGTTGCTCCGCGATATTTTCCTCCATCGTAAAGCTCCCAGTGTGATTAATCACGTGTATAAAAACCCTTGGTTCTAAATATGGCAATTTTTTTTTTATTTGCCCACTTCATTAATCAACCAGAAAGTGTATGAGAACTGGGTGAGCCAGTCCACCTTTTTTTTTACAAACAAACTAGATCTATAAATAGTCGAATACGCAAGATGCACCTGCAGGTACCAGGCATTTATGAAAGTTCATGGCCCACGAATAGATCGCGCGAGTTGGCACGCGAGCAACGCTCCAGTACTGTTATGGTGCCCTGGTACTTTTGAAATAATAACGAGTTCAATTTATTTAGTTTGTTATTCTTAACTAGCTGTGTTTTGCGATTTCTACTGCATAAAATGTGATTTCAATGACCTGCATTAAAAATGACTTACTTATTTTTATGGTCATCATCATCATATCATCACGAGTCCCTAACGGGGTAGGCAGAGAGTATAGAGCGCCAGTTCCCTCTAGACTTAACAAACCTTTTTCGCTTCGTCCACATCCATCAGTTTCTTCACACATGCTCGTCGTTTTCGAATACTCTTGACGTACTCACAAATTTTCGTATTTATAATATTAGTAAGAAATAGGAAGTAAGAACTCAAATTTGGGTCAACACTACCACAAACTAACCACCACTAAGTACCAGAAACAAATTTAAGCTTTTTCTTCTTGGCGGATGCCATCTAACTCTACTCTCGGACAAGCGATTTTCAATCTAATAAACTTGTTACACTTCTCGCTGGTCAGTTGGTTCGATCCCAGCTGGCAACAATCGTTAGTCTGACTAGCATTTATTGTGTTAAATAATGTGCAAGTTTAAGATTTTATCTTTAAGTAGTTAGTTAATACGTTATTTGTATACTGTTAATTGTTGATATTGTAAAGTAAAGTGTGTTGATGATACATAAGTATATAATAAATAAGTATGTATAATAATAATAAATACCTGGGACAATTCCACACAAATTGACCTAGTCCCAAATTAAGCAAAGCTTGTGTTATGGTAACTAGACAACGATGTATTTACTTAGGACATCCAAGACTAAGGTACAAATGTTCGTGTTCATCACACAAATATCTGCCCTCAGCGGGATTCGAACCCGCGACCTCAAGTTTCGCAGTCAGGAGCTCTAACCACTAGATCAGACGGTCGTAAAAACAGGTGTCGATACCAGGCGATCATGAAAGTGTATGAGGCTGTTCATTCAAGTATGTATATGCGATTGCTGTTGGAAACCACAGTCCAACAACCTAATCTTCTTAGCAAACGTGTGGTAATACTAGAAGCTCCTAAATACCACGATCGTCAACCCTACACACATTAAAGAAATTGATCTGCATGTACCAGGCGATTATGACAGTATAACAAAACACTAAACTATTAAGCCGTGATGGCCTAGTGGTTCGAGTTGTTGCCTGCGACACGAAGATCGCAAGTTCGAATCCCGACAGTACCAGTTGCCAGGTGCCAGTATGAGTTTTCTGAACTTAAGTACTGTGAAGGAAAACATCGAGAGGAAACCTACATACTTCTGAGAATCAATCCAAAGGCGTATGCATAGTCGTGCTTGAGTAACGGCGATGGACTCGCCATCTGTCACGTTGGCACCTAGAATATATATCTCTGACCGAAAGTAGGTGTGTGCGCACTACCGTCACACCCCTGCCTACCCCTTTGGGGGCCCTTGTGGGAAGACGTGAGGAATATACTAAACTATTAGTCTTACATGTACCAGGCGATCATGATAATGTAAGAGTCCGTACCTATTATGTAATTGTATGTATCTGTGTAGAACTGCCTTTGTACTCGCATATAAGTATGTATATCGTTGTCCAGTTCCCACAGTACAAGCTTTGCTTAGTTTGGGACTAGGTCAATTTGTGTGTAATTGCCTATCTATATAAGTATGTATATCGTAGTCCAGTTCCCACAGTACAAGCTGTGCTTAGTTTGGGACTAGGTAAATTTGTGTGTAATTGCCTATCTATATAAGTATGTATATCGTTGTCCAGTTCCCACAGTACAAGCTTTGCTTAGTTTGGGACTAAGTCAATTTGTGTGTAATTGCCTATCTATATAAGTATGTATATCGTTTTCCAGTTCCCACAGTACAAGCTTTGCTTAGTTTGGGACTAGGTCAAGTTGTGTGTAATTGCCTATCTATATAAGTATGTTTATCGTAGTCCAGTTCCCACAGTACAAGCTGTGCTTAGTTTGGGACTAGGTCAATTTGTGTGTAATTGCCTATCTATATAAGTATGTATATCGTAGTCCAGTGCCCACAGTACAAGCTTTGCTTAGTTTGGGACTAGGTCAATTTGTGTGTAATTGCCTATCTATATAAGTATGTATATCGTAGTCCAGTTCCCACAGTACAAGCTGTGCTTAGTTTGGGACTAGGTCAGTTTGTGTGTAATTGCCTATCTATATAAGTATGTATATCGTTGTCCAGTTCCCACAGTACAAGCTTTGCTTAGTTTGGGACTAGGTCAATTTGTGTGGAATTGCCTATCTATATAAGTATGTATATCGTTGTCCAGCCCCAGTATGTAACGCCACACGTGTCTGTCAGATGTCGGTGGGGCTGCAGCGGCGCGTGCCGGCGCTGGACGAGGGCGGAGGCGGCGTGCCTGCCGCGTGGAAGAGCGCCAACAGCGAACCGCCGTTCCCTTCCTTCGCGCCGCCGGCCGGATCCCCCGCGGGGCCGGCGTTCGCGGCCTCACCCGCGCCGTCCACGCCCGGCCCCGGAGCGGGGTTCGCCGGGCCTTACGCGGCGCCGGGCCCCTTCGGCAGCCCCTCCGCGAGGCCCGGGTCCGCGGGGGGGTTCCCGCCCGGGCCTCAGCAAGGGCACTTCCCTGGGCCGGGGTTCGCGCCGCCCGGCTCGCCGTTCCATCCGCACCCGCCACATCCTCCGATGCCGCCGCATCCGCACATGATGGCGCCGTTGCCTCCGCCTGTTGACAGGTCAGTACCGCCATTACGTTGAGTCCAAACAAAGAAAACACTTAGAACACACGAAATTTTGTTCAACTCGCGTGCGAGGTGTTCTCATATTAGAAATGCGTACGTTTTCGAGGTCTCGACTAGACGGCGCGAAGTGAAAAAATACTCTCTCATAAAAAAAATACATCTTGTAGGTATAACATTTTTGACCTTAACGTAAAAATTAAACTAAGATTTGTAAATAAACAACACTCCGCGCTATGAACAATTAAAACCTTTGATATGTACTCTTGAAGTTTTCCCACTAGGGTCCCCGCAGGGGTAGGCAGAGGTGAAGAGGCATCATACCCACTTTCTGCCAGATATATATTTTTAACTGCCAACGTGACAGATGTCGAGTCCAACAACGTTACTCAAGCACGACTATACATACGTCTATGATTTTCTTTACAAACATATACAGGTTTTCTCTCGATGTTTTCCTTCACCGTAAAGCTCGTCGTTTCAGTTAGAGATCTGTATGTATCGACGTATCCTGCACAGCCTGTACTATTATAGGTAGGCTAATAGATATAGAATAATAATATTGTGGACATCTCACACAAAGCCAAATGACCCTAAACTAGGCAGAGCCTGTACTATAGGTATCGGCGACTGATATACACACTTATATAGATGTAACAACAATAATATTGTGGACATCTCACACAAAGCCAATTGACCCTAAACTAGGCAGAGCCTGTACTATAGGTATCGGCGACTGATATACACACTTATATAGATGTAACAACAATAATATTGTGGACATCTCACACAAAGCCAACTGACCCTAAACTAGGCAGAGCCTGTACTATAGGTATCGGGGACTGATATACACACTTATATAGATGTAACAACAATAATATTGTGGACATCTCACACAAAGCCAACTGACCCTAAACTAGGCAGAGCCTGTACTATAGGTATCGGCGACTGATATACACACCTATATAGATGTAACAACAATAATATTGTGGACATCTCACACAAAGCCAACTGACCCTAAACTAGGCAGAGCCTGTTGTACTATAGGTATCGGCGACTGATATACACACTTATATAGATGTAACAACAATAATATTGTGGACATCTCACACAAAGCCAACTGACCCTAAACTAGGCAGAGCCTGTACTATAGGTATCGGCGACTGATATACACACTTATATAGATGTAACAACAATAATATTGTGGACATCTCACACAAAGCCAACTGACCCTAAACTAGGCAGAGCCTGTACAATAGGTATCGGCGACTGATATACACACTTATATAGATGTAACAACAATAATATTGTGGACATCTCACACAAAGCCAACTGACCCTAAACTAGGCAGAGCCTGTACTATAGGTATCGGCGACTGATATACATACTTATATAGATGTAACAACAATAATATTGTGGACATCTCACACAAAGCCAACTGACCCTAAACTAGGCAGAGCCTGTACTATAGGTATCGGAGACTGATATACACACTTATATAGATGTAACAACAATAATATTGTGGACATCTCACACAAAGCCAACTGACCCTAAACTAGGCAGAGCCTGTACTATAGGTATCGGCGACTGATATACACACTTATATAGATGTAACAACAATAATATTGTGGACATCTCACACAAAGCCAACTGACCCTAAACTAGGCAGAGCCTGTACTATAGGTATCGGCGACTGATATACACACTTATATAGATGTAACAACAATAATATTGTGGACATCTCACACAAAGCCAACTGACCCTAAACTAGGCAGAGCCTGTACTATAGGTATCGGGGACTGATATACACACTTATATAGATGTAACAACAATAATATTGTGGACATCTCACACAAAGCCAACTGACCCTAAACTAGGCAGAGCCTGTACTATAGGTATCGGCGACTGATATACACACCTATATAGATGTAACAACAATAATATTGTGGACATCTCACACAAAGCCAACTGACCCTAAACTAGGCAGAGCCTGTTGTACTATAGGTATCGGCGACTGATATACACACTTATATAGATGTAACAACAATAATATTGTGGACATCTCACACAAAGCCAACTGACCCTAAACTAGGCAGAGCCTGTACTATAGGTATCGGCGACTGATATACACACTTATATAGATGTAACAACAATAATATTGTGGACATCTCACACAAAGCCAACTGACCCTAAACTAGGCAGAGCCTGTACAATAGGTATCGGCGACTGATATACACACTTATATAGATGTAACAACAATAATATTGTGGACATCTCACACAAAGCCAACTGACCCTAAACTAGGCAGAGCCTGTACTATAGGTATCGGCGACTGATATACATACTTATATAGATGTAACAACAATAATATTGTGGACATCTCACACAAAGCCAACTGACCCTAAACTAGGCAGAGCCTGTACTATAGGTATCGGCGACTGATATACACACTTATATAGATGTAACAACAATAATATTGTGGACATCTCACACAAAGCCAACTGACCCTAAACTAGGCAGAGCCTGTACTATAGGTATCGGCGACTGATATACACACTTATATAGATGTAACAACAATAATATTGTGGACATCTCACACAAAGCCAACTGACCCTAAACTAGGCAGAGCCTGTACTATAGGTATCGGCGACTGATATACACACTTATATAGATGTAACAACAATAATATTGTGGACATCTCACACAAAGCCAACTGACCCTAAACTAGGCAGAGCCTGTACTATAGGTATCGGCGACTGATATACACACTTATATAGATGTAACAACAATAATATTGTGGACATCTCACACAAAGCCAACTGACCCTAAACTAGGCAGAGCCTGTACTATAGGTATCGGCGACTGATATACACACTTATATAGATGTAACAACAATAATATTGTGGACATCTCACACAAAGCCAACTGACCCTAAACTAGGCAGAGCCTGTACTATAGGTATCGGCGACTGATATACACACTTATATAGATGTAACAACAATAATATTGTGGACATCTCACACAAAGCCAACTGACCCTAAACTAGGCAGAGCCTGTACTATAGGTATCGGCGACTGATATACACACTTATATAGATGTAACAACAATAATATTGTGGACATCTCACACAAAGCCAACTGACCCTAAACTAGGCAGAGCCTGTACTATAGGTATCGGCGACTGATATACACACTTATATAGATGTAACAACAATAATATTGTGGACATCTCACACAAAGCCAACTGACCCTAAACTAGGCAGAGCCTGTACTATAGGTATCGGCGACTGATATACACACTTATATAGATGTAACAACAATAATATTGTGGACATCTCACACAAAGCCAACTGACCCTAAACTAGGCAGAGCCTGTACTATAGGTATCGGCGACTGATATACACACTTATATAGATGTAACAACAATAATATTGTGGACATCTCACACAAAGCCAACTGACCCTAAACTAGGCAGAGCCTGTACTATAGGTATCGGCGACTGATATACACACTTATATAGATGTAACAACAATAATATTGTGGACATCTCACACAAAGCCAACTGACCCTAAACTAGGCAGAGCCTGTACTATAGGTATCGGCGACTGATATACACACTTATATAGATGTAACAACAATAATATTGTGGACATCTCACACAAAGCCAACTGACCCTAAACTAGGCAGAGCCTGTACTATAGGTATCGGCGACTGATATACACACTTATATAGATGTAACAACAATAATATTGTGGACATCTCACACAAAGCCAACTGACCCTAAACTAGGCAGAGCCTGTACTATAGGTATCGGCGACTGATATACACACTTATATAGATGTAACAACAATAATATTGTGGACATCTCACACAAAGCCAACTGACCCTAAACTAGGCAGAGCCTGTACTATAGGTATCGGCGACTGATATACACACTTATATAGATGTAACAACAATAATATTGTGGACATCTCACACAAAGCCAACTGACCCTAAACTAGGCAGAGCCTGTACTATAGGTATCGGCGACTGATATACACACTTATATAGATGTAACAACAATAATATTGTGGACATCTCACACAAAGCCAACTGACCCTAAACTAGGCAGAGCCTGTACTATAGGTATCGGCGACTGATATACACACTTATATAGATGTAACAACAATAATATTGTGGACATCTCACACAAAGCCAACTGACCCTAAACTAGGCAGAGCCTGTACAATAGGTATCGGCGACTGATATACACACTTATATAGATGTAACAACAATAATATTGTGGACATCTCACACAAAGCCAACTGACCCTAAACTAGGCAGAGCCTGTACTATAGGTATCGGCGACTGATATACACACTTATATAGATGTAACAACAATAATATTGTGGACATCTCACACAAAGCCAACTGACCCTAAACTAGGCAGAGCCTGTACAATAGGTATCGGCGACTGATATACACACTTATATAGATGTAACAACAATAATATTGTGGACATCTCACACAAAGCCAACTGACCCTAAACTAGGCAGAGCCTGTACTATAGATATCGGCGACTGATATACATACTTATATAGATGTAACAACAATAATATTGTGGACATCTCACACAAAGCCAACTGACCCTAAACTAGGCAGAGCCTGTACTATAGGTATCGGCGACTGATATACACACTTATATAGATGTAACAACAATAATATTGTGGACATCTCACACAAAGCCAACTGACCCTAAACTAGGCAGAGCCTGTACTATAGGTATCGGAGACTGATATACACACTTATATAGATGTAACAACAATAATATTGTGGACATCTCACACAAAGCCAACTGACCCTAAACTAGGCAGAGCCTGTACTATAGGTATCGGCGACTGATATACACACTTATATAGATGTAACAACAATAATATTGTGGACATCTCACACAAAGCCAACTGACCCTAAACTAGGCAGAGCCTGTACTATAGGTATCGGCGACTGATATACACACTTATATAGATGTAACAACAATAATATTGTGGACATCTCACACAAAGCCAACTGACCCTAAACTAGGCAGAGCCTGTACTATAGGTATCGGCGACTGATATACACACTTATATAGATGTAACAACAATAATATTGTGGACATCTCACACAAAGCCAACTGACCCTAAACTAGGCAGAGCCTGTACTATAGGTATCGGCGACTGATATACACACTTATATAGATGTAACAACAATAATATTGTGGACATCTCACACAAAGCCAACTGACCCTAAACTAGGCAGAGCCTGTACTATAGGTATCGGCGACTGATATACACACTTATATAGATGTAACAACAATAATATTGTGGACATCTCACACAAAGCCAACTGACCCTAAACTAGGCAGAGCCTGTACTATAGGTATCGGCGACTGATATACACACTTATATAGATGTAACAACAATAATATTGTGGACATCTCACACAAAGCCAACTGACCCTAAACTAGGCAGAGCCTGTACTATAGGTATCGGCGACTGATATACACACTTATATAGATGTAACAACAATAATATTGTGGACATCTCACACAAAGCCAACTGACCCTAAACTAGGCAGAGCCTGTACTATAGGTATCGGCGACTGATATACACACTTATATAGATGTAACAACAATAATATTGTGGACATCTCACACAAAGCCAACTGACCCTAAACTAGGCAGAGCCTGTACTATAGGTATCGGCGACTGATATACACACTTATATAGATGTAACAACAATAATATTGTGGACATCTCACACAAAGCCAACTGACCCTAAACTAGGCAGAGCCTGTACTATAGGTATCGGCGACTGATATACACACTTATATAGATGTAACAACAATAATATTGTGGACATCTCACACAAAGCCAACTGACCCTAAACTAAGCAGAGCCTGTACTATAGGTATCGGCGACTGATATACACACTTATATAGATGTAACAACAATAATATTGTGGACATCTCACACAAAGCCAACTGACCCTAAACTAGGCAGAGCCTGTACTATAGGTATCGGCGACTGATATACACACCTATATAGATGTAACAACAATAATATTGTGGACATCTCACACAAAGCCAACTGACCCTAAACTAGGCAGAGCCTGTTGTACTATAGGTATCGGCGACTGATATACACACTTATATAGATGTAACAACAATAATATTGTGGACATCTCACACAAAGCCAACTGACCCTAAACTAGGCAGAGCCTGTACTATAGGTATCGGCGACTGATATACACACTTATATAGATGTAACAACAATAATATTGTGGACATCTCACACAAAGCCAACTGACCCTAAACTAGGCAGAGCCTGTACTATAGGTATCGGCGACTGATATACACACTTATATAGATGTAACAACAATAATATTGTGGACATCTCACACAAAGCCAACTGACCCTAAACTAGGCAGAGCCTGTACTATAGGTATCGGCGACTGATATACACACTTATATAGATGTAACAACAATAATATTGTGGACATCTCACACAAAGCCAACTGACCCTAAACTAGGCAGAGCCTGTACTATAGGTATCGGCGACTGATATACACACTTATATAGATGTAACAACAATAATATTGTGGACATCTCACACAAAGCCAACTGACCCTAAACTAGGCAGAGCCTGTACTATAGGTATCGGCGACTGATATACACACTTATATAGATGGAACAACAATAATATTGTGGACATCTCACACAAAGCCAACTGACCCTAAACTAGGCAGAGCCTGTACTATAGGTATCGGCGACTGATATACACACTTATATAGATGTAACAACAATAATATTGTGGACATCTCACACAAAGCCAACTGACCCTAAACTAGGCAGAGCCTGTACTATAGGTATCGGCGACTGATATACACACTTATATAGATGTAACAACAATAATATTGTGGACATCTCACACAAAGCCAACTGACCCTAAACTAGGCAGAGCCTGTACTATAGGTATCGGCGACTGATATACACACTTATATAGATGTAACAACAATAATATTGTGAACATCTCACACTAAGCCAACTGACCCTAAACTAGGCAGAGCCTGTACTATAGGTATCGGCGACTGATATACATTTATAATCGGGAAGTTCACCTACATTGGTTGCGGTTAGAAGAAGAGCCCAGTGCTTGGTCTCGGCTTGTCGCAAGATGGGTCTCGCTGCCGTTCAAACCGGTTTCCAATAGAAATGGGACAGGAAGGTCGGAAGAATTCGCTTAATGTACATATTTTGAGCCGTGAAGGCTCAGCGGTTTAAGTTATCACCTACAAAGCAGATAACGGGTGTAAGCTCTGGGGGTATGTACCAAGGAGTTTTATTTAAGGTTATTTATCATACATATATATCATGACGCCTTGTCCCTAACGGGGTAGGCAGAGAGTATAGAGCGCCAGTTCTCTCTAGACTTACATACCTCTTTCGCTTCATCCACATTCATCAGTCTCTTCATACATGCTCGTCGGTTTCGAGTACTCTTAACGTTACCGTCCTTGAGAGTCCGATCTATTTGATCCAGGTAGTCGGAACGTGGTCTTCCTCTGCCTCTTCTTGCATACACTTTCGCTTTGTATATCGTTTTGTCAATCTTTCTTCAATCATCTTTTCTATAAGGCTAAACCAACGTAACATGCCTTTCTTCATCTTTACAATCGCGCCCTCATTCACGCCAGTTGATTTGCGAATCTCTTCATTGCGGCGGATTCGATCTGAGATCGTTACACCGCACATTTTTGAAATGATTTTAAATAATTAAATTTCTTTAAATTTTGTTGTCAATAAAGTGAGCCGTGGTGGCCGAGTGGTTCGAGCAGTTGCCTGCGACACAAAGATCCCAAGTTCGAATCCCGACTGTACCAATGAGTTTTTCAGAACTTAAGTACCTACAGTGATTAGTCACACCACGAGCTTTACGGTGAAGGAAAACATCGAGAGGAAACCTGCATACGTCTGAGAAGACATTCAAAGGCGTATGTTGAGTCGTGCTTGAGTAACGGCGATGGACTCTGTCACGTTAGCACCTAATATACCTCTGGCGGAAAGTGGGTGTGTGGGTACTACCCATACACCTCTGCCTACCCCTTCGGGGACCCTTGTGGGAAGGCGTGAGGATATATTATATATTACAATAAAGTTATATATTAGTAAAACACTGGAACACGCGAAAGCGCGTCTGAATGTAAACTACTCCACGTGATTATAGCAAACTGAACTTTGTAACACTCACGATAAGGCACATTTGTTTTGCGACACGCAGACGATATCCAGACTCTGCTATCACTGTGACCTTGCGGTCGGCTAAGGCTAGGTGCATCGATCAAGGCCTGATACACGAATGATACCCACCCTAGGAATGTAGGGGTTCAATCCAGCAGCGAACCTTTGGACTTCTAATGAAACAGGGCGTTTGTTTTTTTTTTCTTGTAACTACATACATAAATAATAATAATCATAAATAAATAAAGTCCTTTACGAGGTAGATGTCCCAGTATATGTTCAACAATTACTAGAAGGTACGACCTCTTATACCGTCATGATCGCCTGGTACTTTTAAATCGACGTTTAGTGTCTACCTTCGAAGTGACCTGCATATATTAATAATATAATATAATAATAAATTACGTGTCACGTTGTTTGTCCGCGATGGACTCCTAAACTACTTAACCGATTTCAATCAAATTTGCACAATGTGTGCAGTTTGATCCAATTTAAAAGATAGGATAGCTGACATCACAATTGGACTCGATAGGTGGCGCTGCGATCGTATTTCAGGAAATTATACTTTGTAACCCAGGCGAAGCTGGGCGGGACAGCTAGTATATATATAGATACATATCTTCACGCCGAGTATTACTAATTTGGATAATGTAGGCTTAGCTTAAGAGCCTGTACTGCGTATGTCCAACTCCACTTGCAGTTATTAGAAGTACGACCTCTTACACTATCCTGATCGCCTGGTATATGAAGATCAACTGTTATTTGTACCTACGTAGTCCTTGTACGAAACCAGTACTGTGTATGTCCAACTCCACTTGCAGTTATTAGAAGTACGACCTCTTACACTATCCTGATCGCCTGGTATATGAAGATCAACTGTTATTTGTACCTACGTAGATCCTTGTACGAAACCTGTACTGTGTATGTCCAACTCCACTTGCAGTTATTAGAAGTACGACCTCTTACACTATCCTGATCGCCTGGTATATGAAGATCAACTGTTATTTGTACCTACGTAGATCCTTGTACGAAACCTGTACTGTGTATGTCCAACTCCACTTGCAGTTATTAGAAGTACGACCTCTTACACTATCATGGTCGCCTGGTACATGAAGATCAACTGTTGTTTGTACCTACGTAGAGCCCTGTACGACCTGTACTTGCGTATTTTATGTCCAACTCCACTCGCAGTTACTAGAAGTACGATCTCTTACACTATCATGGTCGCCTGGTACATGAAGATCGACTGTTGTTTCCACCTACGTAGATCCTTGTACGAAACCTGTTGTACTGTGTATGTCCAACTCCACTTGCAGTTATTAGAAGAACGACCTCTTACACTATCATGGTCGCCTGGTACATGAAGATCAACTGTTGTTTCCACCTACGTAGAGCCCTTACATTTTCATAACCCCTTACATTTTCATGATCGCCTGGTACTTGTAGAACGATTGTGACGCGGAAGTGACAATCGTTCAAGACCTGGAACTTGGTGACTTAGATTAGATGCGAGCGTGATGTGATGGAAATGTCAAGAGTACTCGAAACCGGCGAGCATGTACGAAGAGACTCATGGACAATGAGGTCTGTAACTCTAGAAAGAACTGGTGTCTGTTCACTCATACATAAGCTTATGTATAGAGATTTTGTTTTTATGATGAGTGAAGAAAGATTGACGAAACAGATATACAAAGCAAAAGTGTGCGCAAGAAGAGGCAGAGGAAGGCCACGTTCCAACTACCTGGATCAAATAGATCGAACTTTCAAGGACGGGAACGTTAAGAGAACTCGAAACCGACGAGCATGTATGAAGAGACTGATGAATGTGGACGAAGCGAAAGAGGTATGTAAGTCTAGAGAGAACTGGCGCTCTATACTCTCTGCCTACCCCGCTAGGGACTTGGCGTGATGATATGTATGTACGTAATTTTCTTGTTTGTTTGTGTGTTTATCAATGTTTATCAATCAATATTAAGTTAGCATGTGAAATAATTAGAGCGACATGTAAGTTTCGAATTAAAAAAAAAACGTAATGCTAAATTATATTCGTCGAGCGCAAGAGGCCAGTACGAAAGCTTTCCTTGTACGTGTGAGCAATAAACTTGTGTTTGTGTGAGTGAACAAATAAATGTAGGTGAGCGGTACGTAGGTATACATATACTTCGCGATGTCCGTACCGACAGCAGAAAAATAATTAGTCATAATAATTAATGTATGAAGAACGATTGACGAAAAAAGTGTATAAGGCGAGTGTGGATGAAAGTGTTGGAAGGGGTAGACCTAGGCGGACGTTTCTGGACCAAATTAGGGACGTCTTGAAAAAAGGTCAGGTCAAGAGTACCCTAAACCGAAGAGCATGTATGAAGAGAATAATGAAAGTGGACGAAGCGAAATAATTATGCAAGGATCGTAGCAAGTGGAAAGAAGTGGTCTCTGCCTACCCCTATGGGAAAGAGGCGTGATTATATGTATGTATGTATGTATTAATGTAATGTAAGGAATGACATGGTCAATAAAACATTATTTTTCTTTTAGGGGTTTCTCTGAAAGGAGATTTAAAAAAATGTTATTGATAAGCTAACGTATCATGAAAAACTTAATTTTATTTAATTATACTAAGATATCCGATGTAGAATCTTTATTTTACGTAATTATTTGACATTAAAATTCTTTTCATAAATTCAATCGACCATGATTAAATGCCACGGTGTATCAGTTGAGTAAAGAAAATATCATATTATCGCGTAGGACGCCCTCCGAACAGGTGGGATGACGATTTGCGAAGGACTGCTGGCAGATGCTCGATGCGGCAAGCTGAAGACAGGGCGCTATGGCGCTCATTAGGGGAGGCCTATGTCCAGCAGTGGACTAGAGTGGGCTGATGATGATGATGATGATGATGAAAAAATAAAATATAATTTTTCTTTATATCCTCACGCCTTCCCACAAGCGTCCCCGAAGGGGTAGACAGAGGTGTATAGGTAATACCCACTTTCCGCTAGAGGTATATTAGGTGCATTTTTCTTTACATGTATATATATATGTGTCTTTATATATATATTAATCTATGTCGTAATTACTGAGATACGGCAATGTCTTGAATTGACATTAAATTCTTTTTTACTCAATTCCATGGACCACAACTTAATTCGGCTACGAGTGATAACTAACCGATGAAAATATTTTTTTTTATTACGTGAATAGTCGTGCTTGGGAAACGGCGACGGACTCGTCATCTGTCACGTTACCTTAAGTGTAGCTCCGACGAAAGGGTATTGTCTTTATCCCTTTGACGACCCTTGTTGTAGGAAGACGAGAAGATATATGACAAAATATATGTCACTATATTAAAAGAATTCGTTCGTAGAAGGGTGTGAAGAGATTCCTGCAGGGTCGGCAACGCGCGATTGACACCCCTGGCGTTGCAAGCATCCTTAGGCGGCGGTAACCGCTTACCATCAGGCGGACCGCATGCTTGTTTGCCACCCAAGTGGTATAAAAAAAAACGATATTCCTGCCATTTTATTTAGTACTAGCTGTCCCGCCCGGGTGAAAAAGTTTATTTTCCTTAAACGATCGCAGCTCCACCTATCGGGTCCAATTGAGAATCTAAACCATTCTCGAATCCACCACACAGAAAATTTAATTTAAATTCGGTCCAGCCGTTTACGATTCTATAAAGGGCGTACAGACAAACATACATTTTTATATTTGTAGATATTTCTTCGTTTAAGTGTCGTGTAAAGACAGTCAGAGGAAGGCCCAAAAATATCAAATTAATTAAGCATTAATTACATAATTCACATATCAATAAATGTTCCTAATTCAAATCAGCCATTGTTTTAAAAATAGAATCTTCATATTCAATAAGAACATCGACACAAATTTAAAATTAGAATTCGAAAAAAAAAAATTAACAACGATAAATTCCATTGCGGACAGTACCTCCCACCCCTCTCTATCTATACGTACAAGCTATGTATTGCGCTATAACCAAAGGTGGCTGACCTCCCGCGACCCTCGCGCTGCTACCAACAGCCAGCAAGTTAACGGCGCAAGGGTGACATTACGGGGCTCCAGCAATACTGGTCGCTGCTCCGTACATAAGTAAAGACTCCGAGCTCCGTTCGAGTGTCGTCTGCCAAGCGCGCTCCGATCAAAATCATTCCAATTTCGAATTTAATTTTTGACGTTTGCGTTTAATATTTAAAAAAAGAACAGCTCTTGTTCTATCCTACAAATTTAAATGCGAACGTTTATATGTTAGTCCTCTTTCACGTAAAAATCACAGAGTTATATAAAACATTGTATGTGTTATAGCTCGTGCCATCCACGAAGACGCGCCCCACTATCCCCCCCTATAGTTTACAGTGTAAGTGTGCAACCTTCCACTAATGTGTGAGTATTGTCGGTACACACTGATTACCTATGAGTGCACACGCACACTGCAATTAATAGACTCGGGTCATACTCTCCGCATCCCGCGCGACTCGACTAGATATTGGTGGGGCGCGTCTTAGTGGATGGCACTATCTATAACACATACTATGTTTTATTCTCGAATAAAAAAATACACATTAAATGAGATTTTACACCCTAGAAAACGCGGGCCACAGCTAGCTATCTATATATATATATACTAGCTGTCCCGCCCAGCTTTGCTCGGGTGAAAAAGTTAAATTGCCCGTAACACGATCGCAGCGCCACCTATCGGGTCCAATTGTAAATCTAAACCATTCTCGAATCCACCTTAAGACACACAGAAAGGGATAGCTTCGCACGGGTGGAAAAGTTAAAATTCCTAAAACTCGATCGCAGCGCCACCTATCGGGTCCAATTTAATATAGCCTATGTTACTCGGGGATAATGTAGCTTTCCAAAGGTGAAAGAATTTTTGAAATCGGTCCAGTAGTTTCGGAGCCTATTCATTACAAACAAACAAACAAACAAACAAATCTTTCCTCTTTATAATATTAGGATAGATATATCATACGTGCATTGCATAAAAATTACGAGTTTTATTTTATTCCTAGCTGTGCCCGCGACTTCGTCCACGCGGAAAAGTGATATTAAGCAGCATTAATTTTTTTCTAAATAAAGTGTAATTTTTTTACAAACTTAGAATGTAATATTAGTTTATATGTATAATAATACTAAAAAATAAGTTTCAAGCTTCTAGCTTCAAAAATTACGTTACTTCCATACAAACTTCCATCCCCTTTTTTTTTTTTTTTTTTTTTTTTCTTTTTTTTTTTTTTTTTTAACGTGGAGAATCCTCATGGATCCCTACCTCCGCGGGGGCGGCGGCAGGGTATGTCAGACTCTTACTGACTAAACTCCACGGGGCCGCAGCCCAACTACCACCAGACCGCTTAGTCGGTGTGTCACGGGATCGCTTTCGCATACGTGCGCGACACACCGGGCGGCAGGCCACCATCGAAGGCGACCTCTCCTCGGGAGCGAGCACTGAGCCCGCCCCAGGCCCGAGGGCCACTCTTGCCTCCGTTCGTGCAATGGCGACAAGCCCCCCCGAGCTTGCCGCCTGGAGGCTCCGCGCAGCCGACCAGACGCCTGACCAGCGCGCCTACCGGCGCGACGAGGATCTTATTCATACCCCGCCGCGCCAAATGTGCCGCAGGGTGTGGAGTGAGGCGAGCGGAGCATACCCCACTACCACGGGCCGGGCCAAAGCCTCCAGCCCGCTACCCTGCAGCCCTCCATTGCCCCGCCACTCCTAGGAGCGACGACGCTGTCGCCACAGCGACCCCCGCAGACCGGCCCGCACCGAAGTGCCCGGGCCGCCTGCACGTCACCTAGCCCTTAGCGGACTGTGACGTCGTGGGCTGCAGAGTGGCAAACAGAGAGAGTGAACTCGATCTTCGCCCGCCTCCTCCCGGCCCACCAACCACACGCCGCCACTCTCGCCAGCAGCGGCGCCATCGCCGAAGCGACCCCCAACGTGCCGACCGCGAAAGAGTCGGAGCGCCGGCATAGTGCCGATACTCCTCCTCCCCGCAGCCCCACCACACGCGCCGCCACTCTTGCGAGCGACGACGCCGTCGCCGAGGCGACTCCCCGCTGACCAACCCGCACCGAAGTGCCCGGGTCGCCTGCACGCCACCTCGCCCCTTCTCGGGCGGTGACGTCGTAGGCTGCAGAGTGGCAAGAAGAGAGAGCAACGCTCGATCTCCGCCCGCCTCCTCCCAGCCCACCCTCCACACACGCCGCCACTCTCACGAGCAGCGTCGCCGTCGCCGAGGCGACCCCCAAACGTACCGGCCGCGGAGGACAGGGAGAACGGCGGACGTGATACCGAATCTCCTCTTCCCCCGCGGCCCCACCGCGCCGCAACAGCGATGCGACCTCGCCGAGGTCGCGATGGACAGGGAGAACGGCGGGACGTGATACCGACACTCCTCTTCCACCGCGACCTCACCTCGGCTCGTAGACCGCAGGGGCGCAGCAGATGAGAGAAGGTCGTGGGCAACTCTCCTCCACCGCTACGAGCAGCTAGGCCAAAGCCTCCAACCCGATTCCCCGCAGCCCACCAACCACGCGCCGCCACTCTCGCGAGCGACGACGCCGTCGCCAAAGCGACCCCCGCAAGCCGGCTTGCACCACAGTGCCCGAGCCGCCTGCACGCCGCCTCGCCCCTTCCCAGACGGCGGCGTCGTGAACCGCAGGGGCGCAGCAGACAGAGAGAGGTGAGCAGTCTCTCTCCACCACCGCTACGAGCAGCTAGGACAAAGCCTCCAACCCGATTCCCCACAGCCCACCAACCACACGCCGCCACTCTCGCGAGCGACGGCGCCGTCGCCGAAGCGACCCCCGCAGACCAGCTTGCACCGAGTGCCCGAGCCGCCAGCACGCCGCCTCGCCTCTTCCCAGACGACGGCGTCTAGACTGAGGGGGCGCGGCAGACTGAGAGAGGGACAGGTCAACTCTCCTCCACCGCTACGAGCAGCTAGGCCAAGCCTCCAACTCGATTCCCCAGAGCCTACTACTGCATGGGCGCGGAGAGCAGCGAGTGGAGAGATCCGGCACTGGAGGTGCACAGCGCGCTGGCTCCCTCCTCCCACTACGGATTCCCCGCAGCCCACCTCCACTGAAGCGGTGGTCGCCGAAGCAACCCCACCTCGGAATAGGGAAAGGAATGGGAATTGGGAAGGTGGGAATGTGGAGAGCGCCCGGAGCTTTCAGTTACGTCTGTTTCTGATGGAACCAGACCAATAGCAGGCGGCAACCTCTAGCAGGATAGTGCTCCGGACTTGCCTTGGGGATCTACGCGACCTGCGCTACTCCCAAGACCAACGCCAAATTGCTCACTCGGAAAAAGTGAACAAAGTAGGTGATGGGCTAGCACCCTTGTAGGAGGACCCCTGGGGGTCACTCCTAGGGGTTCTAGCTCATCCCCCGCCCAAACTTCCATCCCCTATTGCAACCCCTAACAACCCTTATTCGCATTAAAAAGTGGCCTATGTCCTTCCTCAAGCTCTAGGCTATCTCTGTACCAAATTTCATTTAAAACGGTTCAGTAGTTTAGGCGTGAAAAGGTAACAGACAGACAGAGTTACTTTCGCATTTATAATATTAGTAGGGATTGTATGGCTTTGAATATTGACGTTGAGAAATTCACTTTTTGATTTTTTCTCCTATCCTTTGCGTGTTAGATAAAAAAATATTTTAAACAATAAAACAGAGTAATTTGTTATTTTTTAAACAATGATAGCTTATTAACATTGGATATGCTGTAGACAATTTTGCAACAATTCTCGCAACAGATAAGTTCAGGAGAAATTCTTTGACCCGAGCACAATACGTTTTGACCATAGACGAAATGTACTTTCTAAATTCTCTCTGGTATCTAAATGTTAAGATAAGACTGTGGACCAACGCGCTGGGGGACAGATGCAAATTTTATAAATTTGTCTCTTTTACACTATTGAATACGTTGTAGCCTCTGGGTATCTTGTCGGCGTATCTGATGCCTGATAATATCCTCACACCTTCCCACAAGGGTCCCCGAAGGGGTAGGTGTATAGGTAATATCCATACACCCACTTTCCGCCAGAGATATATTCTAGGGGCCAACGTGGCAGATGGTGAGTCCATCGCCGTGGCACAGTCGGGATTCGAACCTGCTATCTTTGTCGAGGCAACTACTCGAACCACTCGGCCACCACGGCTTATATAGCAGTACCATATATCTGATGCAATTTAATATATAGATATATATACATACTGATGAATGTGGACGAAGCGAAAGAGGTATGTAAGTCTAGAGAGAACTGGCGCTCTATACTATCTGCCTACCCCGTTAGGGACAAGGCGTCATGATATATATGTATGTATGTATGTATATATACATACATAGCGCCACGCCGAGTCACTGTTGCAAAGCTTTCAAATAGAACATTAGCGCCAAATCGGTATCCCGAGGCAACGTGCCAAGAAGACTAGCAGCATTGCCACGCTGGATAGCAATGCTGATTCTCTCAGCGAGATATGTTCCAGCCTGTCACGAGAGGTCTCGACTAGACGACGCGAGACCGAGATTTTTATCTCATACATATTATTAGAATCTACATTGCACCCGTGCGAAGCCGGGGCGTGTCGCTAGTTTCAAATAAAATTCAGGGTAGTGCCTGTTGGTCGAGATCCTCTCTAAGGCCAGAGGACTACAGCTGAAAACTGGAGATCAGTTGACAGTGAGATGGGAGCTTGGTCCCAAGTCTAAAATAAAATGTACTAGGGTAACATAAATGCAAGAGTTATTTCTTTATCATTGTAATGTTATAACTGGGGCAAAAAAAAAGTAAAATTCTCATAGATATAAAATCGACAGATCGCGAGCCGTCTACGCCACACTGACAGACAGTCTAACCTATATTTAAGTATACACGGTGTCTGTGTGTGAGTGGGGGTGAGCTGAGCACGTGGCGAGCGTGGGGTGAAGCAACCCCCCGCGCTCTCTGCGCGCCTAGTACATTTCAACATAGCACTGCTTTGGCGTGGTAAATATTTTTTTTTGGCATTTTCTTGTGGACTATTTTAAAAACTTGTTTTGTCACTTGAAAGTTTGATCGAAATCGGTTAAGTAAATTAGGAGTCCATCACAGATAAACAACGTGACACGTAATTTATATATATTAAGATTTACACGCCCCGCCAATTCTCACTGGGGGGGCGCATTGTGGTTTCAACGTTAAAACTGTTACTTACGCAAAATAATAATAATATCCTCATTCTTTCCCACAAGGGTCCCGAATGGGTAGGCAGGAGTGAGGTTACCGCTAGGGATACATTTTAGGTGTCAACGTGACAGATGGCGAATCCATCGCCGTTACTCAAGCACGACTATACATACGCCTTTGAATGTCTTCTCAGACGTATGGAGGTATCTCGATATTTACCTACACCGTAAAGTTCGTGGTACTATTGCTATTCACTGTGATCCTTCATATTTAAATACCATCACGCCTAGTCCCTCGCGGGGTAGGCTAAGAGACTAATTGACCAGTCAATCTATCTCTACGTCCATATGCATAAAACTCTTCAAACATGCGAAATTTTGAAGCCATGTTCGTTGTTAAATCATGGCAGAACGGCTGACCAGATTTGGATGAAATTTGGCACAAAGATAGAATATTAGCCAGATTAACTCCTTGTATTCCAGTAAAGGTATCTCAAATCATGTAAATAAAATTTTACGTCGGTGAAATACGTCTAGTTATTTGATGCAATATAGTGGTCCTCAAACAACACACAACTATTTACACGAAAAAAGATTATCGATCATAGAATTATTGACGGATGTGAGGACAAAGTCAGTCCAGTAGAAAGGGTGGCCGTTTCACCCCTGTTAATAAATATTATCTCTCGCTCACTCTCGGAGTCGCGTCCGCTATTGCCATCTCAAGTGGCATGCAAATGAAAAATCAATGGCAACACTTGTTCTCTTGATCGGGAGCCATAAACTTGACGAAAGTACCAGGAGTCCAGATTAAGTGAGGAATTAAACAATTCGAGACCAACTGCTCGAACATAACTTTTAATAGCAAATTAGCAAACATCTTAGAGGATATGCTCTCCTAGTACTTTCGTTATTATTTCAACTTAAAATGAACAAACGCGCCGAGTCCATTACGGGGTAGGCAGAGTGTGCCAGTCCCTTCTAGGCTTACAGATCTTTTTCACTCCATACATATTCATATCAGTCTCTTCATACACGCTATCCTGTTTCGTGTGACGAGCCTCGAGTATTCGATCGATTTGATCCCGGGAGTTGGATCGTAGTCTATATATATGTATTTATGTACCAACGTGACAGATGGCGAGTCCATCGCCGTTAGTCAAACATACGTCTTTGAATCATCTCAGACGTATGCAGGTTTCCTCTCGATGTTTGCCTTCACCGTAAAGCTCTTGGTGTGACTAATCACTGTACTGTTCAGAAAAACTCACTGGTACAGTCGGGATTCGAATTTGTAATCTCTATGTTGCAGGCAACTACTCGAACTACTCTGCCACCAGGGCTCATAATTGACATAATGAATATTTTACATACAAATATATATTAATATATACCTCACCCTACCCCGAAATAATGTAGCTTCTCACTTGTGAAATAATATCTTATTTCGGTTATGTTATAGCCGTAATGGCATAGCGGTTCGGGTAGTTGCCTGAATCGGAAAGATTGCACGTTCGAATGCCGACTGTACCAATGAGTTTTTTTGAACTTAAGTACAGGGATTGGTTACACCACGAGTTTTACGATTCGAAGTTGTGTTGCCAACGCTTGCATTTCGCACATAATTTTTTTCACACTAATTTGGAAAACAATATTTTTGCATTAGATAGCCCGTTTGCTATGGAAGCAATATATAGGCTTATATATTGTAATTATAGTACCTAAGCGGATATTTACATTTTTACGCGAGGCGCATGTACTATTAAATAATTTCTTAGCGCAAAAACGGCCCTATGCTCTACACATAACCTTGATTTTTGTATAACTTCAAATACATACACACACACATAGATCAACTAGGGATTACAAAAATTTTCGTAAATTTTCACGTGTTCCATATTCAAAATTCCTTACCGGCCAGTGCCGTGGTCACCCATCCAATAGATTAGAGTAACTTAAAAGCCTCAATTTCTTGTTTCGTGTGTTTATAATATAACCTACAATCATACATATAATTTTCAATAGTTAAACACTCACACGTACAGCTAACTTCACGTTTGTTTGTGTGTACAGTAAGCCGACCGAGCGGTCTTGATCTTCTGTTTTCGTAAGGATTTTTTTTATTTCAATACCTAACCGCACAGACGACGGAGCTTTGAAAAGATATTGGCGCAGCTTTTGAAGAGCATTTCGTATGTATGGTGGAAAAACTGTGTGGGTTAAGGAACTAATTAGGCCGAATAATGCCAGCGTAGCCATTAAACTTCGATATAGATAGCGCCGTCCACGAAGACGCGCCCCACTATTCTTCCCTATAGGTTTCAGTGTAAGTGTGCAACCTTCCACTAATGTGTGAGTATTGTCGGTACACACTACAATTAATACACTCGGGGTCATGCTCCCCGCATCCCGCGACCCCCTTGACTACTAATCGGTGGCCTTGTGTAATTGGTGACGTGCCTTCGTGAATGGTACTATCTATAGTGGTTGTTGACAATTTTGCGCAGTTTTACTAAAGGATTTGTTAATTGCATTGCGTGCATCACGTCATAAGAGCGTCAATTCTGAATGAATGATTACATTCAAGAATATAGTATTTTGAGCCAGTTTCTGGGGTCAAACATGATTTGCTATTGCAATAATTACTCAAGAATACGAAGAACCCGGTACTCTTACTTTCTAAAAAGATTCTACAGTTATTTATTGGAAGGTTTTTATAATATTATTCTAATTAACACCTAAAATAGGATAAAAAAAACGCGTGGCACTCGGGGACTGCCGCGGTAAAGCTAGTGCTTAGCATTTTATATCAACTTATGCAATTCACCTATATACTTTCTCACAAACAGCTGCTTACGTACTAGGCATGCCTTTTAAGTTCTGTCGTTTCCATATTTCCCGGCAATTTTGAATTTGGAACTGTTCTATATTCGAATGTGTTTAAATTTTGAAGGTTTTATTTTCGTTACGGAATTTCTTGATTCGGTCGCCGCGCTCAAATCCCGGGATAAGAGCTATACAATAGCTTGAAAAATATTACACACATAATTTCATTACGCCGAGGCACCGAGTTAAAAATTAAAATAATTTTGAATGTTGCAACCAAAAACTATAAACAAAAATAAAACAGATAGCAAGTACCAAGACGACTCAATCGGCGTACATATCTAGACGCGGGGCGCACACTCGCATTTTATTGTCTCCATATACGTGCGTACGTCAGTGTGTGTGGGTTCAACACGCTCTCTACACCGTCGTGGCTAAGGTAATAGCTGACTTTTGTCATACGTTTTTTTTTTTATCAACTTTTTTAACCGTAGACCAGCATCGGTACCTCGGCTTTGGTAATTATTTTCCAACTGGTTTTTGCGCGGTTTTTTATACACTGCCGGGTTAAAGGTATTTACTTATTTCGCTGTGAGGATACAATAATGTTCTTACCACTAATATTTTCATATTTTTTATAACGAAATGTTGACAATACGGATGTAAGACGGTGCAAATGTAAAGTCAACGACAATGACTGATAGGGTTGCCACCTTTTTTTTGCAATTAAAAGTACTTTTTTTATAAAACGTACAATTTATTTTTCTTTATTATTATATACTCCTCATCAGAAAAATCTAAACACCATGAGGTATTATTAATTATTAAACGCCATTTGACATATATACCTAAATACACACATTATTCTGATAATCCTTACAAAACATACACTTGCAAGGTGTATAGATTTTTCTGATGAGAAGGGTATTTAAAAATAAGTATATATTTAATATATTTAGTTTGTATTAAAATAGTATCTCGACTAAACAATTGCACAGCATTGGTTTATAAGATACTAGCTGTCCCGCCCAGCTTCGCTCGGGTAAAAAAGTTAAATTGCCCGTAACACGATCGCAGCGCCACCTATTGGGTCCAATTGTAAATCTAAACCATTCTCGAATCTAGCTTAAGACACACAGAAACACACAGAAAGCTTCGCCCGGGTAAAAAGGTAAAATTCTTGAAACTCGATCGCAGCGCCACCTATCGGGTCCAATTTAATATAGCCTATGTTACTCGGGGATAATGTAGCTTTCCAAAAGTGAAAGAATTTTTGAAATCGGTCCAGTAGTTTCGGAGCCTATTCATTACAAACAAACAAACAAACAAACAAATCTTTCCTCTTTATAATATTAGTATAGATCTACAGAAACTACAATATGCGAAATAAATTATTTTCGTGTGCTTTATTGTTCTCATAAGGTATAGAGTTTTCCTGAAATAACGTACAATACTTTATTATAGCCGTGGCGGCCAAGTGGTTCGAGTAGTTGCCTGCGACACAAAGATCGCAAGTTCCAAGCCCGACAGTACCAATGAGTTTTTCAAACTTAAGTACAGTGAGGCACACCACGAGCTTTTGCGGTGAAGGAAAACATCGAGAGGAAACCTGCATACGTCAGAGAAGACATTCAAAGGCTGATGTATAGTCGTGCTTGAGTAACCTATAATATACCTCCGGTGGAAAGTGGGTGTATTACCTTTACACTTCTGCCTACCCCTCGTGGTGAGGCGTGAGGATATATTATATATTTTCTTCCTTGTACTGTTTACCTGGGAGCTTTATTGGGCTGGGAGGGTTGTGGGGTCTCTTTTAATTCGACGGCCCTCTGGTCTAGTGATTAGAGGATCTAGATCCTAACTGCCAAACGTTTACCTATATATAATATATATATATATATATATATATCCTCACGCCTTCCCACAAGGGTCCCCTAAGGGGTAGGCAGAGGCGTATAGGTACCCACACACCCACATTCCGCCAGAGGTATATTAGGTGCCAACGTGACAGATGGCGAGTCCATCGCCGTTACTCAAGCACGACTATACATACGGCTTTGAATTGCTTCTCAGACGTATGCAGGTTTCCTCTCGATGTTTTCCTTCACTGTAAAGCTCGTGGTGTGACTAATCACTGTACTTAAGTTCAGAAAAACTCATTGGTACAGTCGGGATTCGAGCTTGCGATCTTAGTGTCGCAGGCAACTACTCGAACCACTCGGCCACCACGGCTCACCTATATATCTATCCATATTAGTAAATATACCGTTCTCATCACGCCGAATCCCTAACGGGGTAGGCAGAGAATTATTAAGCTCGTGGTGTGAATAATCACTGTACCTGCTCAAGTTTAGCAAAACTCATCAGTTCAGTCTGTCAGTTCAGAATACGAACTTGCAATGTTTGGGTTGCAGGCAATTATTTGAACCACTCAGCTACCACGTCGCTGTTTTACTCATAATATAAACACGACTAATGTAATACAGCACCAATTAACTTAATTCTTTTAGAACAACCACAAAGGGTCTACTAAAAAGGGTAGGTAAGTCTAGAGAGAGCTGGCGCTCTGCTCTGCCTACGCCGTTAGGGGTTCTTCGTGATGATATACAAATATATAAATGATCTAGTTGTCCCGCCCAACTTCACTCGTGTGAAAAATTTAATTTCCTGAAGCACGGTTGCAGCGCCACCTATCGGGTCCAATTGTGAACCTAAACCATTCTCGAATCCACCTGAAGACACACAGAAAATTTCATTAAAATCGATCCAGCCGTTTAGGCGGAGTTCAGTGAGACATGCAAAGAATATATATATATATATATATATATACTAGCTGTCCCGCCCAGCTTCGCTCGGGTGAGAAAGTTAAATTGCCCGTAACACGATCGCAGCGCCACCTATTGGGTCCAATTGTAAATCTAAACCATTCTCGAATCTAGCTTAAGACACACAGAAACACACAGAAAGCTTCGCCCGGGTAAAAAGGTAAAATTCCTAAAACTCGATCGCAGCGCCACCTATCGGGTCCAATTTAATATAGCCTATGTTACTCGGGGATAATGTAGCTTTCCAAAGGTGAAAGAATTTTTGAAATCGGTCCAGTAGTTTCGGAGCCTATTCATTACAAACAAACAAACAAACAAATCTTTCCTCTTTATAATATTAGTATATATATAAAGACTAGCTCTGCCCGCGACTTCGTCTGCGTGGAATAATTAATTTAGGCAGCATTTTTTTGATATCTATTTAGCTTCATTTTGGATATGTTTAGTGAACCTTACCACATATATTACTGAAAGCCACATCTAAATCGGATAAGCCGTATTTGAGATAGGCGTGCACAAACGCACAGACAAACAAATAAACAGACAAAAATTCTAACAATAATTATTTTGCGTGCTATTTGCGTTGATAAAGGTCCGAATATTATTATTTTTAGTACTCTAAACCGACGAGCATGTATGAAGACACTGATGAATGTGGACGAAGCGAAAGAGGTATGTAAGTCTAGAGAGAACTGGCGCTCTATACTCTCTGCCTACCCCGTTAGGGACTCGTGATGATATGTATGTATGATATTATTTTGTCTCGTATATCTTCCATGTACAGACAGCGATCCGTTACCTGGTGTTGCAAGCGTCCATAGGCGGCGGTAACCGCTTACCATCAGGCGGACCGCATGCTTGTTTGCCACCCGTGTGGTATAAAAAACACTACCGTATTTTTGTCTTAGATATATTAACGTGCCAACGTGACAGATGGCGAGTCCATCGCTGTTACTCAAGCACGACTATACATACGCCTTTGAATTTCTTCTCAGACGTATTCAGGTTTTCTCTCGATGTTTTCCTTCGCCGTAAAGCTCGTGGTGTGACTAATCACTGTACTTAAGTTCAGAAAAACTCATTGGTACAGTCGGGATACGAAATTACAATCGTTGTGTTGCAGGCGACTCGAAATATTCGATTAAAAACTATAACATCGTAAGTATGTATGTATGAAAGTGTACGAAATATTTAAAAATCGAACATCTCAAAAATTACCTCGCTACTCATTGCATACGAAAGGTAACAAATACGTTGGTACATAATGATCAGAAAAGTCGCGTTATTTTGTTCCTAACACTGCGCTAAAAAGCAATTCAAATTCATATTATTTGTAATTTTCACTTACGGAGTTATCTCTGTGTCCCGCGCGCGTAATAATAAATAATGAGCGTTTGTGTGCGTGCGCTTGTGCATGTGTTAAGCAGAGTTCGTGCTGCCTTTGAACGCAATCCAATTTCGATTGTTCACTTGACTGTTTAGTGATGATTAGTAAGATTATTAATTTTATTTATATTGATACTGATGAAATGATATTAATTATTACTTATTATATTATTAGGAATTAGGAAGCCGTGATGGCCGAGTGGTTCGATTAATTGCTTGCGATACAAAGATCGCAATTGCGAATCCCGACTGTACCAATGAGTTTTTCTGAACTTAAGTACAGTGATTAGCCACACCACGAGCTTTACGGTGAAGGAAAACATCGAGAGGAAACCTGCATACGTCTGAGAAGAAATTCAAAGGCGTATGTTTAGTCGTGCTTGAGTTACGGCGATGGACTCGCCATCTGTCACGTTGGCACCTAAAATATGTCTCTGGCGGAAAGTGGGTATGTGGATTCTACCTATACACCTCTGCCTACCCCTTCGGGGACTCTTGTGGGAAGGCGTGAGGTATTAAATTGTGCATATTTCGTAAGTCGTGGCACTTTTCTTAAGCATTCAGTGGAATAACTTGATATCAATTTGAACATTAATAGACTGTTATTTAGCTTATTGTAGCTTCATTACTGACTGGAGTAGTCTTGTGTAAATACTACTTGTAAAAAACGTACTTGTCAATTCGTACAGTACTGTATTATATCTGTTTATGAATATGCTGCAAAATCACGCTTAAAATCATCATCATCATATTATCACGCCGAGTCCCTAACGGGGCAGGCAGAGAGTATAGAGCGCCAGTTCTCTCAGACTTACATACCTCTTTCTCTTCATCTACATTCATCAGTCTCTTCATACATGCTCGCGGGTTTCGAATACTCTTGACGTTCCCTTCCTTGAGCTTCCGATCGATTTGATCTAGGTTGTTGGAACGTGGTCTGCTACTTCAAGTTTAAAATCAGACAAATAATACATTGCGTATACAAACACTAAACAAAATCCAACTCGACTAATCACTAGCTTAAACTGACTTAGCATCAAGTACAAAACACAAAGCAAACGCTCCTCGAACTGCTGATAGCCCCTTATCTCATCTACTACTACGTCAACAGACTGCACCTGTCCTTGTCTAGCGCGCGTCTGCCGAATACGCGCGTCACCCTCCCACGCTGGCACTTTTCCCTCATTCAATAGCGCCGTATAGCGCTGCCTCTCTCGCACTAATGAATTAAATCAACATCGATGCTGCCTCTCGATCGGCGCGTTCCATATTTGAAATTATTTCCAAATATGTATTTTTTTTTACTTTATTTTTGGACTTCGCTGTGTTAGCGGCCTGTATTATATAGGTGATCAATGAATGCTTATCCATAGTTTGTAGCTTGTTTTCTTTACGCAGAGCTAGGAGCGTAAATTAAAATGAGCGGGCGAAGAATAGAAGTAATTAAAATAGGTACTTTGATTAAGAATATTATTCTTTACTTACAAGACTCACGACGAAGCGCGCCAAACCTTATTGACAGCTGTCATAGGCAAAGGACGCACATCATTGGCTATTGACAGTCAGTATAGATAGATTCTATTCGAGGGGGTCGCGGGATGCGGGCAGTATGACCCGAGTCTATTAATTGTAGTGTGCGTGTGCAGTCATAGGTAATCAGTGTGTACCGACAATACTCACACATTAGTGGAAGGTTGCACACTTACACTGTAAACTATAGGGAAGGATAGTGGGGCGCGTCTTCGTGGATAGCACTATCTATAATCCTAACGACCTTACATTGTATTTTTCTCCAAGCCTTCATTCAGGGTCATCATTAATAAAAAAAAAAGTTATCTAACAATGAATTATATTTAGATTGCCCAATCTGAAATTATTATTATTCTGTCTTAGACGTCATGCCCAACACTTACCCGCTTTAATAATAGAGACAGTTTGACTTATGCCGAGTCCCTCACGGCGTAGGAGTCTCCTAGCGCCAGTTCTCTCTAGACTTAGATACAACGCTTCGTCCTGTCATCAGCCTCGAAGTCCTCATCCTTGGGTGTATGTATCAAGCTGACTCCGTACCCTTTGATAAAAGGTATCGCAATAAATCCCTTTCAAAATGACAAAACAAATCTGGATTTTATTTTGTTCGTGACTAAAGGAGTAACATTTAAAAAAACTTTGATCTGAGTTCAGTGACCTCCCTACAGACCGAATATTCCATATTAATATGAATGAATAAAATAAAGTGAATATATTATATCGCGTCGTGGTGTTCGAAATTCGAATTTTTGAATTTCGAATCCCGATTGTACCAAGTTGTTCTAAAATTAAGTACAGTGATTAGTCACACCACGAGCTTTACGGTGAAGGAAAACATCGAGAGGAAGCCTGCATACGTCTGAGAAGAAATTCAAAGGCGTATTTAAAGTCGTTATATAGTCGCCATATTACACGTTGACTCGTCATATACATATCTCCGTCGAAATAAGGCTTTTGTTACTGCCTACCCCTTCGGGTGTTTTCAGGGCAGGCGTGAAGATAAATATCGTATGTATACAATCAATCATGGAAACGTCAAGAGTACTCGAAACCGGCGGACATGTATGAAGGCACTGATGAATGTGGACGAGTTATGTGTCTAGAGATCTGGCGCTCTATTCTCTCTGCTTACCCCGTTAGGGACTCGTGGTGAAATATTACGCTCACGTTGATTAACTTGTTTCTGGATGTTAGATTGACTTCCGGTAGTTCCTCTTTTCTTCATTCTAGTGTCAATTTAATTAATTTCTCAATGATTTTCTATACATCTCGAACAGTTCTTTTTACCCTAAAACAAAGAGTTTAAAAACCTTCATGGCTAATATTTAAATGTGTATCAAAAAAAAAAAACACAAACGTATTTATACAATGTTATCAGTTTAATAGTATACGAGATCTTTGAATGAACTTTTAAGAAAATTTCCCTCGTTCGATATTTAAAATAATGTTCTAGATTTAAATAATGAATTAAAAAGTTTCGGATATAGTGATGTGAGCACGGCGTTACATAAGTCCGAATTGATTAATGTTAATAAAAATAAATAAATATCCTCACGCCTTCCCACAAGGGTCCCCGAAGGGGTAGGCAGAGGTGTATAGGTAATACCCACACACCCACTTTCCGCCAGAGGTATATTAGGTGCCAACGTGACAGATGGCGAGCCCATCGCCGTTACTCAAGCACGACTATACATACGCCTTTGAATTGCTTCTCAGACGTATGCAGGTTTCCTCTCGATGTTTTCCTTCACCGTTCAGCTCGTGGTGTGACTAATCACTGTACTTAAGTTCAGAAAAACTCATTGGTACAGTCGGGATTCGAACTTGCGACCTTTGCGTCGCAGGCAACTGCTCGAACCACTCGGCCACCACGGCTATTTAATTAATTTCTAATGAACACTATTTAATAATAGTATTAATTCTTTTTAAATTCAAGTCTTCCTCGACTCTACCCAATGGATAAACGTATGAAGAATTCACCTGTTCCTGTTTGGTGCAAAATTACAGATTGTGTATACTGTCACTTAATACAAGACTTGACTGTACTTTTAATTTCCTCTCAACATACATAGATTTCCTCATGACGTTTCCCTTTACCGTAAAGCTTAATGGTTTAAAAGAAATTCAAAGACGTATTTATTAGTGCTTGAGTATCGGCAATGGACTCGCCATCCGTCACGTTGGCATCTAAAAGATTAATGCGGCGAAGAGTTGGTGTGTGGGTACAACACACCTCTGCACCTTTCGGTAATGTTTGAAAGACGTGAAGATATACTTTAAAGTCACATTATATTATATGTTATCAATCAAATCAATCAATATATTTTTATTTCACATAGGCCTAGGTGGGCACTTATAAAACGTGGAAATAGGTGCACGGTTCGGGTTGGTCGTTTCCATGGAGAAGAACCTACAAGAAACTCCATGGTTACTCTTTTCAAATCATTAGGCATAAAAAAAAAATTACAGCAATAGTACCCAAGTATGGGGGAACAACGTGTATATCTCCACATTTCGCTGGATTAATATTTTAGATGCCAACGTGAGGGATGGTTATCAGAGCATTACATGGTACATCAAGTTACAGAATTGCGTTTAGACTGAAACTTAGGAAATTGAAAATTGGCAAAATGGGTTCGTAGAAAAATTTGAATGAGCTTCACGTTTTGTCTATGGGTCGATCGAATAAAGACGCAGTGCAAGATGTTTCAATAACATCACGGTAAATAAAGATTGTGTGCATGCAAATGTCTTGTAAAGAACTGATTATAATACTCTCGCCATAAATTAGATCTAATCCCAATTTCTTTGAACCTCCTCCATAAATTATAAAGACGAAAGTTGTGTTCTTTGAATCTATCGATATTCGTAACTCTATCGCACCAAAGCTGCTGAACGGAATTGGATGCAATTTGGCACAGAGATTATCAGCTGGATAACTACCCCTTAGGATATACAATGACGTATTCCAGTGAAACAAATCTCTTAGCTAATGTACCATTACAAGCCTTGCAAATTTAGATTCTTGCAACTGACAACGGTTTAAGGGAATTTATAACTCTGACCAGATGATCGTGATCTCTTCATACTCGTAGATTTTGTATCTTCACGCCTCCCCACAAGGGTGCCCGAAGGGGTAGGCAGAGGTTTGTAAGTAGTACCCACACACCCAATTTCCGCCGGAGATATATTTCCGGTGCCAACGTGACAGAAAGCGAGTCCATCCCTGTTCAAGCACGACTATACATACGCCTTTGATTGTCTTCTCAGACGTATGTAGGTTTTCTCTCGATGTTTTCCTTCACCGTAAAGCTCGTGGTTTGACACCACTTGTCATATTTGTGTAACAGGCAATTGAACCACTGGCCGCCATGGCTCTTACTACAAATTCGATTTTAATCAATATTTTTGCATTTAGTTACCCTGATTATTGGGGTAGGCTAAACGCTAGGTAACTACATGCTGCAACTAATAGGAGCGGAGTATTCATGAAAAATGTTGCAAAATTGGGGAAATTGTTGCCAAATAAATGAAATTTTACACGATTGAAACCGCAGGGTACATCTAGTCTTAATCTAATGTAAGTAAAAACAGTAAAGATCTCGCTTCTCCGTTGAAGCGTCAAATGGCCTCCAACGACATTGCTTTCTCCGACTTTCTCTCGAACTGTAACTTCAGTCTGCACCGTTCATTTGAAAGTTACATCGGTGTCGTCCTGAAATTTCGACTCAAAATCAAATTCCTCACGCCTTCCCATAAGGCTCTCCGAAAGGGTAGGCAGAGGTGTACAGGTCATACCCACACACCCACTTTCCGCCAGAGATATATTTTTAGATGCCAATGTGACAGATGGCGAGTCCATCGCCGTTACTCAAGCACGACTATACAGCCTTTAAATTTCTTCTCAGACCTATGTAGGTTTCCTCTCGATGTTTTCCTTCACCGTAAAGCTCGTGGTGTGACTAATCACTGTACTTCAGTTCATAAAAATTCGTTGGTACAGTCGGGATTCGAACTAGCGACCACTCAGCCATCACGGGTTTATAATAATAAATAATATATCCTCACGCCTTCCCACAAGGGTCCCCGAAAGGTTTTTTCAAAATATTTTATTTCACATAGGCCTAGGTGGGCACTTATAAAACATCGAAGAAGGTGCACGGTTCGTTCGGTCGTTTCCATGGAGAAGAACCGGCAAGAAACTCCATGGTTACTCTTTCCGACTGATACGTTGCATCAGTAGATCAGCTTATATAGTTAGACATTCAGGGGATCAGTTACAATTAATGTACATACATACATACATATCATCACGCCAAGTCCCTAGCGGGGTAGGCAGAGAGTATAGAGCGCCAGTTCTCTCTAGACTTACATACCTCTTTCGCTTCGTCCACTTTCATCAGTCTCTTCATACATGCTCGTCGGTTTCGAGTACTCTTAACGTTCCCGTCCTTGAGAGTCCGATCGATTTGATCCAGGTAGTTGGAACGTGGCCTTCCTCTGCCTCTTCTTGCACACACTTTTGCTTTGTATATCTGTTTCGTCAATCTTTCTTCGCTCATCCTTTCTATGTGTCCAAACCAACGTAACATGCCTTTCTTCATCTTTACAATCACGCCCTCATTCACGCCAGTTGATTTGCGAATCTCTTCATTGCGGACTCGATCTAAAATCGTTACTCCGCACATTTTTCGAAGCGATCGCATCTCAACTGCATTCAAGCTATTTTCATACTTCCTCTGACATACCCAGGATTCGCTGCCATACAACAAGGCAGGTACCAATATCGCGTTGTGGACAGCAACTCGAGCATTCTTGCTCAGACTTTTACTGCCCATCAACGCCGACATGGCCCCATTCACCTTATTTCCGGCAGTTATCTTTCTTTCAATATCTTTTTCATACTTTCCATCTCGTGTGAACATGCTTCCAAGATATACAAATTCATTCACTTGCTCTAGAATTTGCCCATTTACCGATATAGCACACTCGGTCACTTGTTCATATCTTTCGAATACCAGAACCTTAGTCTTGCCAGCGTTTAGGCGCAGCCCCTTCTTTTCACATTCCTCTTTCATTATGGTAACTAGTGACTGCAGTTCGCCCTCTGATGACGCCAGTAAGACCGCGTCATCCGCGTATAATAGGCAGTTGACCACTAAGTTTCCCATTTTCACTCCACATCCGTGCGTTCTTAGTGATCTCAGACAGTTATCTAGATATATAATGAACAGCCAGGCAGACATGATACACCCTTGTTTGACCCCCGACTTCACATCAAACCAGGGTGACATCTCACCGTTAACCCTAACGCACGCCTCGCTATCACTATAGAGTGATTTCACGGCATGCAGTAGGGAACTGCTCACTCCATATCCAGGCAACACGTCCCAGAGTTCCTTTCGTACGACTCTATCAAATGCCTTCTCCAAGTCGACGAAAGCGCAGAAAACCCTTTGGTTAATATCCAAAAACTTTTCCGCGATTCCGCGAAGCGAGAAGGTTTGATCAATACATCCTCTTCCTGCACCTCTTTCGCATCGTCTACACTCATCGCTCCTCCAAAAATGCGTGGCGGTTGCCAGTACTTTTGACCTACACTTTGGTTCAAACAAAACTCTTCGAACCTGCAATCTGACGACGTTGTAGGTGACTATATAAACACCTCCACGGCTCGTTGGAACCAGTCCAGCAACGCTCTAAGCCGAGGACCGTACGCCACAGGGGGTGCCATTAGTGGCTTAGTACATTAAAGTGCCTGGCTGGAGGCCTAGGTCTCGCCTTTGCCCGGTTAAGTAGCAAAAGTTTCCAAAACTCACGCTACAAGAGACAAAAAAATGCTCTTTGGATATCTTTTACGCCTTATACGGCTATATAAGATTTAAGATTGAACCAATTTCAGATCATCAGCTGGTCCATCAGCATCCTCGTCTAAGCCCAAATTCAATTCAGTAGATACTGTTGCTATCAACCGCCTTTCCTTTGATTAAATATCCTGCCAATTTAGTCTTAAGTGCTTCTAATCCAATTATACCCATTTAGAGCATTAATTCCATGTTGAATTGCCATCGTTGCTTCGGCTAAATGTACACAGAGATAACTTTACAATAGCAATTGATTTATAAAGTTTCAATTGCTCCACTACGTTATCGTAACGACCTTAAGACGATACGGAATCGCCACTTGACCGTTGAAACTTGATTTTGGTCCATTGTGGCCGCTCGGATGTGATTGACCTAAGACAACGACCGGTTTTTCACTATTAATCACTCTGACATAATCTAATCGTGTAATATATCCGAACTTGCCGCCGCGGCCCGCCCGAATACGAGCCGAGCAGCCACGAAGTTTCCCGAGTGCCTGACAGTTCGTCACTCGTCCGTCACAGAGCGGCACACTTCTCTTATGTATTGGGTTGGATTACATAGGTGCAGTGTACGCGCCGTCGCGCCGGTAACTCTAGCGTTCTCTTTTCAAAACTATTTACGTTGCAGTTTCAAATTCGATATCGTTCGCCTACGATCGGTAGCGCCAGTCGATGTCGATATAACGAGTAGCGTAAGCGGACGCGTATATTGTTTTGCTCATCAGTCTATCGATTTGCCGGCTGCTATTAGCCGATAGGCAATATTTTTACGCGCATTTGGCTGTCGAGCGGCAGGCGTGCGGTGCAGCGGACGCTATGAACACGCGAAGTTTTCAGGTCAGGTGTCCGCTGCCATGGATCGTGCTCGATTTTCTCCGGGGCGGCTGTGTTCGGAGTTTTCCCCGGCGCACGTGTCCGTACTGTTTACGTGTAGCGCTTAGTACATTGTGCGAGCTAGCTAAGTGCGGAGTCATTGACACGCCGGCATGACACACATTCCGCTTTGACTGACGGAACGCCAACACGTCCGCGGTTTCTTGCTGAATATCTTTTTTTTTTTAATCGTATTGTATTGTCTAATTTTACAACTAGCTGTTATCAGTTTAATTATAAGCTTTTAGAGCAGTGCGGCGGCGTGTGTGTGCATTGCAAGGTTCGCGCGTGTATTGTTTAGGTCGGCTATCAGTGTGTGCCCGTGATAACGATGTGACTCAAGGCAGTCTCCTTGGGATCTCTCGCCAATTGTGGGATTTTCCGGTTTGATTGACAATTGTGCGCGTTTTTGTTCAGTGTCTTTTCAGGCGCGACGCTTTTTTGTCCTTAAATGTGTTTAAAATTTGTAGTGAATTATTTGCCATTCGCGCGGCTTCCGTGTTCATATAATATACATTAATTAATATGTGTGAGAGATACAGTATGCCAATGACACGTTATAAAATAATTTAGAATGATTTTAACATTTTGTGTCTCATTCCATTTTCAAATAGGGCGCTAATTACGCAAACAAATATTTATCCGTCAAATCGTTCGGGCAGCGCTATACCCCATTCGAATTTCAAATATTAAATGTAAGACGTAACGCGCACGTCACTACGACGTCGACAGTATGGCGCAAAATTTTGAAAAGACGCTCTCCTGAGCGTAGCGTGGCAGGTTCCATGGATACGTCTGTATTTATAGATGTATGTAATATTTGATTTGCGCACACGTAGTTTACCTACATACCCGTGGCGGCCGCAGTCGAGCTATGTACATCTTGCACTATGTAGGACGGATATAACAATATCAGCGCGGCTATGTGTGCGTACCACAGTAATGAGCGCTCTATGTGCTAAGAAACAGTAAAAAGTATGGCGCGAACGCGGGGAGTGGCAACGCCGCATGCGTTCGAGGCCTTGTCCGTCCCGTGAAAACAATAGCTGTCTTTATAATTTTTTCATGTTTTTCGTGTAATTTGTACAAATATGAATATTCGATTGCGATGAATGATGAATATTCACGTCCGAACGGGTACGATTTGCAGATATTTCGTTAAATTCGTGTGTTTAAAAAGATAATTTTATCAAATATGTAGGTATCAGACTAAACTTATATAAAGATATATGTATGTATATCAAGTTACATCAATGCTCTAGTTCACTGAACTCGGTGAATTGCAATATTATTGCAACAATATACAGAATAAAATCAAATTTATCAATATGAGCAACTTAGCTGCCGTATCGTTTTAGGATATCTTAAATCCAAATTATTACTTACCCGTCGCCTCAAATGGAGCAAGAATCAATAAATCGATGATAAAACACAAACATCGCTAACGAAAATAGCCGATGCATAGAAAAAAATAGTAACCGAAGTTGACCTTTTCGAACGTGGCGTTTACTAGCTCGGCCAGCTGACGCGGCGTTGCCAGCCCGACGGCTCGCGTCCGTATCAACCGCCTTATCGCTTCTAACGCCGCCGCATTAGATCTACAGTCGCGTGGCAACGCCTAAGTATATAAGGGATTTAGGACGTTCTCTTCACTCGACGATGACACTTCCCGCGCGAAAAATTCGAAATGCTTTTTATCAGTCGCGTTCGTGACGCGATGGCTCCGCTAGTGAAGTTTTGCGGTCGATTTTACGAGCATTTAAAATATGGAACGCAATGTTCCTTCGTGTGTAGTGTAGTCGGATACACATAATAATATTGATTTTGAATTTTAAATTGGCTTAGACGACGGTTTTAAACTGAATTCGTATAGATAATTAATCATACAAACCAAAGTGCCCAAAGTTAGTAAAAAAAAACATAGATAATATATTTACATATTTATTTATAATTATACACATCTATATACGATATACGTGCAGTCAAAATAAGAAAGTGAAAATTTAAGTGAGAAAGGCCACAGAATACAACAATCACAAAGTGAGTGCCAGTGAAAAGTACCAGGAGATTAGAACGCGCTAGTTCCATTCCTTTTGGAAAGTTCAAATCGGACTCGAGCATTATACGTGTGACATAGAATGATGGCGCGGTGACAAGGTGGCCTACATGCCGGTGGCGCTGGGCTCGCTCGGCGGCGAGGGCGAGTACCGGGAGTACGGCCACCATCTCTCGCCGCACCACCCGGCGCATCCGCCGCAGCTTTACCATGAGTACGCGCCGCCGCCGCCCATGTACCACCCCATGCCGGAGCCCTACTTTAGGTAAAGCTCCTTGTTGCTCTGCTCGCCTAGTACATTGCGCCTCATGTATTTGCCGTTTCCACTACAAGATCATCTTAAAACTTACTTAATTATTCTACGTTACCATGAGTACGCGCCGCCGCCGCCCATGTACCACCCCATGCCAGAGCCCTACTTTAGGTAAAGCTCCTTGTTGCTCTGCTCGCCTAGTACATTGCGCCTGATTTGCCGTTTTCACTACAATATCATCTTAAAACTTACTTAATTATTCTACTGGACGTTAACTTACATACAAGTGATCTTGAAGCCGTAGTGGCCGAGTGGTTCGAGTAGGCCTGCGACACAAAGGTCGCTAGTTCGAATCCCGTCTGTACCAATGAGTTTTTCTGAACTTAGTACAGTGATTAGTCACACCACGAGCTTTACGGTGAAGGAAAACATCGAGAGGGAACCTGAGAAGAAATTCAAAGGCGTATGTATAGTTGTGCTTGAGCAACGGCGATTGAATAGCTTCTCTGACTTAAGCAGGTTTCCTCTCGATGTTTATAATATGTTGTAACAATAAATCTTGTTTATATTTTCTGAAAAGAAACCCCATAAAATCATACTTCTATGTGAGTATAACTCCCTTTAATAATGTTGTCATTGTGTTATCTTTGGAGCTATTTGTCTTATTGCATCGTCATGAGGATATATTCACAACACGCTTTTACATGAAGAAGACACCTGTTCTATTTTCTGAAACAGTATATAAAAATATGTATAGTGGGTATATATATATGACAATGACAATGGAACATTGTCTGCTCATCGAAGCGCAGCGGTGACCTTACATCCTTGGCGGAGTCACGTGTTTTATCCAATCCTTTTCGCTGGGATTTTTCAAACAGTTATATGTGCCTCATATTGTAACATCAGATCTCAGAAAAAATTAGGACATCTCACACAAAGCCAACTGACCCTAAACTAGGCAGAGCCTGTACTATAGGTATCGGCGACTGATATACACACTTATATAGATGTAACAACAATAATATTGTGGACATCTCACACAAAGCCAACTGACCCTAAACTAGGCAGAGCCTGTACTATAGGTATCGGCGACTGATATACACACTTATATAGATGTAACAACAATAATATTGTGGACATCTCACACAAAGCCAACTGACCCTAAACTAGGCAGAGCCTGTACTATACGTATCGGCGACTGATGATATTGTAGACATCACAGCCACTGTCGTCATGTTTCCTCGGGAGATATATTTAGTTGCCGTAATTTCTTTCCCAAAATATGCCAGCTTGTTGTCTCTGTTTTCCTTACTCGTTAAATAAACCCCAATTCTTAGGGCAAAACGATTTCTTTTTAATTCTACATTTCGAACTCCAAATGCATGGTTCTCAAATATAATATAAAATAAATGTTATTTACTATAATTATAAAGCATAAAAATAAATAAACTAAGATACTAAGAGCCGTGGTGGCCGAGTGGTTCGAGCAGTTACCTGCGACGCAAGTTCGAATCCCGACTGTACCAATGAGTTTTTCTGAACTTAAGTACAGTGATTAGTCACACCACGAGCTTTACGGTGAAGGAAAACATCGAGAGGAAAGCTGCATACGTCTGAGAAGACATTCAAAGGTGTATGTATAGTCGTGCTTGAGTAACGGCGATGGACTCGCTATCTGTCACGTTGGCACCTAATATACCTCTGGCGGAAAGTGGGTGTGTGGGTTTTACCTATTCACCTCTGCCTACCCCTTCAGAGACCATTGTGGGAAGGCGTGGGGTTGAGCTGGTAACTAAAAAAATAAAAGTAGCGTAAGTTACTCCTTTTTACATCAGCTATCTGCCATTGAAAGTCCCGTCAAAATCGGTCCAGCTGTTTCAGAGATTAACTGGAACAAACAGACAAAAAATACCAATAAAGAAACAATTTGGTATATGTACCGTGTATACATCCATATGCATTTAGTAAAAAGCGGTTAATTTAATATTACAAACAGACACTGATTTTATTTATTTGTATGTATTATAAAAAAAATGATAAATATATATAATTGTTAACTATAGTCACTGTTCGTCATATAAACGTTTCTGATCGCCACATAGTGACATCTGTCGGCAGTTTCATTAAAACTCTCGAAGGACGCTGCGCGTTATCTACGTGTTTGAGGAAGTATGTATCCCTTCCGCGTAGTATATATATATCGACTGACTTAATAATAGAAACTATACTATTGCTGCCCCCCGGACTCACCTGCGTAATAAAATATTTAATTAACCGGTTTTTATTCTGCAATAAATGTTAATCCGAAATTTTTGTAAATACAGCGATGGACTCGCCATCTGCCACTTAAAATATATCTCTGGCGGATAGTGGGTGTGTGGGTACTACCTATACACCTCTGCCTACCCCTTCGGGAACCCTTGTGGGAAGGCGTGAGGATATTTAAATAAATACCTGGGACAATTCCACACAAATTGACCTAGTCCCAAATTAAGCAAAGCTTGTGTTATGGTAACTAGACAACGATATATTTACTTATATAGATAGATATGTACATAAATACATAGGCCACATCCATGACATCCAAGACTACGGAGCAAATACTCGTGCTTATAACAAATATATGCCCTCAGCGGGAAACGAACCCGCGACCTCAAGTTTCGTACTCAGGAGCTCTAACCACTAGATCGGCCGTCAAATATTAATTCTCTGTGACTTAATTCTTCAATCTCCGTTCGGCCGTACTGGAATGATTGAGTAGATGACTAACATCCTGAGATGGAACCTGGTCTTCCTCTGCCTCACACTTTCGCTTTGTATTTCTGTTTCGTCAATCTTTCTTCACTCATCCTTTCTATGTGTCCAAACCAACGTAACATGCCTTTCTTCATCTTTACAATCACGCCCTCATTCACGCCAGTTGATTTGCGAATCTCTTCATTGCGGATTCGATCTGAGATCGTTTCACCGCATATTTTCTCAGGGAACGGATCTCAACTGCATTCACACTGTCATTATAGGATTCATACATACATACATACATATCATCACGCCGAGTCCCTAACGGGGTAGGCAGAGAGTATAGAGCGCCAGTTCTCTCTTATAGGATTCACTGCCTTTTAATATCTTTTAAATAAGAGAGCCGTGGTGGTTTGAGCAGTTGCCTGCGACGTAAAGGTCGCAAGTTCGAATCCCGACTGTACCAATGAGTTTTTTTGAACTTAAGTAAAGTGATTAGTCACACCACGAGCTTAACGGTGAAGGAAAACATCGAGAGGAAACCTGCATACGTCTGAGAAGAAATTCAAAGGCGTATGTATAGTCGTGCTGGAGTAACGGCGATGGACTCGCCATCTGTCAGTTGGCACCTAAAATACCTCTGGCGGAAAGTGGGTGTGTGGGTATTACCTATACACCTCTGCCTACCCCTTCGGGGACCCTTGTGGGAAGGCGTGAAGATATATTATATTATTATTATTAAATATTATTAGAAATAAAAAACACCTGAATGCAAGCCTTTCTCTCGATAAAGAAACAATAAAACAATTGCCTACGCCATTTAATGGGAATACATGTAAATGTATCTACGGACTATAGATTAATGGATTTGTATGATAAGCGATTACTCGTGTAACAGTAGGCTTGAGATGCCCAGCCCCCACAAGCAGCACCTGTTCGCAAGTACGACGCGAATATCAGCCATCGCCCTCCTCAACCACTATGGAGGGAAGTGTATCTATATACCGCACACTGCGATACTGGTGTAACAGTAGGCTTGAGATGCCCAGCCCCCACAAGCGGTCGGGCCTTTACGCACTCGGCTACCATGGCCTTTCTTCGAAGTTCTTAGCATATTTTTAATGTATGTATTTCTTTGTATTCCAGGAGGCACGCACCCTACTTCGGCCAACCAGATTACAGAGTCTACGAGCTCAATAAACGGTTGCAACAGAGGACAGAGGTACGTATTTTTACACGCTTTATATTAGCTTCACCTGTATGTATGTATGTATGTAACCGACTTCTTTGAGATCGATTTTGACCCACTTTAAACGGCCAGATTTCGTTCAAACTTTGTAGACTTATCGAGGACCGATGACAATACACTAATAACTAAAAAGTAGAAAATAAATAATAGTTAAAAAAACTAAAAAACACGTTTTTTATAGAAAACCGAACTAAAAAATAGAAAATAAATTTCGATAATATCTTAAAAAGCGTGGGGTGCTTTTTAAGATATTACCGAAATGATAATCACTCTACTAATATCTGTCAATAAAATATTTATAACTATTGACACCATGCACCCCACGCTTTTTAAGATATTATCGAAATTTATTTTCTATTTTTTAGTTCGGTTTTCTATAAAAAGCGTGTTTTTTAGTTTTTTTTAACTACTATTTATTTTTATTTTACCTAATGGTCATCTAGTGGTCGAAATTTTCCATAATTAATTTAAAATTGTACGTTTAAACACTGTATTTGTGTAAGGAGATTTTGCGTCATAATTAGTTTTGACAGTAAAAAAGGTCAGGTCAAGAGTACCCTAAACCGAAGAGCATGTATGAAGAGAATTATGAAAGTGGACGAAGCGATCCTTACATACTTCATGTAAGGATCGTAGCAAGTGGAAAGAAGTGGTCTCTGCCTACCCCTACGGGAAAGAGGCGTGACTATATGTATGTATGTAAAACTATACACAAATAATTATATAATTATGACGGCCGTCTGGTCTAGGGGTTAGAGCTCCTGACTGCGAAATTTGAGGTGAAGTTCGAATCCCGCTGAGGGCAGATATTTGTGTGGTGAACACGAGTATTCGTACCTTAGGCCTGGATGTCCTGTGTATTTATGTATATATCTATCTAATAATATAATATATCCTCACGCCTTCCCACAAGGGTGCCCGAAGGGGTAGGCCGAGGTGTATAGGTAATACCCACACACCCACTTTCCGCCAGAGGTATATTAGGTGCCAACGTGACAGATGGCGAGTCCATCGCCGTTACTCAAGCACGACTATACATACGCCTTTGAATTTCTTCTCAGACGTATGCAGGTTTCCTCTCGATGTTTTCCTTCACCGTAAAGCTCGTGGTGTGACTAAAAGTATCTATCTATATAAGTAAATATATCGTTGTCTAGTTACCATAACACAAGCTTTGCTTAATTTTGGACTAGGTCAATTTGTGTGGAATTAATTGTCCCAAGATATTTTATTTAGGTATTGAATTAGGACGCTCCGTGTTTTTTTTATTTATTAGACGTATTTCATACAAACTATGCAGAAAAAGTACTAGGAAGATATAAGTTTAAAATAGTGTATTGTGTTCCAGGAATCAGATAACCTATGGTGGGACGCGTTCGCGACAGAGTTCTTCGAGGACGACGCGACGCTCACACTCACATTCTGTTTAGAAGATGGACCTAAAAGATACAGTGAGTTTCTCCTGCCATTCTATGCATGCCTGGTACTTTGGGTTTTAAATGTTCTAAGAAGATAAATTTTGGGGGTTTTTTGGGGTTGGTATTTTTATATGAATACCATAGAGTACTTACCATAGATTGATTATGGCGCGAAATTCAAATGTCATATGGAACAGGATCACGCCGAGTCCTTCAAGGGGTAGGCAAGAGGGAGTAGAGCGCCAGTTTTGTCTAGACTGGTGCTTAAAAACACGGTGTATTCATAAATCTGGTTTCGTAATCGTTTGCTTGAAACCTAGTACTCTGACCAGGAAGTGGAATCTCCGTGAAACTAAATTAAGTATCATTAATTATATACAAATTTACATAAAGTAGTTTTTCAATTAATCACCACCGGAAACCGATCACGTTGATCGGTAAGTTTTTGTGCCATTCTGTACAAATCTATTTCCCTGTTGGGGTCCTACGGGTGGTTCACAAATAAAACGATCTCTTCGATAATAGTGGACTGTATTTTCATAGATAATTTTCCTGCTTCAACTGTTCCTTGTTCCTTGTTCTTCGTTCTTGTTGTTCCTCCTTCTTGTTGTTCCTCCGCCGCTCGAGTGAGAGTGAGTGCCGATCGGGCTAAATGGCCGTCTTTATATACAATTTTGTCGCTCTCATTTGTGAGACGGAAGTATCTCTGTCTCGGCCTCGATCACGCGAGACAGAGATAGACATATGTGTTATCTCGTTCTTTTAGACCCGGACGGACATAGCCCTCGGTCTCGCTCGCACACTATATATATTCGATTCCTATTCTGTCGCCCAGTCAGAGTTCGGGCGCAGGTCAATGATACAACATAACTAATAAATTTTATTCATAAACTTAACAATCGTCTTTGGGCATATTAGGTACATGTGTACTTAACAATAACATTCGTATTGACTACAACTAGGGACTTAGACATTGAATGGCTTATTCTATACAATATTCTAACTTATGATTATACATATGTGTGGCTTATTAGGTACTAAATGCGTGCGTCCGCAACACTCCCTCTAATGACAGATTTGTACCATCCTGTACAAATCTATCTCCTCTAATGACAGATATTTGCCATTCTGTACAAATCTATCTCCCTCTAATGCCAGATCTCTCTTTTCAGCAATAGGAAGGACGCTCATACCGCGGTATTTCCGCAGTATATACGAGGGCGGCGTGTCCGAGTTGTACTACACGATGCGACAGCCCAAGGAATCCTTCCATAACACGAGCATCACGCTCGACTGCGACCATTGCACTATGGTCACGCACCACGGGAAGCCCATGTTCACAAAGGTGAGGTCCTTCAAACTTATGGGAGCCTGGTATCTATTGGTGTGCAACAGCCCAAGGAATCCTTCCATAACACGAGCATCACGCTCGACTGCGACCCACTATGGTCACGCACCACGGGAAGCCCATGTTCACAAAGGTGAGGTCCTTCAAACTTATGGGAGCCTGGTATCTATTGGAGTGCAACAGCCCAAGGAATTCTTTGAATATATGCAGGTTTTCTCTTCAGCTAAGACAGACAAAAATATTATTTTGGTATATGTATATGCATTTAGTAAAAAACGGTTATTTTAATAGTACAAACAGGATACAGCAGTTTCATTTATTAGTATTTTAAATATAAATACTTTCAATTCTATAAAACATTGTTATTTTATAAGTATAAAAAGTTTACTGTTACCATGCATAATAAATATACGATTTTTTTTATCAAAAGCCTCTTTACCAACTCCAGGTGTGCACAGAAGGGCGACTCATCCTGGAGTTTACGTTCGACGACCTGATGCGCATCAAGTCGTGGCACATGGCCGTGCGCGCGCACCGCGAGCTGATCCCGCGCCAGGCCGTGCACCCCCCGGACCACGCCGCGCTGGACCAGCTCGCCAAGAACATCACCCGACAGGGCATCACCAACTCCACACTCAACTACTTGAGGGTACAACCTGTTGCACTTTCATGATAGCCTGGTACATGTAGTCAAACTCTAAGACCGTCTTCGTGATTTTGGCTCACACTCGGTTCCTCCTTAATTACTTGAAAATATAACTTCTTTCGGTAACATGATATCCTAGTACATTTAGATCAAGTCCATGTGCAAAAATGATGAAATATCATTGAAATGCTGAAGCGCTAAGGTCTTTATTTATATATAACATATAATATGGTAGGCAGAGAATATAAAGCGCCAATTCTCTCTAGACTTGCATACCGCTTTCGCTTCATCCACATTCATCAGTCTCTTCATACATGCTCGTCGGTTTCGAATACTCTTGACGTTCCCGTCCTTGAGCGTCCGATCGATTTGATCCAGGTAGTTCGAACGTGGCCTTCCTTCCTATGCCTCTTCTTGCACACACTTTCGCATATCTCTTGCACTTTATTATACTTGATTTACTTTGGTAAATAGTTTACTGCTTTGAATGTGTTCAAAAAATCATAAAATGGCAACAAAATGCTCATTATGTGTACCTTTAACACTTACTTTCATGACCGGTACTTGTTGGCAAGCTGTTCTGACTTACGTACGTGCGAGTCGTACGTCTTATACTGTCATGATCGCCTGGTACTTGTTGACAAACTCTTATATCTCTTATCCTCACGCCTTCCCGCAAGGTTCCCCGAAGTGGTAGGCAGAGGACTGTATAGGTAGTACACAGACACACAGCACTTTCGCCAGTATGCCGTACGCCAGATATTAGGTGCCAACGTGACAGATGGCGAGTCCATCGCCGTTACTCCAGAACGACTTTTACGCCTTTGAATGTCTTCTCAGACGTATGGAGGTCTCTAGATGTTTTCCTTTACCTTAAAGCTCGTGGTGTGACTAACCACTGTACTAAAGTTCAGTAAAACAGGATTCGAACTTACGATCTTTGGGTCGCAGTCAACTACTCGGACCACTCTGCCACCACGGCTAAGTATGTTTGATGTAATTTATCCGGGATGTTAGTACAGTGGTATTTAGTGTATATTTCAATAATTTACCAAGATGGCAAAAATAAGAAATTAATTGCACACTCTTAAATAATTAGTAACATAATTTAAACGTCAAAATAATATCTTGCATCTTTTACACTCCTAAGAGTATGCTTATCCGTGTTCTGTCTCTGTCTCCCACAGTTATGCGTTATCCTGGAGCCGATGCAGGAACTAATGTCGCGACACAAGGCGTACGCGCTATCGCCTCGCGACTGCCTCAAAACTACGCTCTTCCAGAAGTGGCAGCGGATGGTCGCCCCCCCAGGTTAGACGCACACAACTCATTCACTATGGGCTCCTGGTACTTTTGTAGCATATGTCTTATTAATATTGGGACAAATATTCTAAGTATTTGTTCTTGTAACCTCCTTTCGGATATGAGTGCCTGGTACTTTGAAGCATATGTCTTAATATTGGGACATTCTAAGTATTTGTTTATATAAATAAACTCCTTTCGGATATGAGTGCCTGGTACTTTGAAGCTTGTCTTAATATTGGGACATTCTAAGTATTTGTTTAAAACTCCTTTCGGATATGAGTGCCTGGTACTTGAAGCATATTTTTGTTTGACATCATGACAAATCATCATCAATCATGACATTTCCATGAGATAATAATGAATTGGCTGTTAGTTTGTTGCGATATTTATACGCCTTTTTACGGTTTATAGATGGTTATGTACCGAATTCCACGCGGACGAAGTCGCGGGTGGAACGTAAGTTTGATCTCATATATACATATAAATAAAATTACTGTGTCCTTGATTATGAGAACCGACTGACTTTTCCGACGATTCGAAAAACTATACATAAAATTGGACTTACATATTTGCTGCATTTGCGGTTGAAACTCTGAGGCCTTGGGGTCCTGAGGCTCACCATCTTTTTAAAGAGGTCTCGCGCCGTCTAGTCCAGGCCTCTCGTGACAGGCGGGCTGGAGCATATCTCGCTCAGAGAATCAGCATTGCTATCCAGCGTGGCAATGCTGCTAGTCTTCTTGGCACGTTGCCTCGGGATACCGATTTGGGACAAATATTTTATCTGTAAGTAGTTAGTTTCAACTGTTCTTTGTAAATATTATTAATTGTTGTTATTGTAAATAAATAATTGTTTAAATAAATGTTAGCTAACAACAATGTTGAGTCCAATTTTACGTACATACATGTAATCAGGCCGTATGCATCACGAGATAGACCGAGAAAGTTCATCATACTCTTGCCGTCTTTGTGTTCCGCGAGTTATAAGCGAGAAATCTTTAAGTCTTGGTCTTATTGTATCTTAGTGTGAAATTTTGGAGCAAGGTTCATTGGTTTAGGGGAAAATTGGATTTTCTTTGTGAAGTCAGATCAAATAATGCATATTATATGTACTTACTTTTAAGTTACTAGATAGGATAGCTAACAGAAATTCCGTATATATATGCTTACAGCTGAGTTATAGTTCGTTAGCCCCAAAACCGTTACACACAGAACAATGTTAAGGGGGCATCCATTAATTACGTGAGGCATTTTTGAGCATTTTTCGACCCTCCTCTTCCCTCCCCTAATATCACGACAATCTATGTTTTGGCTGTAAACGTGTTGGAATATTGAGAAAAACTCTATTGCTTTTATTGAAGACTAGCAAAGATTAGTGTCTATTTGTGCATATTACTGTAATTTAAAATCACAATAATAAAATGGCACCTAATATACCTCTGGCGGAAAGTGGGTGCGTGGGTATTACCTATACTCCTCTGCCTACCCCTTCGGGGACCCTTGTGGGAAGGCGTGAGGATATATTATTATATACAATAATATCGGTAAATGTGCAATATCGGTAAATGGGCAAATTCTAGAGCAAGTGAATGAATTTGTATATCTTGGAAGCATGTTCACACGAGATGGAAAGTATGAAAAAGATATTGAAAGAAGGATAACTGCCGGAAATAAGGTGAATGGAGCCATGTCGGCGTTGATGGGCAGTAAAAGTCTGAGCAAGAATGCTCGAGTTGCTGTCCACAACGCGATATTGGTACCTACCTTGTTGTATGGCAGCGAATCCTGGGTATGTCAGAGGAAGTATGAAAATAGATTGAATGCAGTTGAGATGCGATCTCTTCGAAAAATGTGCGGCGTAACGATATTAGATCGAATCCGCAATGAAGAGATTCGCAAATCAACTGGCGTGAATGAGGGCGTGATTGTAAAGATGAAGAAAGGCATGTTACGTTGGTTTGGACACATAGAAAGGATGAGTGAAGAAAGATTGACGAAACAGATGTACAAAGCAAAAGTGTGTGCAAGAAGAGGCAGAGGAAGGCCACGTTCCAACTACCTGGATCAAATAGATCGGACTCTCAAGGACGGGAACGTTAAGAGTACTCGAAACCGACGAGCATGTATGAAGAGACTGATGAATGTGGACGAAGCGAAAGAGGTATGTAAGTCTAGAGAGAACTGGCGCTCTATACTCTCTGCCTACCCCGCTAGGGACGTGGCGGGATGATGTGTATGTATGTATGTACAATAATAAAAATATAATAATAAATACTAAACAAATACTTAAAAAAGATTTATTCAGATTCAGTCCATACTAGAAATAATTATTCACGCAATTTGATACCGTGTTCTGCTAGAAAAAAACTTACTTACTTATATATGCTAAGAACACCCTCCCCCCCTAAGTGAAATTTGGAAATATTAAGCTTGATCCCCTCCCCCCCCTAGATCACATCACATAGTTAATGGACGTCCCCCAAGAAGTCTGGCAGCATTGTCATGTATTATGGCATTTCTGATCCGCTGAGTGAAATAATCGCCAGCTCTCGTCTCAGAAGACCTCAAGAAGTTCGCTCGAGAGCTTATGAAAGTGATGAACGCACAAGCGTATAAGACTTAAAAACAGTTATTTTCAGCTAACCAATTTGATTGCCATATAGATAAGTACACGAAGACGCGCCCCACTATCCTCCCCTATAGTTTACAGTGTAAGTGTGCAACCTTCCACTAATGTGTGAGTATTGTCGGTACACACTGATTACGTATGAGTGCACACGCACACTACAATTAATAGACTCGGGTCATACTGCCGGCATCCCGCGACCCCCTCGAATAGAAATTGGTGGGGCGCGTCTTAGTGGATGGCACTATCTATACATTCCGACCTCCTAACCGTACCATAGACAATAGAGTTCAGGCAAATTAATTAAGCTTTTTGATATTTATTTCCGCACCAGCGTGTGGAGGGCCGGGAAAAGCCGGTTGTTATGCTTCACGGACACAAAAATTTTATATATTTGTATATATCTATATATATATATATACATCCTCATAGTCAAGTTACTACGCCAGTATAGTCCGAGAGCTGGCACCAATTTTTGTGGGACTTTCTACCTACCACGTGATCTAAAAAATAGGGGTCGATTTAGCCCCGGTATTTACCAGCCAGGTAAACCAGATCGGTATTGGGGTATAATAGGTGAGGTATGTGACCAGTTTTCAGCCTGCCTCAAATACCTAGGTGGCGTCCTGGTATATGAGGCAGGATTTGAGGATTTATTATTTATAAATTACGTGAGATGTTTAAGGGGGGGGGGGGGTCGAATCTCATCTAATCTTACGTTGGAGAGATGGGGGGGTATCGACAAATATCACGCAATTTTTTTTTTCTATTTGAAACAAAAAAATTAAACACTATTTTGGTCCAATTAATCCAGATTGTAGATATTTTTTTTAATCACAGTAGCTACGATTTAAGTATTCTATTGTAAAATTTTGATTACACTTATAATTAAACTCTCAGCAATATTGATTATTATTCTTAACTATCGTAAATAAAAGCACGAAGCATATATTTTTTTTCTTTTTACAATAAAAATCCAACGCGTTTACGTATGAAACCCACATTTAGAAAAATCTCACGGTTGAATAAAATCTCTCGATATCTGACCATGGGGGGACGGAAAATTAAAAAAAACACACGTAAGTTGTGGACGCCCCCTACCCAAAACTTGGTGCCAGCTCTCTTACTAGTGTCGTCAGTAGAGTGGAGTCAAGTAAGTGCTGTGTGTGTGTGCAGAGTCGCAGCGGCCGGCGAGCAAGCGGCGCAAGCGCAAAGGCAGCGCGGGCGCCAACGCCGCGCCGCCCGCGCCCGCCAAGAAGCGCTCGCCCGGACCCAACTTCAGCCTCGCCTCGCAGGTATGCTACCCTGGTACTTTCCGCGATTGACTCAGTGGCTCAGTTCCTGCAAAGTAGGATTACAGGTAATCCTTCTCAAGAAGCGCTCGCCCGGACCCAACTTCAGCCTCGCCTCGCAGGTATGCTACCCTGGTACTTTCCGCGATTGACTCAGTGGCTCAGTTCCTGCAAAGTAGGATTACAGGTAATCCTTCTCAAGAAGCGCTCGCCCGGACCCAACTTCAGCCTCGCCTCGCAGGTATGCTCCCCTGGTACTTTCCGCGATTGACTCAGTGGCTTAGTTCCTGCAAGGTAGGAACAGGTTTAAAGTGGACGACTAAAAGGGACGCCTAGGTAGACCCTATTTTGACAACAGATATATTATAGAGAATTAATGAAGAACGATTGACGAAAAAAGTGTATAAGGCGAGTGTGAATGAAAGTGTTGGAAGGGGTAGACCTAGGCGGACGTTTCTAGACCAAATTAGGGACGTCTTGAAAAAAGGTCAGGTCAAGAGTACCCTAAACCGAAGAGCATGTATGAAGAGAATAATGAAAGTGGACGAAGCGAAAGAAGTATGAAAGGAACGTAGCATGTGGAAAGAAGTGGTCTCTGCCTACCCCTGATGTTTCAACTCACCGTAAAGCTCGCGGTATGATTGATCGCTGTACAAATTCAGAAAAACTCGTTGCTACGGTTGGGATTCGAACTTTCAATCTTTGGGCAGAAGGCAACTTCTCTAACCATTCTGCCACTAGGCCACACTGTATAATAGACAAGTATCCATGTTATTATATTAATTAAAAAAAACTACCATGTTATTGCTGAATAAATTATATTATTACATATAAATATCATCACGCCGAGTCCCTAGCGGGGTAGGCAGAGAGTATAGAGTGCCAGTTCTCTCTAGACTTACATCTCTTTCGCTTCGTCCACATTCATCAGTCTCTTCATACATGCTCGTCGGTTTCGAGTACTCTTTATTGGAACGAAGTTCCTTATCGCGCGTTGTGAAAGGGGGCTAGACGGAAAAAAATCTTACGAAAAGTTGTCACGACATTCTTACGAAAAGTTGTCACGACATTCTTACCCAACCGTTTTTTTACTCTATCATTATCTATTATTTACTGTACCAATGAGTTTTTCTGAACTTAAGTACAGTGATTAGTCACACCACGAGCTTTACGGTGAAGGAAAACATCGAGAGGAAACCTGCATACGTCTGAGAAGCAATTCAAAGGCGTATGTATAGTCGTGCTTGAGTAACGGCGATGGACTCGCCATCTGTCACGTTGGCACCTAACATACCTCTGGCGGAAAGTGGGTGTGTGGGTATTACCTATGCACCTCTGCCTACCCCTTCGGGGACCCTTGTGGGAAGGCGTGATGATATATTATTATTATTAATAATAATAAGCTCTATTTTCACACATAAACACATTAGACAGACTTATAAAATTTAACTTATAATAATATTAACACAAACACAGGGTAACCTTAAGCAATACAACAATGAAATATAGTTCAGAATATGTTTATGTGCGACTGGAGCCTAAAAAAGGGCGGCCCTGTATTTCAGGACTCCAGGGCCCACCATTACTATTATTTTTACACGCTTTATATTAGCTTCACCTGTATGTATGTAACCGACTTCTTTGAGCTCGATTTTGACCCACTTTAAACGGCCAGATTTCGTTCAAACTTTGTAGACTTATCGAGGACCGATGACAATACACTAATAACTAAAAAGTAGAAAATAGATAATAGTTAAAAAAAACTAAAAAACACGCTTTTTATAGAAAACCGAACTAAAAAATAGAAAATAAATTTCGATAATATCTTAAAAAGCGTGGGGTGCTTTTTAAGATATTACCGAAATGATAATCACTCTACTAATATCTGTCAATAAAATATTTATAACTATTGACACCATGCACCCCACGCTTTTTAAGATATCGAAATTTATTTTCTATTTTTTAGTTCGGTTTTCTATAAAAAGCGTGTTTTTTAGTTTTTTTTTACTATTTTATATTATTTACTTTTCCACCGGTATTCTGATGACATAGACAAGTGTTTATCAGGTGCTGCGTCCTCTTAAGCTGTGTGTGCCGTGTACGATCCTGTTCAGTGTTTAAAAAATATTATTTATCCAGGACGTGATGGTGGTCGGCGAGCCGTCGCTAATGGGCGGCGAGTTCGGCGACGAGGACGAGCGGCTGATCACCCGGCTGGAGAACACGCAGTACGAGGGCGACGCCGACTGGAGCGCGCCGCCCGCCTCGCCCGCCAAGTCCCCGCCGCCCGCGCACTGACACACGCCGCACCCAATATACACCGACACCGACACATTATTGTACCCGCTGTTTCATTTACCCCACCTTTACCCATAACTTAGCCTATGGTGCCCTGGTAGGCGAAACTCGTTATCCTATCACCGCTTGCAGCCTATGGCGCCCTGGTGAGCGATGCGTTTCATTGCTACTATTCGTTATTCTATTGCATCCTATGGCGCCCTGGTAGCGATGAGTTTAATTGCTACTATTCTCGCTAATCTATTGTATCCTATGGTGCCCTGGTAGGCGAAACTCGTTATCCTATCACCGCTTGCAGCCTATGGCGACCTGGTGAGCGATGCGTTTCATTGCTACTATTCGTTATTCTATTGCATCCTATGGTGCCCTGGTAGCGATGAGTTTGATTGCTACTATTCTCGCTAATCTATTGTATCCTATGGTGCCCTGGTAGACGAAACTCGTTATCCTATCACCGCTTGCAGCCTATGGCGCCCTGGTACCGATGCGTTTCATATTCGTTATTCTATTGCATCCTATGGCGCCCTGGTAGCGATGAGTTCCATTGCTACTATTCTCGCTAATCTATTGTATCCTATGGTGCCCTGGTAGACGAAACTCTTTATCCTATCACCGATTGCAGACTATGGCGCCCTGGTAGCGATGACTTTGATTGCTACAATTTTTTTTACACCACATGGGTGGGCAAACAAGCATGCGATCCGCCTGATGGTAAGCGGTTACCGCCGCCTATGGACGCTAGCAGCACCAGGGCTATCACTCGCACGTTGCCGACCCTGCAGGAATCTTTTCACACCCTTGAAGAACTCCATGCTGTACTCTCCAGGGAAAACCTCAACGGGGAGCTCATTCCACAGCCTGAGCGTTCGCGGAAGGAACTCCTTTGGAATCGCGCTGTGCTAATCTATTCCATTCTATGGCGCCCTAGTAGCAACGAAGTTTACTACTGCAGTGTAGCGGCCCGAATAGTAAGTATTACGAAACTCATTGTACTCGCAGTCTATGGCGCCCTGGTAGCGATGAGTTTCATTGCTACTATTGGCTAATCTATTGCATCCTATGGCGCCCTGGTATCAACGCAGTCTATTATGAAGTCTTGGGTAGCGAAGATGAAGCCCAACTATATCAGTACAAGAATTGGTTATTAATAATATCTGACCGCAATCTATGAAACCCTGGTAGCAAGCGGTTTGATTACTATTCGCATTCTGTCGCAAACTTGTAGCGGCCCGGTTAGTTACATCTCAAAGTTACATCAAACTTATCGCTCCTAGGGAGTAACGATAAGTTTGATTGGCACTAGTCGATAATGGCACCCCGATAGCTACGAAACTCGAAGACGCCCGCCACCAATTTCTAGTCGGCTGTACGCGGGATGTGGGAGTATGACCGAGTCTATTAATCGTAGTGTGCGTGTGCACTCATAGGTAATCAGTGTGTACCGACAATACTCACACATTAGTGGAAGGTTGCACACTTACATTGTAAACTATAGGGAATGATAGTGGGGCGCGTCTTCGTGGATGGATCTATAGCGTTGTCCACTAACCGTCAAAGCCGTGGTAGCGGTTAGTTTGACTGCTTCTTCCACTATGGCGCCCTGGTAGCAACGTGAAACTCGTTATCCTCTCACTAACGCAGAAGAACCATACGCCATACTGTTTTCCAGGATGGAAACTACTAGGCCTTATTAGAAAACAAAATAAATACCTACGTCAACCTACGTTGAGTTTGAGCGCCAGGTTATCAAGGGTTTTTTAGTTTTGCTTACACTATCTGTGCCCGCGACTTCGCGTGGAATAGTAACTGGGCAGCATTCTTTGGATATATCTTTTGGTTTATTTTGTACTCGATCACCGTGTCCCTATTCCAAGCTAGTATATTAATAGAAGTCTATGATTCCAAGTAATAAAATAAAAGGTGCTGCAAGTGACTACTTACTTCTGAATATTGGTATACTGGCGCCATCTAGTTTATTATTGAATTATAAATATTAAAGAACAACGAGCACAAATACTAATTATTGGTGAATATTATTTAAAATCAATAGTTACATGAAGTAACGGAATAATCTGATCCACGGAATAGTTTTTAGTAAAATGGCTTGCAGCTCCTATATCGTTGAATGCATCACACATTTTGTAATCTCAGAACGCACCATAATTTCTTGGCATTTTGGCCACACGTCATCGACGTCACCATCGACGTTTATTACGTACGTTCTAAAACTTGATAGTGTAAAAAATAAATGTTTAAAATTATTTTTAATGCAGTTTCTATAATGATCTATACAATAATGTAATATTTTGGTCATACATGTAATAATTCATCTTTATTTATACTATAAAATATTCAATCGGGATAAAATAATCGGCATATAAGTAATTCGTTTTCTGAAACTTCATATACGGATGAGATTAAGCTTTTGTTTGAAAGTGGTATCTGAACGTTTAAATTTTTAACAGCACATTCTAATTCGTACGTGGATTGCGGGTGACTGAAAAATAAATTCATAACTTAAAATCTTAGTTTAAGTCACAAATTACTATTAGAAAGACTGCAAAATGTTCACAAAGTATATAATATCGTTGTTCGCGATTGCTTGCATTAGCGGCGTTGTTGCAGAGAGCTGCAAAAACCCACAAGTAGAGGCATCCTCTTTCACAAGCTTAGATGCCACGATAGTGGCCCAAATAGCTTACATTACTGAATTTACACTCAAATGTGATAATGAGTTGCCTGCAAACTATGCCTTGTACGCTGAAGTTGATGGAAAGTCACTGACAGCCGCTAAAATCGGTGATAACAAGTACCAGGTAAGTCTTGAAGTTCCAAGAAGGCTACGTATATATTTTACTAGTTTCTAACTTCAATATCCACACGCCTTGCCACAAGGGTCCCTGAAAGTGTAGGCAGAGGTGTATAGGTAGTATCCACGCACCTACTTTCCACCAGATATATTTTAGATGCTAGCGTGACTGATTGCGAATCCATCGCCGTAACTCATCCACGACCTTAAAGCTTGTGGTGTGTCTAATCACAGTACTTAAGTTCAGTAAACTCAATGTTACAGTCAGGATTCAAACTTTATTGTATTTTACCTATATGTTACCTTTACCATGTAAATTGGAAATGAGAAATAACCATAAGAGATGGCAGATTTTAAAGCTTAAACTTTAAACAATGAAGAAGTTTTTGTATCTAAACATTAATAGGATGTGTAGTAGAGATCAAAGGAAGGCAGATAGAATTGGCAAACATAATTTTACATATAAAAATAATTTACATCTATGAGGAAATACATAGTCATGCTTGAGTAATGGTGATGGACTCACCATATGTCACATTGGCACCTAAAATATATAACCGGTGGAAAGTGCATGTGTGTGTACTATCTATACACCTCTGCCTACTGCTTTGGGACCCTTGTGGGAAGGTGTGTAGATATATTCTTATTATCATAAACATATAATAAGAGATATACAAAGCAAGTGTGTGCAAGAAGAGGCAGAGGAAGACCATGTTCCAACAACCTGGATCAAATCGATCAGACGCTCAAGGACGGGAATGTCTAGAGTACTCAAAACCAACGAGCTTGTATGAAGAGACTGATGAATGTGGATGAAGCGAAAGAGGTATGCAAGTTTAGAGAGAACTGGCGCTTTATACTCGCTGCCTACCCCATTAGGGACTTGGCGTGATAATATGTATGTGTGTATGTATATAGTAACAGCTGTTATTTATTGATTAAAAATCATACACCATTCAACATTATGATTTAATCATTTATGTTTGTGTCTGAAGAAAACAAAAGGCCTTGGTTTTGCACTTGTTGAGCTTGGTAAAACCTGACACATAAATATTTTCACATAATCATCCTGACATCATAACATCAGTTTTTGTTAAATTTTCCTTCCAGGTTTCATGGACTGAAGAGCCAGCAAAGGCTCGTTCCGGAGTGCATGAAGTCCAAATCTTAGATGAGGAAGGTTGGGCATCATTGAGGCGCGCCCGCCGCTCTGACCCAGCTGCCACTGTCGCCCCTCTGCTGGCTATCCAACTACAACACCCCGGCAGTGAGTATTTAATTATGATTACTGTCACTAAGTGCAGGACAAGGACACCAAATTGCTCTCTAAGCCTATCTATATATTGTATATGTATGAAGAAACTCCCATGAAACTGGTTGATATGGTAATTTCATTATGCTTTATCATAAAATAAGATACATACATATCATGCTGAGTCCCTAACGGGGTTGGCAGAGACTATAGTGACTTCTCTCTACCCAACCTGAAGCAATCACACCCTTTTTGATTAACTCCATGCTGCACTCTCTAGGGAAAACCTTTAAGAATGTACCAGGAGAGCATGAACTAAAGGTAATCTCTCCACACCCTTCTTGAAGAACTCCATGCTGCACTCTAGGGAAAACCTTTAAGAATGTACCAGGAGAGCATGAACTAAAGGTAATCTCTCCACACCCTTCTTGAAGAACTCCATGCTGCACTCTCTAGGAAATACCTTTAAGAATGTACCAGGAGAATATGAACTAAAGGTAATGTCTTCACACCCTTGACCTTGTTTGTTAATGTCATGTATCTTCCATTCCAGGTTACTCTGGTCCCTGGGTGAACTCCGAAGTCCTTGCCACGGCGTTGTCTGTCCTCGTTGCATACACAGCCCTTCGCAACAAGAGCAAAATTCTAGCTTAAATTTTATTTTTAAAGAAGTTATGAATAAATTTGTAATTTATTATTCCTGTTAATTGTTCTTATACTTATTGTCCCATGTAGTAGTCCCCTCCTATGAGAGAACTGGGGCTTTGTTATGATGTACTAATACCAACAATGAGATATTGAGAAATGAGAAAGTGAGAGGTTTATTGTTCTACATCTGTCACTAAATGAGTTGCTAAGCCCAAAATCGAGAACGGCTGAACCGATTTGGCTAATTTATTTTTTGTTGTGTTTGATGAAGTCTGGGGAAGGTTCCTAGGGAGAGAACGTAAAAAATATGAGGACAAAAATAAAAACAACAATTTTGTTTTCCCACACAAACCACGGTCCCCAGCTGTTAAGCGTTGACTGAGAGAGAAATAAGGCAGGAAGGGCAGGGGTCTGCCTGGACAGCTAGTACTGTACTAGTACATACATACATACATAGTCCCCAACGGAGTAGGTAGAGAGTATAGAGCGCCAGTTGCTTTCATGGTAAAATCAATCAATTTACAAATAATTAGGGTACTTAAAAACATTGTATAATTTTATTCCGTACTCATGTTTGTCAATCTTTATATATATAATTCTTCTGTGAGTGTGTATGTCACTGAACTCCTCCTAAACGGCTGGACCGATTTTAATGAAATTTTCTGTGTGTGTTCAAGGGGATCTATTGGAGGGGTTCAATTGGACCCGATAGGTGGCGCCACTGGGTCCGTGGCTTTAATTTTTTCTCCCAAGCGAAGCTGGGCGGGACAACTAGTATATCATAATAATTTAAAAAAATGCGCTGTAACAAAGCGGAAATATTTCTTTCCTTTATGACGTGATAACGTCTAATAAATCGAAGAACGCCGGCTGCACGCACTAAAAAGGATGACTCTGTCCCGTTACGCAGATTGTCCCGTTACGTTCATTATAACGTTACGATCGGAGCGAGAGCGCTACACGAGCGAGCGAAAGGCACGATCTTGTTATGACGTTGTCACGTTAAACTATCAAAACCTGAGATCTAAACCGACTTTATAGACAACCAATCTTTTTTTTTAAATTAAGTTTCCTTCTATTATCATGTGTGGCATTCTTTTTAGTGCTAGTTTCTCCCACATACATAATTCCGACTATTAACTTAAAGTATAAGATTCCACGTTTTATTTGGACAAATTTTCATGGTTTCATACGATACGCTGCCATAGACTAAGGAAGAACTTTTAAATTTGTATGTCAATAAAATTGACCAGCTGATAAGGTTTTATAGGTTATGTTATTGTAGTATAAATTGCAAGCACTACCCGTGATCTGGTATAAAAATATGACTGTGAAACCGCGAGATAAAGTAGATGAAGGCGATGACGATCCTGTCGAGAGTATGTTGAAGAAAGCTGGCTGCTTGGACTTACATTACAAAGTTCAGGTGGGTATTTACATACTAGACTTTTCGACGGCGTCAAATATATGCAATATAACGTAACCTAGTTGTAAATCAAGCTCATAATCTTACTCTTACCCTCAATTACGTTCAGTAGTTTTTGCGTGAAAGAGGAACAAACATACTGACAAGTTCGCATTTATATATAACGCATATTAGTAGAATAATTGATCTTTGCCTGGACTGCGAGCTAAAGGTCTATCTATCTTTCCGTCATTGAAAGTGGTGATAACGTTATCTATATATAAGTATAATGTATGTTGTCTGTGTGCAGACTAAGAAAATGCGTGGACTAGATTTCCATAAATTAAACCACAGCTGTACACAAATACGTCATATTAATAAATATGCATTAAGTCTTTGATTGTAATGTGCCGTTAGTTTAGTTTTTGCAGAAAGTTAAGATATTCAGTTTGTAGGTAACATACCAATTAACAAAATTTCTATAACATACCACTTCTCATATCGGTCTGTAAATAGAACAAAAGCCCGTTATTCTATTATGTCTCGTAATTTGAGTTCCAGGATCCTTAGCTACTTTACCGAGCAATGGCGTAACCAATCCTCCAGCCAAGCACTTGTTAGGGCCTAAGCAGATACAGCTAAGGGCTGTGGGGAAAGGAGGTCCGGGAGGTGGGCAAGGTTTTGCTTATTCGCGATCTAGGGAGCACCGCTGGACTAGTTAAAAGGAACCGTTGAAATACTATATACATATTAATATTTCAGGAATGTATAGCGACAACGAAAGACTGGAGAAAATGCCAAAAAGAAGTAAACGATTTCAGAGACTGCATTAGCAAGCACAAGCAGGAAGAAGCACAGGAGAAAAGATAAAATTTACGTTACGTACATATATTGTTAGAATATAATTTTATTAATTAATTAAGTATGAATTAAAAATTAAAGTTTTATGTGAATTTTAATACCAACCATTAATATATTCACAACCCTTGGTCATAAAATACAATGAAATTGACCATCACATTTTTTTTTCTCCTACTACTTAAATTAAAGGGTAAACCAATGTAGTTTAAAGTATTAAATAAAATAATAGTCTTTGGTAGTGTAAACAAAAAATATTAAGGTCCATAGATCACATCATCGATCGGACAATCAAGGATGGGAACCAAAGACTATTGTTAAACGTGCTAAACACTTGAAAGATGGGAACTTCAAGGGAACTCGAAATCGGCGCGCATGTATAAAGAGACTGATGAAAGTAGACGAACGAAGCGAAAGAGGTAGATATGTAAGTCTAGGTAGAACTAGCGCTCTACTCTTTCGGCCTACCCTGTTAGGGACTCTATAAAAAGCCAATTAATTTTTGTTGGTTATACCATCGTAATGAGTCTGTCATTGTTCGAAAGTTTTTATATCGGTCTTATGGTTATTTATCTTTTACCAAAACGATAAATATCGTGTGTGATTGTATAATTTACGTGAGTAAATCTACAATTACGCCAGTCAATAATAAACCGATCATGCAATGCTGCTTGAACCTTGTCTTGTCAATATTTTTCCCGGAAAATATCACGCCGATGGTCTAGGCAGAGAGATTGCGTGAGTGTCGCCGGTTCTCTGTTCTCAATAGTTTGTTTATATCTGTGGCAATCTGTCAGATTTTATTTTGACATGACATTGTCAGTAGAAACAAAACAAATTGAACGCGATCAAAGTCAAAACCTGAACCTGACCTGCCATTATTTTTAGGTTACAAAAATGTTTAGGAAAATAAGATTATCGTATTATTCCACAATATATGCGAATTACACCACTCGAGTCGCAATAGACGCCAGTTTGAGAGAGAACTTCGAGTCCAATGAATACAAGCCACGGAAACACCCAGGAACGAATCGTGTCAAAATTGCTTCTATACCGCCAGACATTCAAAAAGCTATAAAAATCATATTACATGACAATAACGCAAAATCTTTGTACCAGGACAGCATAAAGCTGAGCAACTACCTCCGGTCCAGGCTATTGCCGCCCGAAGAGGGTGATATTAATGTGAGAACTGAGAAAATATACAGCAGTGTGTCCGAGCGAATATTATCGAAATCAGATAAGAATTTAACAGAACCAGAAATGGAAGAACGAAAAAGAAAGATTCAGTCGACAGTCTTTAACATTTTGAAGAAAAATGTGTACAGATGGGGGAATATATCGTATGACAAATCCACATGCTTACAATACTTGATGTCAAGAGCGGCTCCAGAGTATGCTGTCCTAGTACATATATTAGATGAGATAAAGAAAAAGTTACCCGAATACAAACCTAGGAGTTTCTTCGACTTTGGATCTGGTGTTGGAACCGGCACGTGGGCCATAGATACATATTGGAAATCACATATATTTGAGTATTTCTGTGTAGATACTTCGCAAGACATGCACGACCTAGCTCGTCTCATACTGTGTCGCGGGAAAGACAACGTTGAAATGCCAATCAAAGGTTACTTTCAACGGCAGTTCCTTCCTGCATCGTCCGACCTAAAGTACAGTATTGTTTTATCCGCATACTCACTTTTAGAAATGCCGAATACGAAAAGCAGATTGGAAACCATACAGAAACTATGGAGTAAGACTGAAGACTTCTTAATAATAGTTGAACAAGGCACGAACGCTGGGTTTCGTATTGTTAATGAAGCACGAGAATTTGTGCTGAATCTCAAAAGTCTGAGTAAAAGAGGCTATGCTTTCTCGCCGTGTCCGAATGACAATGTTTGTCCTCGATACTTGGAACAAGATACTCCGTGTAATTTCTTGATGAAGTATGAATCTTTGCCATACCCATCCAAAAGTGAAATCTACGGTGACCTGTTCTCGTATGTAATTTTAAGGAAAGGTGCTAGACCGGAAGATGACCCTCAGTGGCCAAGGATTATACGTGCCCCCATTGTGAGGTCCGGTCACACAGTGTGCAGAATGTGCACAGCGCAAGGAGAGTTAAAAGAGATCATATTTTCCAAGTCCAAGTACGATCAGACTACGTATAGATGCGCAAGATCATGCAATTGGGGGGATGTGTTGCCAATAAAATAAATTATTTAAATTAAAGTATTGTTTTATTGGCTATAAGCAAGCATATGGCCCACCCGATGGGAAATAGTTACAACATTATGCTTCACCATATAACTCTCCGAAGACAGAGTGGCAACGCGCAAGTGATACTTCGGTATTGTAAGCGTAAATAGGCTGAGGTAATCGTTTTCCATCGGGTGGGCCATGTGCTTGTTTGCCAATCTTGTTGTATAAAAAATAAGTAATTACCAGCAGTTATCATCTATTAGCCACTTACCAAATACGAATTGACCAACATACTTGTTTAAATTATCAGTTTTTAATTATCACTACTTAAACACCTATTAATGTCACTGCATAGCTAAATGACTGTTTACTTAAGAAATTAATGACATACTCATTAATTTCTAACCCAAAATATATATATCTAATATAATATATCCTCACGCCTTCCCACAAGGGTCCCCGAAGGGGTAGGCAGAGGTGTATAGGTAATACCCACACACCCACTTTCCGCCAGAGGTATATTAGGTGCCAACGTGACAGATGGCGTGTCCATCGCCGTTACTCCAGCACGACTATACATACGCCTTTGAATTTCTTCTCAGACGTATGCAGGTTTCCTCTCGATGTTTTCCTTCACCGTTAAGCTCGTGGTGTGACTAATCACTGTACTTAAGTTCAGAAAAACTCATTGGTACAGTCGGGATTCGAACTTGCGACCTTTGCGTCGCAGGCAACTGCTCGAACCACTCGGCCACCACGGCTTTATATATATATATATATATATATCTATTCTACATTTATGTAGAACCTGTACTGTGTGTGTAGTACTAACACCCTGCATTGTCTGTCATTCGCTTTAAATATGATTTCATTTATAGATAATACATTCAATAAATCACACACATAAATTAATCTTCTAGATAGCACCCACCCACTTTCCGCCAGAGATATATTTTAGGTGCCAACGTGACAGATGGTGAGTCCATCGCCGTTACTCAAGCACGACTATTCACACGCCTTGAATGTCTTCTCAGACGCATGCAGGTTTCCTCTCGATGTTTCCTTTCACTGTAGAGCTCGTGGTGCGACTAATCACTGTAGTTAAGTACAGAAAAACTCATTGGTACAGTCGAGATTGGAACTTGCAATCTTTGTGTCGAAGGCAAGTACTTTTTAACTAATATAACTACTACAGTATAAGGGTGTTGTTAGCTTTTACTAAGGGTTTAACTGTAAATCCTACTAATATTATAAATGCGAAAGTTTTTGACTATGTATGTTTGTTACTCAATCACGCCAGAACTGCTGAACAGAATTGAATGAAATCTGGCATAGAGATAGATTATTAGCTGGATTAACACATAGGATATATACCAATAAAGTCTAATATAACGCAGGTGAAACCGCGGGGCAAAACTTGTATTGAATTATCTATCGAGATGCTGTCCACCATGCGATATTGGTGCATACTTTATTGTATGTCAGCGAATCCTGGTTATGTCATAGGAAGCTTGAATGCAGTTGAGATGCGATCTCTTCAAAAAATGTGCGGAGTAACGATCTTAGATCGAATCCACAATTACGATATTCACAAATCAACTGGCGTGAATGAGGGTAACTCTTCTTGCCTTTACATTTGCGAAATTTTGAATGTTGAGATTTAATTGTGAAAATTAATCCTTAACAAAATTTTATAGACCTTCACCCGTGGAGCTGGTGATGGGACAAAAACCAATGAAATCTTCTCATAATCCTCTTTGGGAGGTTTTGTAAAAAGGAAAAAATATTTTAATATGAGCTACTTTGGGGTTACGGAAACTATATATTTTTAGAATCTGCATTAATTTTGATGTATAATTAATAAGCTTTTATTTAACAGCCTAGTTATTCAAATTACCAATCATAATAGATTTTTTTACCTCATAAAAAAAAATTGTGTTTCCTCCGTGATTGCTTCGCCACCTTGTAATCTTTTGCGCTTAATTATGATTGTGAAAAATTAAAAAAAATATATAAATTGCCTATTGGTCGCGCGCTACCTAGCCGGTGACCGGCTAGCCCGCTGCAGGCACCCCAAGGTGGTATCCTATGCGCGCCTTCTGCGTAGGAGTCGACCGGTCAGGGGTACAATGACTTGAATAAGGTATGAGTCGCCCGCCCGATTTGCCGTCCCCCTGGACGTGCCGCCCGCGTGCGATGAACGCCTTGCACGCCCGCTTACGGCGGCCCTGCTGACAGATGGCGAGTCCATCGCCGTTACTCAAGCAGGACTATACATACGCCTTTGAATGTCTTCTCAAACGTATGCAGGTTTCCTCTCGATGTTTCACTTCACCGTAAAGCTCGTGCTGTGGCTAATCACTGTACTGAAGTTCAGAAAAACTCATTGGTAAAGTCGGGATTCGAACTTGCGATCTTTGTGTCGCAGGCAACTGCTCGAACCATTCGGCCACCACGCCTTAAATAAAGAGAAAAAAAAAGTCTCACTTGACATGGACAATTTGGCTTGCCAGTCGATATTCTTATTCAAACCACCCATCGGGTCCAATTGTGTCCAATTTAACAATGTACAGTTTAGTTTTAACTTTATTTACGAACTAGCTATGCCCGTGACTTCGTCCGCGTGGAATTTAACTAAAAAGTTATTGTTAATTTCTTACAATGAAAGTAGCCCAAGTTACTCCTTATTACATCAGCTATCTGCCAGTGAAAGTCCCATCAAAATCGGTCATGCTTTTTTTTTTATACCACTCGGTTGACAAAAAGCATGCGGTCCGCCTGATGGTACGCGGTTACCGCCGCCTATGGATGCTTGCAACACCAGGGGTATCACTCGCGCGTTGCCTTTTCAGAGGTTAGTCAGAACAAACAGACAGACAGAAAATAATTAATAATAAAAAATATAGTTTGGTATATATGTACCGTGTATACATCCATATGGATTTAATAAAGACCGTTTTTTTTATATTACAAATAGTTAAGTCGAGTTACAAATAGTTAAGTTAGTTGAAAAATATTACAAAATATTAACACTTAAATTGTATTTATTTGTATTTATATAAAGTATAGATTATTTTACATTTTACAGTTTATTATAATAATATATATATATATATATATAATATATCCTCGCGCCTTCCCCCCACAAGGGTCCCTGAAGGGGTAGGCAGAGGTGTATAGATAATACCCATAATAATAATAATACAGTTTATTATAACTTAAATAAATAAATAAAAAACCCTGGTGGCCGATTGGTTCGAGTAGTTGCCTGCAATACAAAGATCGCAAGTTCCAATCCCGACTGTACCAACCAATGAGTTTTTCTGAACTTAAGTACAGTGATTAGTCACACCACGAGCTTTACGGTGAAGGAAAACATCGAGAGGGAACCTGCATACGTCTGAGAAGCAATTCGAAAGCGTATGTATAGTCGTGCTTGAGTAACGGCGATGGACTCGCCATCTGTCACGTTGGCACCTAAAATATATCTCTGGCGGAAAGTGGGTGTGGGGGTATTACCTATACATCTCTACCTTCGGGGACCCTTGTAGGAAGACGTGAGGATTTATTAATAACTTAAATATACGATAAAAAACAAGATAAAAATCTGTCCCAAACGAAGCAAATCTTATACTAAGGGAATAATTAGGATCGAGATTAAGTCGAGTAGCGAGTGAAATGGCGACAAATGGTTAGAAATGACGTATGAATGTAAATAACTTGCGTACTGTAATACCGTTCCTTGCGAGTTCATTATCGCCTGGTGTGTAAAGCGGTCGTTATAAACTCGTGTCGTAGTAAGAATCGGCGTTAATTCAATAATTAATTTGTTTTTAAACCCAACGTAATGGTAACGTTAATATTCCTTCCATTGTTCTGTGTTTTCCATTACGTGCAGTACTCAAGTGGAGGTAAGGTTTTTTTTCTTTGTTATTTTATAGCGTTGGTAAAATGTTTTTTCAGCTCTGAATTACTTTGTGCATAATTATTCAGTTTTAGAGGTCAATAATAAATTGTTCAGACGATTTGTGCAAGTTGTCTCAGAAAATACAACAGTTGTCTGCTAGAAGCTACAGGCTGTTTATTTATTTATTTATTTACGTAATTTAAACGGCATACACAAACCAATTATATTAATTACAATAACAATTATTCAACATTAAATCATAATACTTATTATAATACAAAAATAAAAAATAATAGTTTAAAAAAAACTAAAAAACACGCTTTTTATAGAAAACCGAACTAAAAAATAGAAAATAAATTTCGATAATATCTTAAAAAGCGTGGGGTGCATGGTGTCAATAGTTATAAATATTTTATTGACAGATATGAGTAGAGTGATTATCATTTCGGTAATATCTTAAAAAGCACCCCACGCTTTTTAAGATATTATCGAAATTTATTTTCTATTTTTTAGTTCGGTTTTCTATAAAAAGCGTGTTTTTTAGTTTTTTTAAACTATTATTTATTTTCTACTTTTTAGTTATTAGTGTATTGTCATCGGTCCTCGATAAATCTACAAAGTTTGAACGAAATCTGGCCGTTTAAAGTGGGTCAAAATCGAGCTCAAAGGGGTCGGTTACATACATACATACATACAGGTGAAGCTAATATAAAGCGTGTAAAAACGCATGACGTTGTGAATGTATCCTCCTGAAGATGCAATTAAAAAAATAGCTAACGATAAGATAATGACGCCAAAGATAACGAAATGACAACATTATTAATGGGAGTTTTATGGGGTTTTATTCAGCAACTATTAATGACATAAAAAACCTAGTTACATTATAAAGGTATAACTTATCGTTACAGCAGATGAGCACAAGGGTCCCGGAAGGGGTAGGCAGCGGTGTATAGGCAATTCCCATACATCAACTTTCCGCCAGAGGTATATTAGGTGCCAACGTGACAGATGGCGAGTCCATCGCCTTTACTCAAGCACGACTATACATACACCTTTGAATGTCTTCTCAGACGTATGCTGGTTTCCTCTCGATGTTTTCCTTCACCGTAAAGCTCGTGGTGTGACTAATCACCGTACTTAAGTTCAGAAAAACTCATTGGTACAGTCGGGATTCGAACTTGCGATCTTTGTGTCGCAGGCAACTACTCGAACCACTCGGCCAACACGGCTTCTCTAGCAGATGTTTGTACAAAAAATTATAAAAACAAAATATGATAGTTTTTATTATTTATTTGCTTCCTTGCCCTCTCAAATATTCGAGCGACCTGAATAATAATGAAATACAATAAAATATTTATTGCGTGTCCGATTTTTATTTAGTATCGTATAGTATAAAGACGGCCGTCTGGTCTAGTGGTTAGGGGGCGTCCATAAATTACGTGAGGTGTATTTTTTAATTTTCTGTCCCTCCATCCCCCCTGGTGAGATATCGTGAGATTTTATTCAACTCCCCCCCCCATCCCCCAATCTCACGTGAGATTTTTCAAAATGTGGGTTTCTTACGCACACGCGTTGGATTTTTATTGTAAAAAGAAAAAAAATTGCTTCGTGCTTTTATTTACGACTAGTTAAGACTAGTAGGTAATCAATATTGCTGAGAGTTTAATTATAAGATTAAATCTTACGCATGTTCAATCTGGATTAAATGGACCAAATTGGTATATATTTTTTCGTTTAATCAGAAAATGAATTGCGTGATATTTGCCGAAACCCCCCTCACTCCAACGTAAGATTAGATGAGATTTGACTCGACCCCCTCCCCCCCTTAAACATCTCACGTAATTTATGGACGCCCCCTTAGAGCTCCTGACTGCGAAACTTGAGGTTGCGGGTTCGAATCCCGCTGAGGGCAGATATTTGTGTGGTGAACACGAGGATGTCCTATGTATTTATGTATATATCTATCTATATAAGTAAATGTATCGTTGTCTAGTTACCATAGCACAAGCTTTGCTTAATTTGGGGCCAAGGTAATATTTAATTATTTATTAGTTGGTGCTTAACAATTTCAGATCTTGTTTCTTCTTGTTTCATTCTTTTCGAGCGTAACTTTTACCCTACTACGAAGAAAAAGGAAGGGTTCAGTCGACGAGTTTTCGATAAAGTAGTTTTTTTTTATTAGTAAGGTCTATAAATAAAAGCATGCGAAGATTGCAAATTCGAATCCCGACTGCGCCAATGAGTTTTCTCACCTTAAGTACAGTGATTAGTCACACCACGAGCTTTACAGTGAAGGAAAACATCGAGAGGAAACCTGCATACGTCTGAGAAGACATTCAAAGGCGTGTCATCATGTCCATCGCCGTTACTCAAGTCGTGCTTGAGTAACGGCGGTGGACTCGCCATCTGTCACGTTGGCAGCTAAATGTAAAAACACGACACGGAATAAATCCATATCTATATAACTCAAAGGTGACTGACTGACTGATTGACTGACATAGTGATCTATCAACGCACAACCCAAACCACTGGACGGATCGGGCTGAAATTTGGCATGCAGGTAGATGTTATGACGTAGGCATCCGCTAAGAAAGGATTTTGATTAATTCTACCCCCAAAGGGATAAAATAGGGGATGAAAGTTTGTATGAAAATGTAAATTTTAAACCGACCAGGCTGAGACTGCATGCATAAAGCTACTATGACGTAGGCATCCCCTATACACACACACACATCCAAAATAAATCAAAAATACTGCGCAGTCCCTATCACATGCGGACGAAGTCGCGGGCACGACTAGTATTGTATATAATACATTATGTTAATATTTTTATTATTCATTTATAGGTATGTTTGTAATTTAACGTAGACGGAAGGAAATTATAAAAACTTAGTTACCTATATTCTTTAGCTGTGTTTGAGAAACGGTCACGGTTGAGGACCTAAGAACATATAATATAAAGACCAAATAACAACCAAGATACTACATGGTAAATAGATGCTTCAGGGCTACACAGTGAAACAACCAAGATACTACATGGTAAATCAGATGCTCCAGGGCTACACAGTGAAACAACCAAGATACTACATGGTAAATAGATGCTCCAGGGCTACACAGTGAAACAACCAAGATACTACATGGTAAATCAGACGCTCCAGGGCTACACAGTGAAACAACCAAGATACTACATGGTAAATAGATGCTCCAGGGCTACACAGTGAAACAACCAAGATACTACATGGTAAATAGATGCTCCAGGGCTACACAGTGAAACAACCAAGATACTACATGGTAAATCAGACGCTCCAGGGCTACACAGTGAAACAACCAAGATACTACATGGTAAATCAGATGCTCCAGGGCTACACAGTGAAACAACCAAGATACTACATGATAAATCAGACGCTCCAGGGCTACACAGTGAAACAACCAACATACTACATGGTAAATCAGATGCTCCAGGGCTACACAGTGAAACAACCAAGATACTACATGGTAAATCAGATGCTCCAGGGCTACACAGTGAAACAACCAAGATACTACATGGTAAATCAGACGCTCCAGGGCTACACAGTGAAACAACCAACATACTACATGGTAAATCAGATGCTCCAGGGCTACACAGTGAAACAACCAAGATACTACATGGTAAATCAGATGCTCCAGGGCTACACAGTGAAACAACCAAGATACTACATGGTAAATCAGATGCTCCAGGGCTACACAGTGAAACAACCAAGATACTACATGTTAAATCAGATGCTCCAGGGCTACACAGTGAAACAACCAAGATACTACATGTTAAATCAGATGCTCTAGGGCTACACAGTGAGTTATCAAGGCTTTTTGTGCCTGATAACTACATACGCGCCAGGAGCCACCGACTGTTCGCAGTGGGCACGCATCGCACAGTATCGCGTGCACTCTCCCCAATACCTCGCACTCTCACTGCGCTCAAGGCCCTCTTGGAGTCCAACCCTGACTGTGACGTGTTCAAGGACGGATGGAAGGCTATCATGGCGGCATGTATGGAGTATTGTAAGATGAGTCTATGAATGAGGTTCCTACAATTACTAATTAGTGTAATTGGTTTTTAGCCGTACTAATTGTATTTTTATTCTCAGATTGTACATTATCGCTGAAACATGACTTCGGAACACCATCGCCTGTTTTCCTCCGAAATGGCGACTACTTGGCACCAGATCTCAGTGGCACCATCTCGTTGAAGCGTTCTGAAACTATCCAAATCGCTTGTCCAGGGACCAAGAAGTTTATCCTTCTTGGGAATATAACGACGCAAAGGAGTGAACTGGTAGGCATGTCTGATATATCCTTGTATACATCTTAATATATATAAATTACGCGTCCCGTTGTTTGTCCGCGATGGGCTTTCAAACTAATCAACCGATTTTAATTAAATTTGCACACCGTGTGCAGTTTGATCCAACTTGAAAGATAGGATAGCTTACATCTCATAAATGCGCTGGATAGGAGCTTTTAAGGACGTCAAATGCAACCATCAGCCTTGGTTCTCTGTGGAAGATACCAGGGAATCATGCAATCGAGGGAGTAAATTGTACAGGTTGGTCACGCTCTGATAAGAATACCTAGCCATCTACCTACAACAAATATTGTACATTTAGATATTAGGTAGGTACCTAATAACTGTACAGAACTCCTTAATTAACCTTAAAATTTAAAATGCTGCCCAATGTCACTTTTCCACGAGGACTTTTCCAGCTTGTGCTAAATGAAATCAATTGATATGCCGAACTAGTTCTGCCAAGTTATACTAGATGGCGCTAAAATTGATACAAGAAACTTTTTCGAGTTAACAATTTCAATATTAAATACTTTAACTTAGATTAGTTTAAGTTATCACTTCGTTATACTCTTCAGGGTTGGATACGATGTGGGGAAGAAGTTTCACACTCTATACGAGGCGTGTTTCGACCACAGTATGCTGACTACAATGTACGTAAAGCACCACGTGACCCCAACCAATATATACGGACAGTCTGGTAGAAAACGGCCGAAGTTTGTGGGTAAGTATTTAAATCGTACTTAACGCCTTCCCCACAAGGTAGGCAAAGGTCGCAATTTATTCGGAGATTTAAGTGCCTACGTGACAGATGGCGAGTCATCGCCGTTACTCAAGCACGACTATACATACGCCTTTGAATGTCTTCTCAGACGTATGCAGGTTTCCTCTCGATGTTTTCCTTCACCGTAAAGCTCGTGGTGCGACTAATCACTGTAATAAAGTTACTGAACTGAACTGTTTCTGACTGTACTAATACAGTTGGGATTCGAGATTGCAATCTTTGTGTCGTTTGTCGACCGTCTGGTCTTGTGGTCAGAGATCTTGGCTGCGAAACTTGAGGTTGCGGGCTCGATTCCCGCTAAGGGCAGACATAAAAGCGAATAAATGTTTTAGAGGGAGACGTTTTCGGCAAAGTGCGAGTCTCTCAGTTATACGCTATTAAGGGACAGAAGGCTAGGTTGGATGCTGTACTGGGAGCTCAAATGGGGGAGAAATACGTCACAAAGAATCAGGTAATTTGTCTTTGTCTTACTTCTTCAAAAACTCTTGTAGGAAGGCGTGAACGTATGTATGTACATGTGTGAAATGTATGTATGGACACTGTAGAAGCCACTGCATGAAGCAACTGCCGTTTGCCGTAGTAACATTTTATTTAGGAATAATTTTCTAGCCATTCTTACATAATAGGCTGATAATTCTAAAAAAAGTACTAGGAACGCATAAGTTTGTAAGTACGCTAAAGGAAATATCTGTGAAAAAGTTTAAAGAAGGATCGAAGAAACAAATATACAATGCGGAAGTGTGTGAAAGAAGAGGTAAAAGGTCAGGGATGGAACGTCAAGAGTGCTCGAAACCAGCGAGCATGTATGATGACCGATGAATGTGGATTAAGCGAAAGAGCTTTGGTAAGTCTAGAGAGAACTGACATTCTATTCTCTCTGCCTACCCCGCGAGGCATGATATGTATGTATTTAGTACCAACAGTAGTAAGCCGTGATGGCCCACTGGTTCGGGTAGATAGTTGCATGCGACACGTGTTCGAATCCCGACTGTACCAATGAGTTTTTATGAACTTCAGTACAGTGATTAGTCACACCACGAGCTTTACGGTTTAGGAAAACATCGAGAGGAAACCTGCATACGTCTGAGAAGCAATTCAAAGACGTATGTATAGTCGTGCTTGAGTAACGGCGATGGACTCGCCATCTGTCACGTTGGCACTAAAATTTATCTCTGGCGGAAAGTGGGTGTGTGGGTACTACCTACACACCTCTGCCTACCCCTTCGGGCACCCTTGTGGGAAGGCGTGAGGATTAAAGTACCAACAGAGGATTTACTAGTTAATAAAAAGTACCAGGCTAGCATGAGCCGTAAGAGCTATGAAGACAAATTTCCTTGGGTTGTCCAGTACCTGGCGCGTGGCCACTTAGCTCCTCGAGGGGATTTCTCTCTCTTCGCAACTCAAAGAGCGTCCTTCCACTACATCAACGCTGCTCCTCAGTGGCAACGCGGGAACTCTGGCGATTGGGCGGCGCTTGAAGATGTAAGTTAAGATATTTGAATTAATTCTTCCATCATAACTCATCATCATCATATCATCACGCCGAGCCTTTAACAGGGTAGGCCTAGGCAGGGAGAATAGAGCGCTAGTTCTCTAGACTTACCTTTTTCGCTTCGTCAACTATTTTCATGCTTCTTCTGACATACCCAAGATTCGCTGTCGTACAATAAAGCATACATACATATCATCACGCCGAGTCCCTAACGGGGTAGGCAGAGAGTATAGAGCGCTAGTTCTCTCTAGGCTTATATACCTCTTTCGCTTCGTCCACATTCATCAGTCTATTCATACATGCTCGTCGGTTTCGAGTACTCTTAACGTTCCCGTCCTTGAGCGTCCGATCGATTTCATCTAGGTAGTTGGAAAGTGGTCTTCCTCTGCCTCTTCTTGCACACACTTTTGCTTTATTAGAAAACATATTTTATCGAGAGGAAACCTGTATACGTCTGAGAAGCAATTCAAAGGCGTATGTATAGTCGTGCTTGAGTAACGGCGATGGACTCGCCATCTGTCACGTTGGCACCTAAACTATATATCGGGTGGAAAGTGGGTGTGTGGGTACTACCTATACTGCCTACCTCTTGACCCTTGTGGGAAGGGGTTAGCATATATTATATAATAAATTATTATCGTGCAATTCCCAGGCGGTGCGTCGCCTCGCGCATAGGCAGGGCACGCCTCTTACTGTGTACACGGGGACACACGGCGTGTTCTCTGTGCCGGCGGGGGACGGGAGCGTCCGCCCTGTATACCTGGCAGAGGACGATAATAACAACAATATTGTTCCAGTCCCCATGTATTTCTACAAGGTAATAATTGGACCCGATTTCGTGTTCGTGTTTCAGGAAAAAATTCCTTTTACATCCGGCCAACCTGGCGGGAGAACTAGTCCCTACTAATATTATAAATGCGAAAGTAGCTCTGTCTGTCTGTTACCTTTTCACGCCTAAACTACTGAACCGATTTAAATGAAATTTGGTACAGATATAGCCTAGAGCTTGAGGAAGGACATAGGGTACTTTTTAATGCGAAAAAGGGTTGTAAGGGGTTGAAATAGGGATTAAAGTTTGTATGGAAGTTTCGTCATTTTTGAAGCTAGAAGCTTGAAACTTATTTTTTAGGCTCTTGATTACATATAAATTAATATTACATTCAAAGTTTGTAAAAATGTTACCCTTAAGGGGGTGAAAAATGGTGCTTAATATCACTTTTCCGCGCGGACGAAGTCGTGGGCACAGCTAGTCTATACTAATATTATAAAGAGGAAAGATTTGTTTGTTTGTTTGTAATGAATAGGCTCCGAAACTACTGGACCGATTTCAAAAATTCTTTCACCTTTGGAAAGCTACATTATCCCCGAGTAACATAGGCTATATTAAATTGGACCCGATAGGTGGCGCTGCGATCGTGTTACGGGCAATTTAACTTTTTCACCCGAGCGAAGCTGGGCGGGACAGCTAGTAATGTATATATTTCATTCAACAGGTGATACACAATCCTAGAGAGGAGTCTGCAACAGCGTTTGTGTCAATAAACTCATCGTTTCACAACAAAACGATGATCAAATCCCTCCAATTCTGCGAAGACATATGCGATAACAACCCAAAATATTCCTGGCTAACATGGCGGTCTAATGACGGGACACACTCATTTTGTTGCAGTTTTTATGATTTTCAACAGAAAATCGACCATTTACCCATAGTAGATGTGATGCGATCAATTTCATCATCAGGAAAGTGGAATCCTTCTGCTCCGGTCCTTGATCCTAGTCGTCAATCCTGTATTCCGTGATGTGTTTGGTTGGAGTTGGAAGGAAATATTGTCCAAATATACCTATGACTAATAATAATATAAGGAAAAAAATCGAAGTGGAGGGCAGAGTCATTGCATACGTCCAGGACTTCATCTATCTGCGCCAATTAGTATCTTTCCAGGCGAGACAGAACAGGGAAATTGCAAGAAGAACTGAAAACGCATGGAAAAGCTTTTGGACCATGAAAGAGCTTCCGAAAGGAAAACTTCCTTTGACGCTAAAAAAGAAGCTGATGGATACGTGCATTCTTCCCATCCGCACGTACGGATCACAAACTTGGTCTTTCACAGAACATCAGAAGTCCAGACTCAGGGTCTGCCAGCGAGCTATGGAGCGAAGTCTACTGGGAGTTAGATTAATGGATCGCATTCGTAACATCATACGCTCCAAAACATTGATAGCCGATGCGGGTTGCCAAGCTGCCCGACTCAAATGGGATTGGGCTGGACACGTCTGTCGCATGTCAGACGAGTTGTGGGCCAAACGAACAACCCTATGGACCCCACTGAACGTGGTGCGCTATAGTAGATGTTGTGCGATCAATTTCATCATTAGGAAAGTGGAATCCTTCTGCTCCGGTCCTTGCTCCTAGTCGTCAATCCTGTATTCTGCGATGTGTTTAGTTGGAGCTGGAAGGAAATATTGTCCAAATATATGAAGTTTTGTTAGGCTAATTACCAATGAGAGTGTTCTATATGGATATATATCTGATAAATAAATATTAAAAATAAATATGTAGTTCAATTAATTATGTCTCTTTTAATTGTTATTTTTGTCTTTCTATGTTAATAACTGTAATAGATTCGCTGTTATAAGTAGGTAAGTATAAGTAATATGATTTTATTTACAATAACAAAGGATCGTACCAAGTGGAAGAAGTGGTCTCTGCCTACCCCTATGGGAAAGAGGCGTGATTATAAGTATGTATGTCTGTATAACAAAGGACTATTCATAGTTTTTAAAAAGACGGTTGTATTTTTATACAATTAATATTTATATGTCCATACTTAGTGTGTAGTTAATTTTATTAGCTTCCTGCCATTGTACACTGTCTTTGAGGAACTGTGTTATTCTCATAGTCACTATATCTCGCACAATTATTGTTTGAAATAGATGACCTCTACAGCGCGTAAGGAATACTCCTGCCAAATTTCAAGTCAATCGGCCTTAAAGTTACTGAGATTCCGTGGTGAGTCAGTTCACAAATGGGATAATATATATTCTCACGCCTTCCCACAAGGGTCCCCGAAGGGGTAGGCAGAGGTGTATAGGTAATACCCACACACCCACTTTCCGCCAGAGGTATATTAGGTGCCAACGTGACAGATGGCGAGTCCATCGCCGTTACTCCAACACGACTATACATACGCCTTCGAATTTCTTCTCAGACGTTTGCAGGTTTCCTTTCGATGTTTTCCTTCACCGTAAAGCTAGTGGTGTGACTAACCACCTTCTACCACCGCACCTCTCGCCATCGAAGGGGAATTCATCCCCATACTATGGAACTACAAAGGCCTTGTACTGGGCGATTCCAAAGGAGTTTCCTTACGCGAACGCTCAGGCTGTGGAATGAGCTCCCCGTTGAGGTTTTCCCTGAAGAGTACAGCATGGAGCTCTTCAAGAAGGGTGTGAAGGGATTACCTTTAGTTCATGCTCTCCTGGTACATTCTTAAAGGTTTTCCCTAGAGGGCAGCTTGGAGTTCTTCAAGAAGGGTGTGAAGGGATTACCTTTAGTTCATGCTCTCCTGGTACATTCTTAAAGGTTTTCCCTAGAGAGTGCAGCATGGAGTTCTTCAAGAAGGGTGTGAAGGGATTACCTTTAGTTCATGCTCTCCTGGTACATTCTTAAAGGTTTTCCCTAGAGTATACAGCATGGAAGCTCTTCAAGAAGGGTGTGGAGAGATTACCTTTAGTTCATGCTCTCCTGGTACATTCTTAAAGATTTTCCCTAGAGAGTGCAGCATGGAGTTCTTCAAGAAGGGTGTGGAGAGATTACCTTTAGTTCACGCTCTCCTGGAACATTCTTAAAGGATTTCCTTAGAGAGTTACCGCGTACCAATAGGCACCGCAAGCTTGTTTGCGACAGGATTGGTATAAAAAAAACAAAACAACATACAGACCTTATTTAACCTTTCCTCATGCCGAATCCATCGGTTTGTAGGCATAGGGAATAGAGTGCCAGATTTAATTAGACGAACAAACCTCAAATGAAAAACTCAAAAATGATTAGTATTATTTTATTTAGTTTCAACATTAACTTAATATACATGTGCAATAAATATTTATATTTCAATACTTATATCCCAATGTCTTATAACATTATTGATCACAAAAAAGTTCTTATACCGCCAGCAGATAACATACCTGCATATCCCTCGTACCCCACGGGTAGGCAGAGAGAGTAGAGCGCCAATTCTCCCTAGTTTAACAGACCTTCGCTTCATCAATAAACATCAGTCTCTTCATACATGCTCGTCGGTTTCGAGTACCCTTGACGTTCTCGTCCTTGAGCGTCCGATAGATTTGATCCAGGTAGTTGGAACGTGGCCTTCCTCTGCCTCTTCTTGCACACACTTTCGCTTTGTATATCTGTTTCGTCAATCTTTCTTGACTCATCCTCTCTACATGTCCAAACCAACGTAACATGCCTTTCGTCATCTTTACAATCACGCCCTCATTCACGCCAGTTGATTTGCGAATCTCTTCATTGCGGATTCGATCTTATATCGTTACGCCGCACATTTTCTTAAGTTTTCATCCACTCACCCTTGCTCAGACACACTCAATCAGATCTTTTATTTTTATTATTATTAATATAAGTATTTTTTTATTAAGCTAAACTCGAAGTTTTGATTCTCACTGAGAACACGAGGATCTGTATCCTACGACTTCTTGTGCATTTAACGTCACGTTAGCACGTAAAATATATCTCTGGCGGAAAGTGGGTTCTACCTAAACACCTCAGCCTATCCTTCGGGGAGCTTTGTGGGAAGGCTTGAGGATGACGATGAGGAAGCTTCAATACCTCTGGGAGTCAGGTATTCTTACCGTCTATACGAGCAACTAGAGCCTGTCTATCTTTTTTATTCTCGCACGCACAACTCACTAGATTCACCAAATGTTTGTTCGAATACTCCATCCTCTCCATGACGAACTCCTCCAATCCTTTGCGAGGCAAATAGTAAGCTTTGACATATCGATCAACGTACTCCTGATACGGAACCGGTTTCAATCCGGATATCTTTTCCAACTTTACGAACAGCTGCCTGTAGTCGAGTTGCATCAGCCCTCGTCCGCCGTTAGAGCATTTCGACGCATTCGAGAACCCTTCCACAAGTAAGTGTACTATAAACTTCGCCACCATACTCCATACAGCGTGTAATACGTCCAAATTCAATGCCACCTTCTCTGATATATTCTCCAAACGGAGGGCGAACACTTGAATCTTGCGCGTAATCATATCCACGTATGGACTGTGCTCAACTGCAACGGTTTTAACGTCCCATTTTACTTGGGACATCGCCACGAGAGCTGTTCTAGCATCGACCGCCTTCGAAGCAGAACACATATAGACGGGCATTCTCAAATCGGTTACAACAGCAAGTGTGTTATCTTTAAAATGCTCTAAAACCATCCTCTGGTGCTGAGCGACTATGGACTCCAAATACGGTTGCAAAAGCTGGTATTGCTTCGCTAGGAATATCACGCTTTCGACGGCTACTATCCTCTCTGTCAGACCGTGTAGGGTCTCTTCCGATGACAGGTCCAAGTGGCGAGGCAGCTCTGGACATACGAATGTCTTGCCGTCACCGTCTGCAGTATTTGCCACGTGTATACCATTTGATATCCTCTTCAGGACTGCGTTTAGTTTGGGAGTGTATAGCGTTGTTGACGCGACGTCCAAATCTGACGTGAAGAACAAATGGACCGCGTAGAGATAATAGTCGAACAATTGATTCATGAGCATGATCACTTCCAAAGATATTTGCGGCAAATACCGACATATTTGTAAATATTGGCCCGAGTTTCTCAATACGGAGAGGGTTGTGTTAGCCACTATGACACTATCTTTAACTTTGGCCGGACTAACGGAATCCGTTCTATCGTTTTCGTCAACGTAATCTCTTTTGAGTTCGTCGGGCTCGTCTTCCGACTCCTCGCTATCCAATTCAGTTTCCAAGCCAAATATATCATCATTTGTGACATTTTCGTTCCGGAACATGTCAAACGGAGTGTGATTGGTCTTAGCACTGAAATATTTCGATATATAAACGCTGTCGTCCTGCGAATGGACAGACGAAGTACCGTCCGATAGCGCTTTCGCCACAACGGAGCTATCAGACCTTGAGTTAGTCAAATACTTTTTGAAGATTTTAAACTCCTGCAAATTCAGTACATTGAAGGCGGATTTCACGGGGCACTGTTCCCAGCCTTCGTTCTCTAGGAACAGCCTTAATTCCTCCATCCTCCCTCGATGGTAATTCTTAATATACGACACGCTTTGTGTCTTGATAAAATCCTGCAGTATATCCGATTTGTCGCCGCAGAAAACTTCGGCCACCTGAGTCAGCTTCCTCAGAATACCCAGCATTTGGATGAACCTTTCAAACGGATACTCTTCGAGCCCTGAACTCTTTAGAAACATGGAAACCTTCGCTTGTACATCATGCCAGATCCTAACCAACCCGACTTTTAACTTCTGCCTAATATATTCGCGACTGAGATTCTTTTCAATGTCAAAAACGTTATTGGATATCTCGTCCTGGTCATGTTTGGAATGCCATTGGTAAAGCAAGTAATAACTTCTCATGATTAGGAACAAGTTTTCGCAGAGGTTTAACAAACATATATGCGTCCTATTTGGTTGTACAGCCAGACATAGCTCCTGAAATTTCACATCCAAGCTCATGTCTCCTACATTATTCCTCACTGCTTGTATCGACGCTTCGTTAACCGCCGAGGAGTAATGCATGTGAAGTTGCTCCATAGAGGCCTGCCGTTTCCCTAACAAATCGTAAGCTTTCCTCAATTTCCTAAAAGTATTCTCATCGAAATTATAACATATGGTCGAGAGAACAGAGTCCAATTTCTCTTCAGTCATGTCGAGAGTGTCTTGGAGTCTAGTCGCGAGGTCGGCTATGCAAGTATACTCTTTATGACTAGCGGCAGCTTTCCTGCTTTTCAGTATCAATTCAATAGCGCTATAGTACTCCTTTTTGCTTAGCAAGTCTGCCACGTCCTCTTCGACGCTCCTCAGGCTGCGCAGTAGTTCTAAGGATTTGAGTACTGATTTTATGATCTGTCGTTTCCTATAGTTGGCTAGGATCACAAATGTTGATATTGTGAGGTGGTTGGAGGCAGTTCGGAGTTGTTCCCTCGCTCGTTGGCATGTTTTGAGGGTCTCCGAGAGTTGTTCTCGAATATTATGAATCTCGGCGAATTCTTTGTCGCATTTATCACGCTGTTGTGATATTAAATGAAGAGCTTTCCCAGACACTACCTGGTGAAGGAAATGCTAGTTTACATCTATATACTTGAGTTCTAACTGTTGCCGAGTGGCGTGAGTGTCACTGAATCATCATCATCAGTTCTGAACTTAAGTACAGTGATTAGTCACCACGCGAGCATTAGGGTGAAGAAAATCTGCGAGATGAAATTAATTTTGAGAAGACATTCAAAGACGTATGAGTATATGAGACCCTAAGCTCTAGGGTGTATATTTACACCCTAAAGCTTAGGGTCAATTGTCTTTGTGTGAGATGTCCACAATATTATTGTTGTTACATCTATATAAGTGTGTATATCAGTCGCCGATATCTATAGTACAGGCTCTGGCTAGTTTAGGGTCAGTTGTCTTTGTGTGAGATGTCCACAATATTATTGTTGTTACATCTATATAAGTGTGTATATCAGTCGCCGATATCTATAGTACAGGCTCTGCCTAGTTTAGGGTCAGTTGGCTTTGTGTGAGATGTCCACAATATTATTGTTGTTACATCTATATAAGTGTGTATATCAGTCGCCGATATCTATAGTACAGGCTCTGCCTAGTTTAGGGTCAGTTGGCTTTGTGTGAGATGTCCACAATATTATTGTTGTTACATCTATATAAGTGTGTATATCAGTCGCCGATACCTATAGTACAGGCTCTGCCTAGTTTAGGTTACATACCTGTTGCTGTCGCTTGAGTTTGGTGAACATAAGTTCAATGGCCTCGCATGTGATCGGTGACGGTGCATGCTCGAGCACATACCGCGCCGCGTCCACCTCGCTCGGCGGGGAGAAATAGACATTGTCTATCTCCCGCAACACCTAAGTAACAGTGCTTTTATTAATTCGAAGCAATAGCGGATTCCCTATTAAGGCAAGGCTTAGGGCCGATAATAACAATAAAGCCCATTTAAGGGAGCGTCCATTAATTACGTGAGGTGTTCTTGGGGAGGGGGGGAGGGGGGTCTTAGCATATATCACGTAATTATTGGTCTAAAAATTTTCTCTAGAATGGGCACGTAATTAATCACCCAAATTCCAGTTTCATCCAGGCTATGTGTTCACAAAAGTTTTAATATTATAATGATTCTAGCAGGAAAATAGATAAGCTACTTTTTCGAACTCCACGCGGGCGAAGCCGCGGGCATAAGCTAATATTATAAATGTGAAAGATGGTAAGTTTGGATGTTTGCGGTTCTTTCACGGCCAAGCGGCTGAACCGATTTGTCTGAAAGTTGAAATGGAGATAGCTTATACCTAGGAATAGGACATAGGCTACTTTTTTTTTATCCTGAAAAATTCATAGTTCTTATATTTATATTATTATTATCTATTATTTATATTATTCTAGCAGGAAAATTTCCGAAGCTACTTTTTCGAACTCCACGCGGGCGAAGCCGGGGACATAAGCTAGTAGTTTATAAATACCAATTACCTCAAGATCGGCTGCCGTGTGTGCAACACTCAGAGACCTGGAGTTCACGCCAGGAGGGCCCAGTCGGTTCTCCACGCTGTCCTCCGACAGCATGGCTTACCACTGCAAATAGTTATTAATTGTTCAAATATTTTTTTTTTATACAACAAGATTGGCAAACAGGCATACGGCCCACCTGATGGGAAACGGTTACCGTAGCCTATTTACGCTTACGATACCGAAGTATCACTTGCGCGTTGCTACTCTGTGTTATAGGAGAGTTATAGTGTGTTGGCAGCATAATGGGTTTAATCCCTCTGCTTTCAACACAATGTAACAATCCTCCCCCCTCCCCAAGGAGCTCATTACTGGAAACCTTATCCAGTAATGAGCTCCTTAAATTATACATATATAGTCATTAGTAAAAATTATCAAACCGAGTCCCCTGCCATGTATGTCTATTTAGGATAAGCATAACTACTGAATGGATATTCATGCAGTTTTCATAAAAAGATAGACGGTTTTCTGAGGAAGGTTTTGGAGTTATAATTAGTAAAATCAAATTATTTTATTTCACATAGGCCTAGATGGGGACTTATAAAACGTTGAAAAAGTTGCACGGTTCGTGTTGGTCGTTGCCAATGAGAAGAACTGGCATTCAATTCAACAAAGAAATGGCAATAAGAGAGGTAGGGCATAATGGATTCTCTGTTCGAATTTGGAGCTGCCCGACTGGGGCAGGACCTCCACCTTATAGAAGTCCGTAGCCAAATAACACAATCTTTTTGTGTTGTGTTCCTACGTGGTGAATATGGTTTCCAGTAATGAGCTCCTTGGGGAGGGGGGAGGATTGTTATATTGTGTTGGCAACCAAGGGATTAGACCTATTATGTTACCAACACAGTATAACTCTCTGAACACAGAGTGGCAACGCGCAAGTGATACTTAGGTATTGTGAGCGTTAATAGGCTACGGTAACCGTTTCCCATCAGGTGGTCCGTGCTTGTTTGCCATTCTTGTTGAATAAAAAAAAAAATTCATGTAAATTTGTTGAAATGAGGGTTGCAACCCTCTGATAGAAAAACATGCTTGCATTAGAATTAGTACTAGTATATAATAAATAGATCACCAGACCTGCATGTTTGGCTGAGCTTTAGTAAGAGCTCAAGGATATGAAAACATCTTTAAAAACCTACACATGGAACCAGCATTGAGGTTGCATACCAGCTATGGACTTGCCATAAGGCACGTTAGCACCTATATACAACATTTGCCAAAAGAGGGTGTTGCTTTAAATCTCTGCCTACCTCTTCAGGACTCTTGTGGGTATGTGTTAAGTTTTATACATATATATGTAGGCCACCAAAGATTATGTAAAAACATAAATATATCCTCATGCCTTCCCACAACAGTCCCCGAAATGGTAGGCAGAGGTGTATAGGTAGTACACGCACCCACTTTCCACCAGAGATTTTTGGTGCCAATGTAACAGATGGCGAGTCCATCGCCGTTACACAACTATACATACATACATCTTTGAATTGCTTCTCAGACGTATGCAGGTTTCCTCTCGATGTTTACCTTCACCGTACATATGTTCGTCGTGTGAGAGTGTAAGATTAAGGGACAAATATTAAAATATTCGTCAAACAAATAGGACTCACACTGGGCGGTTTCTTAGTAGTTTTTCCGCGTACGTGTAGGATAAACTCTCCATTAAGGATTTCCCTAGAGAGTACAGCATGGAGTTTTCAAAACAGGGCAAGATGAGAATTATGCAGGTTTGGTAACACGCCTTTTATTCCCTTTCGTTTGACTTCCGACTTGAGGGCACATTTGTTTTAAAAATAATAACCGAGAAAAATTACACTTACTACACAATTGTATAACAAAGGACCAAAGAAATCTTCAAATTACTAGTTTATTACGGAGATAATGAAATCTAAGCGCAATAGAGCTTTAGTAAACCGTGCCTCCCATAAATAACGATAACTTTTTAGACAAATACTGACCTGCGCAGCACACTTTACGTGAGCCAAGAGCCCAAATATTTTGTCTTCACGGTAAATCATAAATATTTAACTATATATACAGTTAATTTCAAACAAATATCCCGTTATTGCTTTACTTATTTATTAATGTAAGATTTCTGATGCTTCAATCAAGAGTTTACTAACATTTTTTACTAAGAAACTACATACTTCCTAGATAATGACTATTGATGCTGTAAACTGACAGTGTTGACAACACTGTCACACATAAATCATCCTGATAGGGCATAGTGACAGTCTCAGATAGGATTAACCCTATATAATCTGTGGATATAAACATGTCCATGAGTTCAATGTTTCTACATAGATATTATGCAGAGATCTACTAGCTATTAAAATACTGGATATAGGATACTCAGATGCCCACTTAAGTTTACTCTATCACAGTCTTTAAATCACGACTTAAAAAACGAAATTTATTTATAATTTACTTTTTATTATAATTGATAATACTTGTAATATCCATACACACTCAAAGGACTCTGCTCGATGATATATTTTTGTGCATATACAAATAGTTTTGAACATCTCCGTCCTTTACAACAAATATACAATTACATATTCATATTCAAACATTTGGTTTGAATATAATCTGTATTAAAAATATTTTGGCTGAATGTGATATTCACTTTGCCCCGAGTCAAATTTGAAATGTAATTAAAAAGTTGTAGTTGTGGTGCTTGACGTCATGCAAGCTATGAGTATTTCGCGATTGTGATTTTATTTTAGTAGTGTTGTTGTAAATTGACAATTATTGATGTTTATTGTGAAATAGCAAAAATGGAGACTGATAGGATGATAGAAGACACAATAGCACCGCAGGTATGCACGCAAACTTTAAATGGAGCAGCATCCGTATTGTCACCATAGCACCGCCATTTTTCCTCTTACCTTTTCCGTAACATTATTTAGTGTTTTTATCAATGACCTGACATGAAATGCAAATTAGGAATAATCAATTAGCACTGAGAATCATCGAATTATCCTAATTTCACCAAAAACATGTCAAATAACTGTAAAATAATCAATGTGACGAGGCACCAGATTTTTTGTACCTTCTGCAATGCGGACGTATAAAAAGCACTTTTTTGAACACAAGCGTTCGTTTATTAGTTTTATTTGCATTTATTAGGTCACTCCTAATTGTTTCTAGTAATTTTCGCCGTGATAAAGTTCACTGTTCATATGTAAACAAAAATATGTTTGCGGTGGTATCAACATTCTTGGTTAGGCAAAGTAAATGACTGTATTTTTCTTTCAAACCACGTCCTTTAACGTCTCAAATTCTCAATACCTCTACCTGTGTACATTTATATAAACTCTCTGAAGGAAACACAAAGAATATCGTTTTGTACCACTCTTCCTCATGGTAGGGGGAATGTCCTACTTTTGTAATATCTGCTATGATTGTGCAATTAATAGTGACTCTGCTAAGCCTTATGAAATGCTAGTTTACACCTATGACTCTTCAAAAGCTCTCCACAGGATCAGAAAGCACTTCTAACAATTGTCTTTTAATTTATAAATTAAAACAGGCTCAAAAGGTTTTCCGTTTACAGTTTACCTTTGTCACAAATTAATTTATATGTGCAAGGGAAGTGTACTCTAAGGTCACCTAGAGTGCTAGTACGGAATTATTGTGACCGTATATCCTAATGATGCAATTAATGCTTGCCTGATGTCCAATGCTGGGACTCAACTCGTGTCCAATACTTACAGGTGACCTCCATCACATGTATCGACAGTGGCGTAAGACCAATGCCGAGCAGTGCAGCCTACACTGCAGAGAGGGATTCGTGCCTCAACTACTTCTCTAGATGGAATGAGACGGATCAGGTATATTTTTTTTTTTTTTTTTATACCTGGGACAATTCCACACAAATTGACCTAGTCCCAAAGTAAGCAAAGCTTGTGTTATGGTAACTAGACAACGATATATTTACTTATATAGATAGATATATACTTAAATGCATAGGACAGCCAAGACTAAGGTACAAATATTCGTGTTCATCACACAAATATCTGCCCTCAGCGGGATTCGAACCCGCGACCTCAAGTTTCGCAGTCAGGAGCTCTAACCACTAGACCAGACGGTCGTATTTATACGTACATATGCTCTTATATCTTTTGCTGGTATATCTTTAAACTTTCCTTCTAGATCAGGTTAGTAGAGATTTAATGACAACGTCTTATATGTAGATGTGGAGTATGAGAGTGGAGATAGAGAGAGAGTGAATCACATCCGAAACATATGCTTATCTATGTAAACATATGTATATGCTTATATTATATAATGTTTTCCTTCACAGTATAGCTTGTGGCATGGCAAATCACTCATTGGTACAGTGGAGTCAGGAGTCAAACTTGCAATCTTAGTGCTCCAGGCAAATAAACGAACCACTCAGCAAACACAGCTTATGCCGCAATGGATCCATCCTCTCAAACTTTTGCATTTATAATATTAATATATAATAATAATAATAATAAATACCTGGCACAGTTCCACACAAATTGACCTAGTCCCAAATTAAGCAAAGCTTGTGTTATGGTAACTAGACAATGATATATTTACTTGATAGATATATACGTAAATACATAGGACTTCCAAGACTAAGGTACAAATACTAGTGTTCATCACTCAAATATCTGCCCTCAGCGGGATTCAAACCCGCAACCTCAAGTTTCACAGTCAGGAGCTCTAACCACTAGACCAGACGGCCGTCAAATAGGTCTATGCTGTTGTAGTTGTCTATTTCTGGAGGATAACTTGGGCCATAGACTTGTTTCTCTTCATTTATAATGATGTGGTTTATATATGAACCTTATTTAGTGTATGTAGTTATCAATCAAAGCCACATTTTGAAGACACAATCTTAAGCTAAGCAGTCAGGCCTGCTTAGCTTAAGATTGTGACTTCCATTTACGCTGTGGATAGATGTATCTGTGTTGATCACAGGTATTAGTAGTTCCTTAGTTCCTTAGCCTTATATCTATCTATATAAGTATGTATATTGTTGTCCAGTTCCCACAGTACAAGCTTTGCTTAGTTTGGGACTAGGTCAATTTGTGTGTAATTGCCTATCTATATAAGTATGTATATCGTTGTCCAGTTCCCACAGTACAAGCTTTGCTTAGTTTGGGACTAGGTCAATTTGTGTGTAATTGCCTATCTATATAAGTATGTATATCGTTGTCCAGTTCCCACAGTACAAGCTTTGCATAGTTTGGGACTAGGTCAATTTGTGTGTAATTGCCTATCTATATAACTATGTATATCGTTGTCCAGTTCCCGCAGTACAAGCTTTGCTTAGTTTGGGACTAGGTCAATTTGTGTGTAATTGCCTATCTATATAAGTATGTATATCGTTGTCCAGTTCCCACAGTACAAGCTTTGCATAGTTTGGGACTAGGTCAATTTGTGTGTAATTGCCTATCTATATAAGTATGTATATCGTTGTCCAGTTCCCACAGTACAAGCTTTGCTTAGTTTGGGACTAGGTCAATTTGTGTGTAATTGCCTATCTATATAAGTATGTATATCGTTGTCCAGTTCCCACTGTACAAGCTTAGTTTGGGACTAGGTCAATTTGTGTGTAATTGCCTATCTATATAAGTATGTATATCATTGTCCAGTTCCCACAGTACAAGCTTTGCATAGTTTGGGACTAGGTCAATTTGTGTGTAATTGCCTATCTATATAAGTATGTATATCGTTGTCCAGTTCCCACAGTACAAGCTTTGCTTAGTTTGGGACTAGGTCAATTTGTGTGTAATTGCCTATCTATATAAGTATGTATATCGTTGTCCAGTTCCCACTGTACAAGCTTAGTTTGGGACTAGGTCAAGTTGTGTGTAATTGCCTATCCATATAAGTATGTATATCGTTGTCCAGTTCCCACAGTACAAGCTTTGCTTAGTTTGGGACTTGGTCAATTTGTGTGGAATTGCCTATCCATATAAGTATGTATATCGCTGTCCAGTTCCCACAGTACAAGCTTTGCTTAGTTTGGGACTAGGTCAATTTGTGTGTAATTGCCTATCTATATAAGTATGTATATCGTTGTCCAGTTCCCACTGTACAAGCTTAGTTTGGGACTAGGTCAATTTGTGTGTAATTGCCTATCTATATAAGTATGTATATCGTTGTCCAGTTCCCACAGTACAAGCTTTGCTTAGTTTGGGACTAGGTCAATTTGTGTGTAATTGCCTATCCATATAAGTATGTATATTGTTGTCCAGTTCCCACAGTACAAGCTTTGCTTAGTTTGGGACTAGGTCAATTTGTGTGGAATTGCCTATCTATATAAGTATGTATATTGTTGTCCAGTTCCCACAGTACAAGCTTTGCTTAGTTTGGGACTAGGTCAATTTGTGTGTAATTGCCTATCTATATAAGTATGTATATCGTTGTCCAGTTCCCACTGTACAAGCTTAGTTTGGGACTAGGTCAATTTGTGTGTAATTGCCTATCTATATAAGTATGTATATCGTTGTCCAGTTCCCACAGTACAAGCTTTGCTTAGTTTGGGACTAGGTCAATTTGTGTGTAATTGCCTATCCATATAAGTATGTATATTGTTGTCCAGTTCCCACAGTACAAGCTTTGCTTAGTTTGGGACTAGGTCAATTTGTGTGGAATTGCCTATCTATATAAGTATGTATATTGTTGTCCAGTTCCCACAGTACAAGCTTTGCTTAGTTTGGGACTAGGTCAATTTGTGTGTAATTGCCTATCCATATAAGTATGTATATCGTTGTCCAGTTCCCACAGTACAAGCTTTGCTTAGTTTGGGACTAGGTCAATTTGTGTGTAATTGCCTATCCATATAAGTATGTATATCATTGTCCAGTTCCCACAGTACAAGCTTTGCTTAGTTTGGGACTAGGTCAATTTGTGTGGAATTGCCTATCTATATATGCATCATGTTGTCATCACCAGGTGGAGTTCGTGGAGCAGCTGCTGGCACGCATGTGCCACTACCAGCATGGCCACATCAATGCTTACCTCAAGCCCATGCTGCAGAGGGACTTTATTAGTATGCTGCCAAGTGAGTGCTATCATTATTATTATTATATATATCTTCATGCCTTCTCACAAGGGTCCCCTATAAGTTAGGCAGAGGTTTGGAGGTAGTACCCACACACTCACAGTAAGTTTTAGGTGCCAACATAACAGATGGTGAGTCCTAAGCACAAATGGCTTCCCAAATATATGCATGTTTCCTCTGGATTTTTCCTTCACCTTAAAGCTTGTGGTGTGACTAATTACTGTACTTAAGTTCAAAAACTCATGGGTACAGTCAAGGTTCGAACTTGCGACCTTTGTGTCGCAGGCAACTACTCGAACCACACAGCCACCATGGCTTTATCTAAATAAAAATCGAAATAATATATTATACTAACATAGATGTAAGAAATACATCTACCAATTAATTAGACACTAAATTAATAAGATTTATTATAATATTAGCTGAGCCCGCGACTTCGTCTGCATGGTTAAATTGACTTTGGGCAGCATTTTTTGGATATACATTTTGATATATATATATATATATATATACTAGTGGTCCCGCCCAGCTTCGCTCGGGTGGAAAAAAAAAGATGGTGGCGCCACCTATCGGGTCCAATTGTGAATCTAAACCATTCCCAGATCCCCTTGAACACACACAAAAAATTTCATCAAAATCGGTCCAGTCGTTTGAGAGGAGTTCAGTGACATACACACTCACCGAAGAATTATATATATAAAGATAGATAGATGATTCTTTAAATTGGCATAACTTTTAAATAAACACTAAATGTTACGTGAAGTTTCTTCTTCTTCTTCTTCTCCTCAGCATATATGCGTCCACTGCTGGACATATGCCTCTTGCATGGATTTCCAAGCTGATCTTGATGCGGCGATCCTACTCCAGGTCGGCCCAGCCGTCTTTTTAATGTCGTCCGACCATCTGGCTTGCGGTCTTCCAACGCTTCTGCCACCCGTTCGCGGCCTCCAGTGACGTTTACCACAATACATTAGTGGCAATCTAAATCGGATAAGCCGTTTCTGAGATTAGCGTGCACAAACGCACAGACAAACAGACAAAAATTCTAATAATCACTGTTTTGGGTGATATTGGTATTTGCGTTGATAAAGGTCCCTATCACATTTTTTCTCATATATCTTCCATGTACAGACAGCGGTCCGTAACATTTTTATTATATGTATAGACTAGCTGTCTCGCCCAGCTTCGCCCGGTGAAAAGTAAAAAAAAAAACACATTTTTCAACTATTGCTTCACGTATGTTGAAAAACTTGTTTTAAAAAAAATAATGAGTGTCATAAAATCCGTTCTTAACTGACCTCTACACCGCGTAAGGAATACTCCTACCAAAATTCAAGTCAATCGGCCTTATAGTTGCTGAGATTTCGTGATGAGTCAGTTCACAAATGGGATCTCCTATAAATAATAATAATAATATATCCTCACGCCTTCCCACAAGGGTCCCCGAAGGGGTAGGCAGAGGTGTATAGGTAAAACCCACACACCCACTTTCCGCCAGAGGTATATTAGGTGCCAACGTGACAGATGGCGAGTCCATCTCCTACATATATATAGATATAGATGATTGTCATTCCCATCTTCCACTGTTTGATCGATTTGTTCTAGGTAGTTGTGAATTATAAACCCCGACTATTTCCAGACATCTTAATATATCTAAATATAATATAAAAGTATGAAAAAGATATTGAAAGAAGGATAACTGCCGGAAATAAGGTGAATGGAGCCATGTCGGCGTTGATGGGCAGCAAAAGTCTGAGCAAGAATGCTCGAGTTGCTGTCCACAACGCAATATTGGTACCTACCTTATTGTATGGCAGCGAATCCTGGGTATGTCCGAGGAAGTATGAAAATAGCTTGAATGCAGTCGAGATGCGATCTCTTCGAAAAATGTGCGGCGTAACGATATTAGATCGAATCCGCAATGAAGAGATTCGCAAATCAACTGGCGTGAATGAGGGCGTGATTGTAAAGATGAAGAAAGGCATGTTACGTTGGTTTGGACACATAAAAGGATGAGTGAAGAAAGATTGACGAAACAGATATACAAAGCAAAAGTGTGTGCAAGAAGAGGCAGAGGAAGGCCACGTTCCAACTACCTGGATCAAATAGATCGGACTCTCAAGGACGGGAACGTTAAGAGTACTCGAAACCGACGAGCATGTATGAAGAGACTGATGAATGTGGACGAAGCGAAAGAGGTATGTAAGTCTAGAGAGAACTGGCGCTCTATACTCTCTGCTTACCCCGTTAGGGACTTGGCGTGATGATATGTATGTATGTATTACATTGTTTTCATGTCCGACTTTATATCCGTTTAATGAACCCCAACAATACTGCAGTAATGTTCAAATCCGTTGACACAACAGTCGCTCATCTACATATTTATAAGGTCGAAATTCGGTTCGGGTGTCAGTTATTTTATAACCAATGTGTTGCGAGTAGACTTTGGGAATGGTTGTGATAAGGTTCAAATTCCAATGCCGATGTGGATGACCCCCTATTCAGATAAACTATTGGTTTCAAATTCAAATTACTTATTTTATATACGAGTAAAATATCTGTAGCGTCGATTTTTCAATTTCATTGCCGACTATCAATTTTGAAGTCATGGTGTTTTTACAAACATACATGCATATAAATAGTGCCCCCTCTACTAGAAATTGGTGGGGCGCGTCTTCGTGGATGGTAATAATAATAATAATAATATATCCTCACGCCTTCCCACAAGGCTCCCCGAAGGGGTAGGCGGAGGTGTATATGGTATTACCCGCCAGAGATATAATTTTGGTGCCAACGTGACTGATGGCGAGTCCGTCGCCCTTACTCAAGCACGACTATACATACGGTACTGTAATGTCTTCTCAGACGTACGCAGGTTCCCTCTCGATGTTTTCCTTCACCTTAAAGCTCGTGGTGTGACTTATCATCACTGTACTTAAGTTCATAAAAACTCATTGGTTCGAACTTGCTCGCAGGCAATTACTCGAACCAATCGGCCACCACGGCTCTAATAAAGGATAATATTGTCGACTAGCTGTTCCTGCGACTTCTTTCGCGTGGAATGTAACAAAATAGAAATTGTTCAGTTGCTAAAATAAAAGTACCCTAAGTTAATAATAATAATAATAAGCCTTTATTGCTGTCAAAATTTTCAATACTTATATCTAAATATTATGTATATATTTTAATGAAGCCGTGGTGGCCGAGTGGTTCGAGCAGTTGCCTGCGACGCAAAGGTCGCAAGTTCGAATCCCGACTGTACCAATGAGTTTTTCTGAACTTAAGTACAGTGATTAGTCACACCACGAGCTTTACAGTGAAGGAAAACATCGAGAGGAAACCTGCATACGTCTGAGAAGACATTCAAAGGCGTATGTATAGTCGTGCTTGAGTAACGGCGATGGACTCGCCATCTGTCACGTTGGCACCTAATATACCTCTGGCGGAAAGTGGATGTGTGGGTATTACCTGTATACCTCTGCCTACCCCTTCGGGGACCCTTGTGGGAAGGCGTGAGGATATATATTTTTTTAATTTCAATATTATGTATATATTTTAATGTTAGAATTTTATTATATATTTTATGTATCGACGTCCGGTATGTTTAGGAAACAGCTTGTCTCTCGACATAGGCCTCCTCTAATGTCTTCCACAAGTTCCTGTCCTTTGACTTTCTCAGCCACTCTCCGCCAGCTGTTCTTTTGAAGTTACTCTTTTTTATATCAGCTATCTGCCAGTGAAAGTCCCGTCAAAATCGGCCCAGTCGTTTCAGAGATTAGTCGGCAGCTACTCGAGCCCCTCGGCCACGGCACGGAATGTTCAATATGTATGTTGTGTGTACAGAGAAAGGTTTGGATCACGTGGCGGAGAATATACTCTCGTATCTGGACGCCGGGTCGCTGTGCGCCGCCGAGCTGGTCTGCCGCGAGTGGCAGCGCGTCATCTCCGAGGGGATGCTGTGGAAGAAGCTGGTCGAGAGGAAGGTGCGCACCGACTCCCTGTGGAGGGGGCTGGCCGAGCGGCGGGGGTGGTGAGAGTTCTTTATATAAGCTTTATATACATTCATATATGCGATACATATCATTTACATACATAGACGGCCGTCTGCTGCCCCACTATGCTGCCAACACAGTATAACTCTCCGAACGCAGAGTGACAACGCGCAAGTGATACTTCGGTATCGTGAGCGTAAATAGGCTACGGTAACCGTTTCCCATCAGGTGGACCGTATGCTTGTTTGCCACTCTTGTTGCATAAAAAAAAAATTGTCTTGTGAGATGCCTACAATGTTATTGTATGCTGGATGTCTTTAATTCCAGGATCCAGTACCTGTTTAAGCCCAAGCCTGGCAGCCAGCATCCGTCGCACGCGTTCTACCGCCAGCTCTACCCCAAGATTATCAAGGACATCCAATCTATAGAAGACAATTGGCGAATGGGGAAGCACAATTTACAAGTAATGCCTTATACATACACTATATATTTGTATAAAGTTGGTCATACAGTTAGACCATTGGTGAACGAAGACGATGACGCGCCCCACCAATTCCTAGACGAGGGGGTCGCGGAATGCGGGCAGTATGACCCGAGTCTATTAATTGTAGTGTGCGTGTGCACTCATAGGTGATCAGTGTGTACCGACAATACTCACACATTAGTGGAAGGTTGCACACTTGTACTGTACACTATAGGGGAGGATAGTGGGGCGCGTCTTCGTGGCACTAGCTATAACTAAAATTACAGCTTTAAAGCTTACTAATTTGTAAATGGATCCGAAAAGCGTTCTTTTTAGCGTATTAAAGTATGGTAGGGGTATATAGGGTACATACCCCATGGTGGTGACATGGAAACTTTAACCCTAAACTAACCGGCTTTTTGTATTGATATTTACCGCAGATAGTAAAATATAATATTTATATTCGCAGAGGATAAACTGCAGATCGGAAAACTCGAAAGGCGTGTATTGTCTCCAGTACGACGACAACAAGATTGTATCCGGCCTCCGGGATAACACAATCAAGATATGGGACCGGAAAACTTTACAGTGTGTTAAGGTGACCACTTTACCTCACAGTATAAGTAACAATAATATTGTGGACTCACACAAAGCCAACTGACCCTAAACTAGGCAGAGCCTGTACTATAGGTATCGGCGACTGATATACACACTTATATAGATGTAACAACAATAATATTGTGGACATCTCACACAAAGCCAACTGACCCTAAACTAGGCAGAGCCTGTACTATAGGTATCGGCGACTGATATACACACTTATATAGATGTAACAACAATAATATTGTGGACATCTCACACAAAGCCAACTGACCCTAAACTAGGCAGAGCCTGTACTATAGGTATCGGCGACTGATATACACACTTATATAGATGTAACAACAATAATATTGTGGACATCTCACACAAAGCCAACTGACCCTAAACTAGGCAGAGCCTGTACTATAGGTATCGGCGACTGATATACACACTTATATAGATGTAACAACAATAATATTGTGGACATCTCACACAAAGCCAACTGTCCCTAAACTAGGCAGAGCCTGTACTATAGGTATCGGCGACTGATATACACACTTATATAGATGTAACAACAATAATATTGTGGACATCTCACACAAAGCCAACTGACCCTAAACTAGGCAGAGCCTGTACTATAGATATCGGCGACTGATATACATACTTATATAGATGTAACAACAATAATATTGTGGACATCTCACACAAAGCCAACTGACCCTAAACTAGGCAGAGCCTGTACTATAGGTATCGGCGACTGATATACACACTTATATAGATGTAACAACAATAATATTGTGGACATCTCACACAAAGCCAACTGACCCTAAACTAGGCAGAGCCTGTACTATAGGTATCGGAGACTGATATACACACTTATATAGATGTAACAACAATAATATTGTGGACATCTCACACAAAGCCAACTGACCCTAAACTAGGCAGAGCCTGTACTATAGGTATCGGCGACTGATATACACACTTATATAGATGTAACAACAATAATATTGTGGACATCTCACACAAAGCCAACTGACCCTAAACTAGGCAGAGCCTGTACTATAGGTATCGGAGACTGATATACATACTTATTTTGATACACAATTAGATCCGATTGGTGGCGCCACTGGGTCCGTCCTGGCCCTTATTTTTTCACCCAAGCTAAGCTGGACGGGACAATTAATCTTACTTCTTATGTTATACTATAAAGAGGAAAGATTTGTATGTAAGTATGTTTGTAATGAACAGGCTCCGAAGCTACTGGACCGATTTCAAAAATTCTTTCACCATTGGAAAGCGACATTCACCCTGAGTGACATAGGCTATATTTTCTTTCTTTTTTAAATGGAACAGTTGTCTTCTAGAAGTTGTAGCGAGTAGTAAAGTATGAGTACATTATATGTTATGTATAGTATAGAGCCGTGGTGGCCTAGTGGTTCGAATCCCGACTGTACCAATGAGTTTATCTGAACTTAAGTGATTAGTCACACCACGAGCTTTACGGTGAAGGAAAACATCGAGAGGAAACCTGCATACGTCTGAGAAGCAATTCAAAGGCGTATGTATAGTCGTGCTTGAGTAACGGCGATGGACTCGCCATCTGTCACATTGGCACCTGATATACCTCTGGCGGAAAGTGGGTGTGCGGGTATTACCTATACACCTCTTGCCTACCCCTTCGGGGACCCTTGTGGTAAGGCGAGTGGATATTATTATTGTTTAACATCGTATGTCAACCCGTCTGGTGTCCTCAGGAGCTCCAGGGGCATACGGGTTCGGTGCTCTGCCTGCAGTACGACGAGCGAGCCATCATATCTGGCTCCTCGGATAGCACAGTACGAGTCTGGGACGTCACCAGCGGCTGCATGCTCAACACGCTCATTCACCACTGCGAGGCGGTGCTGCACCTGCGCTTCTGCAACGGCATGATGGTCACGTGCAGCAAGGTCAGTGGGGGCGCGGGCAACGGTCTAATAACACCCACATGCACCAACTATGGGAGTACATCGGAGTACGGAGTTTTTTTGAATTTTTTGTCTGTCTGTCTGTCTGTTTGTTCCGGCTAATCTCTGAAACGGCTGGACCGATTTTGACGGGACTTTTACTGTCAGATAGCTGATATAAAAAGGCGTAACTCAGGCTACTTTAATTATAGAAACTAAACAATTACTTTTTTGTTAATATCCACGCGGACGAAGTCGCAGGCACAGCTAGTAATCATCATCACAAATTTAAGAGCTGGGCTCTTGTCGGCGTCTCTGATGCAGTCCCCTCCATTCGCTTCTGTCCAGCGCAACCTCCTTGACCTCCTTATACGTCATGAGAGTCATTTTTTCTTTGATCTGACTCATGTATGTTAATCTTGGTCTTCCTCAGCTAGAAATATATACTAATAATGATTTATTTATTTATACTTACAACTATCTTTACAGGGTAACTTAGTACGATAGTGTAGAACAAATTAATAATAATATATATTGTGTCCGTGGTGGCCGAGTGGTTCGAGCAGTTGCCTGCGACGCAAAGGTCGCAAGTTCGAATCCCCACTGTACCAATGAGTTTTTCTGAACTTAAGTACAGTGATTAGTCACACCACGAGCTTTACAGTGAAGGAAAACATCGAGAGGAAACCTGCATACGTCTGAGAAGAAATTCAAAAGGCGTATAAGTCGTGCTTAAGTAACGGCGATGGACTCGCCATCTGTCACGTTGGCACCTAATATACCTCTGGCGGAAAGTGGGTGTGTGGGTATTACCTATACACCTCTGCCTACCCCTTCGGGGACCCTTGTGGGAAGGCGTGAGGATATATTATATTATATTATTATATATTTAATCCTAAAACTTAAGTAGCTTCCTTCACACGCAATGTGCTATAAGTGGCCTTCGTGATTCATGATTCCAGGACCGGTCCATAGCTGTGTGGGACATGACGTCGACGACGGAGATCATGCTGCGCCGCGTGCTCGTCGGCCACCGCGCCGCCGTCAACGTCGTGGACTTCGACGAGAAGTACATCGTCAGCGCCAGCGGGGACAGGACCATCAAGGTGGGTCGCGGGTTCCCTTTTTGATGCTACAAAAGATTTGATAAAACTCGAGCTCTGGTCTCCTCGTGCTCGGGGTGCTCGTAAAGCTCGTTGTGTGACTAAACCGGGTGTGCCCCGGAAAACATCGAGAGGAAACCTGCATACGTCTGAGAATCCATTCACAGTATGTATAGTCGTGCTTGGGGAACGGCGATGGACTCGCAATCTGTCACGTTGGCAACGAAAATATATCTCTGGCGGAAAGTGGGTGTGTGGTACTGCCTATACACCTCTGCCTACCCCTTCGGGGACCCATGTGGGAAGGCGTGAGGATATTGTTATATATACCAAAGAACTCTACTCTACTATTTTTTTCAATTCAATCCAAGCTTGGTGTGTCTGGTAGTTTATATATATATATATATATATATATATAATTACGATTACTATATATAAGACTATATATATAATCGAGCTGAAATTTTAGCGAGACAAGGACGGGAACGTTAAGAGTACTCGAAACCGACGAGCATGTATGAAGAGACTGATGAATGTGGACGAAGCGAAAGAGGTATGTAAGTCTAGAGAGAACTGGCGCTCTATACGCTCTATACTCTATACTCTGCCTACCCCGTTAGGGACAAGGCGTGATGATATGTATGTATGTATTAATATAATATAATATGTATCAGTGGCGTGGGGTGAAAAAAAAGAAAGGTAAAGCCGGACCAAAAAAATGGCTAACGTGTGAATAAGCAAAACGTCATAACTTAACTTGTTAAAAAAATTCAATAAATTACATACCATATATTAGTGTGTTCGTTCACCTTTCCCAAAACCTCGGCGAAATGTTATGTATGGTGCTTGCGTTGCGTTGTATGCGGTTTTTCCATGCGACAGAACATGCTTGCTGTACAGTTGTTAGTGTTCACCACCTTCACCATACATGACATTACTGGTATCATATGAACAGTGCATGTCGAGTATGATAAAAGTGGCTTTAAAAAGCCGTTTTAAAGCACACGTCACTCGGGGGTTATAAATATACAGCAAAAATAAAGAACTAAAATAAGTGAAACTTAACTTGCCAGCATCATCATCACAAATAAATACCAGCAGAAATACCGCAGTATTTATTTTTCTATACTACAACCCAAAAACAAAATAACATGGACATGACATGGAAAGCAAAATAACTTATTTAATTTGCAACTGCCGGTTATCCAAAAATGGGTTGGGATGGGTTTGAAAAACCCATCCTTACGTCTATAATCAATTTTCATATCGGGACGAGCCCGTCCATGTTTAATAATATATTTTTTATTTTCGAAAGATTAGACAACAACCTATTTGTATTAACGCCGCCATTTCTCACCTAACAGACTACGTGACGACAAGAAACAAAAATAAACAAACAAACCTTTACGGTGAAACAAAACAAACACTGCGACAACACTTGGCAAGTAAAATTTCACTACTTTCGTTTTTTTTAAACCATATACTACAACACAATCAAGCTTATCACATATTACAATAGATAAATTAGCATAACAAAACAATCCGTGCAAATGCGCGCGCAAAATGGCTAGGTGAGGTCATGACACTCCGGCTTGTCGCATAAATTGCTCTGATTGGTCAAACTTTTCAAGCGAAACGAAACCTTAACACATAACAAATAAAGATTGGAGGCTATCTGAGATCGGCTTATAATCGCTGTTGTATCGACGAATGGTTGGATGTGGTAGTAATGTCTATGTGTGCGTGAATTGCATACATTTTAACTATTTGAATTCCCAATATTATGAGCGAGTTCCCCAGCCGTCTACTACGTGAAATCGTGTATGTGTGCGTTTGCACGATTTCACATACATTGCGTTTTTGTATCCAGCACATTGGATAATATTTTTACAAAGGGCGCAATGTAATTATGTCGCTTGATATTATGACTACATAGAATAGTCGTATATGAGCGCGAATCTGCCAAGGGAAGCCGATGGGAATCGTGTTCTAAGGACGTTTCGCCACTGATATGTATATATTATAGACTAGCTGTCCCGCCCAGCTTCGCTCGGGTGAAAAAGTTAAATTTCCCGTAACACGATCGCAGCGCCACCTATTGGGTCCAATTGTAAATCTAAACCATTCTCGAATCTAGCTTAAGACACACAGAAACACACAGAAAGCTTCGCCCGGGTAAAAAGGTAAAATTCTTGAAACTCGATCGCAGCGCCACCTATCGGGTCCAATTTAATATAGCCTATGTTACTCGGGGATAATGTAGCTTTCCAAAGGTGAAAGAATTTTTGAAATCGGTCCAGTAGTTTCGGAGCCTATTCATTACAAACAAACAAACAAACAAATCTTTCCTCTTTATAATATTAGTATAGATACCAGAGAACTCGATTACTTTTTCAATTGAATCCATGCTCGGCCAGCCCGCTAGTGCATACGACGTGCAATGTTCCTCCCGGCGTGTCTGGTAGTGTATATACATTAGGTGCAATGTCTGCCGCCAGGTGTGGAACACGTCGTCGTGCGAGTTCGTGCGCACCCTCAACGGGCACAAGCGCGGCATCGCGTGCCTCCAGTACCGCGACCGGCTCGTGGTCTCCGGCTCCTCGGACAACACCATCCGCCTCTGGGACATCGAGTGCGGCCAGTGCATCCGCGTGCTGGAGGGGCACGAGGAGCTCGTGCGCTGCATCCGGTGAGGCGCACACACACACGCACACACACACGCACACACGCCCACACACACACACACGCCCACACACACACACGCACACACACACACACGCACACGCACACACACACGCACACACACACGCATACGCACACACGCATACGCACACGCACACACACACACGCATACGCACACGCACACACACACGCACACACACACACGCATACGCACACACACGTCTCTACGTACGTCACCGGTTATGGGTGGCCTGGCGATATCTTAATATATATATTTCTTGTGTGCGTGTGTATGTGACTGAACTCCTCCTAAACGACTGGACCGATTTTGATGAAATTTTTTGTGTGTGTTCGTGGAGATTCGAGAATGGTTTAGATTCACAATTGGACCCGATAGGTGGCGCCACCATCTTTTTTTTTCCACCCGAGCGAAGCTGGGCGGGACAACTAGTATATATATATATATGAAGTCTGCAGAACTACCAACCAACGGCGACGGACTCGCCATCTTTCACGTTGGCACGTCTGGCGGAATGTGGGTGTGTGGGTATTACCTATAACCCTCCTGCCTACCCCTTCAGGGACCTTTATGGGATGAGAACTAACGCTGTCCCCTTTCTGTCAAGGCAGAAACTATGCGTTATGATGTGTGTGTATTGACATAGTTAATGTATGTATCAGGTTCGACAACAAGAGGATAGTAAGTGGGGCGTACGATGGCAAGATCAAGGTGTGGGACCTGCCCGCCGCGCTCGACGTACGCACACCGCATCAGGATCTCTGCCTCAGGACGCTTGTGGTAAGTACAACTGCTTATATTAAAAATATATTTCATACATGCATACATAATCACGCAGTCCCTAACGGTCTCGGTCCCAGTTCTCTCTAGACTTGCATACCTCTTTCGCTTCGTCCACATTCATCAGTCTCTTCATACATGCTCGTCGGTTTACGAGTACTCTTGACGTTCCCGTCCTTGAGCGTCCGATCTATTTGATCCAGGTAGTTGGAACGTGGCCTTCCTCTGCCTCTTCTTGCACACACTTTCGCTTTGTATATCTGTTTCGTCAATCTTTCTTCACTCATCCTCTCTATTCCTTCCTATTTCCTTCACCGTAAAGCTCGTGGTGTGACCACTCATTGTACTTAAATTCAGAAAAACTTATTGGTACAGTCGGGATTCGAACTTGCGATCTTTGTCTCGAACCACTCGGCCACCACGGCTATAATGTAATATTACCACCGATATTACTTATTACTTAATATATATAAATTACACACACCTCTGCCTACCCCTTCGGGGACCCTTGTGGGAAGGCGTGAGGATATTATTATTATAAATTACGTGTCACGTTGTTTGTCCGCGATGGACTCCTAAACTACTTAACCGATTTCAATCAAATTTGCACACCGTGTGCAGTTTGATCCAACTTAAAAGATAGCATAGCTTGCATCACAATTGGACCCGATAGGTGGCGCTGCGATCGTGTTTCAGGAAGTTTAGCTTTTTCACCCGGGCGAAGCTGGGCGGGACAGCTAGTGTATTTATTTTTTTATTTGAAATACACATTAGAACGGCCAACAGCCAATTACTCTATATGCAGTACACGATATATACAGTACACAATAGTTAAAATTATAAAATAATAATATATCTTCACGCCTTCCCACAAGGGTCGAGTGGTTTGAGCAGTTGCCTGCGACGCAAAGGTCGCAAGTTCGTATCCCGACTGTACCAATGAGTTTTTCTGAACTTAAGTACAGTGATTAGTCACACCACGAGCTTTACGGTGAAGGAAAACATCGAGAGGAAACCTGCATACGTCTGAGAAGAAATTCAAAGGCGTATGTATAGTCGTGCTTGAGTAACGGCGATGGACTCGCCATCTGTCACGTTGGCACCTAATATACCTCTGGCGGAAAGTGGGTGTGTGAGTATTACCTATACACCTCTGCCTACCCCTTCGGGGACCCTTGTGGGAAGGCGTGAGTGAGTCACAGTTCCTTCTCACCTCTAAGGAGTTGTGTATTTATATAAGTTTAATACTGTTTTGTAGGAGCACACGGGGCGAGTGTTCCGGTTGCAGTTCGACGAGTTCCAAATAGTGTCGTCCTCTCACGACGACACCATCCTCGTGTGGGACTTCCTCAACTACGGCGGGGCATCCCCGGCGCCCGCGCCGCCGCGACCCCGCGACCTTGACCCCGACATGCACAGGGAGCACGACCTCTACGACTAGGTCAGTACATTTATATAAATATAGGGAGTACGAGCTCTAGGACTAAGTCAGTACATACATTGACAGGGAACACGAGCTCTAAGACTAGGTAATTCACATACATACATATATAGATAGTGCCATCCACGAAGACGTGCCCCACTATTCTTCCTCATAGTTTACAACATAATCTATATATATATATATATAGGAGATCCCATTTTTGATCTGACTCATCACGAAATCTCAGGAACTGTAAGGCCGATTGACTTGAAATTTGGTAGGAGTAATTCCTTACGCGGTGTAGGAGGTCAGCTAAGAACGGATTTTGTGAAACTCACCCGCAAGGTGGAGTGCGGGGAGATCCCATTTGTGAGCTCACTATTAGGATATCTCAGGAAGTATAAGGCCGATTGACTTGAAATTTGGTAGGAGTATTCCTTACGCAGTGTAGAGGTCAGCTTAGAACGGATGTTATGAAACTCCACCTGCAAAGTGGAACGCGGGGAGATTCCATTTGTGAACTCACTCATCACGAAATCTCAGGAATTAAGGCCGATTGACTTGAAATTTGGTAGGAGTATTCCTTACACGATATAGAGGTCAGCTAAAAACGCTCAAATATCAAACAATATTAATGGCAATAGGAAACCAAGACTATTCCAAATTCGCCTCTTTTTCTCTTATTTAATAAATAACAAAATATTCAAAGATTTGTAATGTGATGATAGGCACATATTTTTGTGCGCTTAAATCGCAAACGCTGGGTAAACCTTACGAGATAGATCAAATGAATGTCCTACGGAGTAGTATATCTTCAAATAATCGATATAAAAGTCCGCGATTGTATTAAATTATCTCTAATGGATAAACCACCATAACCATTTTTATCTTTTACATTTTTATTAGTATCAATATTGCACCCGTGCGAAGCCGGGGCGGGCAGCTAGTAATAATATATAATATATCCTCACGCCTTCCCACAAGGGTCCCCGAAGGGGTAGGCAGAGGTGTATAGGCAATACCCACACACCCACTTTCCGCCAGAGGTATAATAGGTGCCAACGTGACAGATGGCGAGTCCATCGCCGTTACTCAAGCACGACTACATACATCTTATAAAAAGTTTATTAATTCATTTAGATAATTTCGTCAATGAATGTTTGATGCGTTCTTCTCATTGCATGGCGCCTATAGGTAATGGTAACCGCTTTACACGAAGCGAGCATGCTCTTTCGCCAAACTTGTTGTTTAACAAACCATGTTTTATTTTCAGGTTCTAATGGAGACCACAAAGAGACTAGCAATGTATAATATTTGTAATGATTCAATGGCTGAGCCGAGTGTGGTGAGACGTTGCCCCGGAGCAAGTGCGGTCACAATGAATAGATCTTTGTATTATAGAACATGGACTGTAATTATTGATTAGTTAATTTAAGGTATGTTTTTATAGCTGTCGAACTGACACTTGTTAAGTGACTCTGACACCTGCCAGGTGACACTGACACCCGCCAAGTGACACTGACACCTGTCTAGTGACACTGACACCTGTCAAGTGACTGACACCTGCCAAGTGACACTGACACCTGTCAAGTGACACTGACACCTATCAAGTGACTCTGACACCTGTCAAATGACACTGACACCTGCCAAATGACACTGACGGCCCGCGGCGTTCCGTTTCACGTTGGCGATGGCGTTTTTGCAACGCCTCTTTTGTATATAACGTTGGTCGCGTTCCAAGTGTGAATCTGATTGTGAAATGCTCTTTGCTATTTGTGAAATGACAGATTCAATAAATAGCAGTTGAGCTGCTATCGAGTGGAGCTAGCCAATATTAAGTTTATCTAGGACTAGCCGTGTGGTTTCACCGAATATAGTTTAATTTAATTTAAATAGTAAAATAATATATCCTCACGCCTTACCACAAGGGTCCCTGAAGGGGTAGGCAGAGGTGTATAGGTAGTACCCACACACCCTCTAATTTAATTGATTATATATTTATGTAAAATATGGTAAAGTTTTGCCATACCGGTGTGTATAATTTATAGCTATTCATATGTGAAAGAATTTTAAAAGGTCATCACGTTAACACAACATTGACAATTTCGTTTCTTTTTCAAAATATTCTTAGCACAGAATGAATTGACAGGAATGAGTGTTAATGTCGGCGACACAGTTTACAACAACTGCAGGCCAGTTTATTGTAGCCATTTAATTAATTAATAAAGGAAAAAATAATTGAGCCTTATCGTGATTATCACACCGTGTATCCGAACGTTTCCGAGTGTCACTTGACAGCTGTCAGTTGGGCGCGTGACACATGACACTGTCATCGGCTGTGTCATGATTAGGGATAGTTATTTATTAGCTAGAATCATTGATGTCTACGCCGTTCGTTTAGTGGCCCAGTGACCAGAATTTCAAAGGTCGCTTATTTATACGGCGGACAGACAAATCAAGCGGACAGACGTACATACATACGCACGCTCAGTATCCTGGGTAGGCACGCCATAATTGGCGGTTGATAATGATTCCGAATTCAAATTGAGACATTACCCGTTCGTAAAGATATACGTTTTTTTATCTCAAATTCCAAATTTAAATTTAGTGTGTCAGATATTAAGACTGACGTGACAACGTCTAATAAATCGATGAACGTCGGCTGCACGCACGAATGATGACTCATTGTCCCGTTACGCACGTTGTCCCGTTACGCTCATTGTCACGTTACAATTGGAGCGAGAGCGCTAGACGAGCGAGAGAAAGACGATCTTGGTATGACGTTGCCACGTTAAACTATCATTCGTAAACCGACTTTTCAGACGACCAATTTTTTGTCTCGTTTATTGTGTTACTTTGGTCTTTAATGTGGAATTTTGGTTTCAAATATTGTGCGTTAAGATAATGGTTACCGTTACATGCTATATAATACATCTCTGACCAGGCCTGTCTTTTATGTTCAGCTTAGGATTGTCCATAGAAGTTTCTAGAAGCACTAAGTATTATAAAGCAATTAAAAAAAATAGTTAATGTTTGCGACTGATAGACAAGTGTCCGTGTCAAGGTTAAATTATTAAATAAAGGGACCCGGCGTGTTGCGTATGTATTACTGTTGTGATTTGTATAAACAGATTATATCATGTTAGCTCATCTATTTAAAATCACAGCCTATAAATCTCTGAGGCAAATTATGTAACTTGCACCGTTCGAACACTGGGAATTGTATTGTTTATACATGTATATGAAATATAAAATACTAACTCCTTATCACATTAGCTATCCGTCAGTGAAAGTCCCGTCGAAATCGGTCCAGCCGATTTAGCAGGACATACAGACGGACAATGTTCTAAATTGTTTCTATACTTTGGATGACAGTACAGGATCAATACTGATACCATAAGTACTCAAGACTGCGGAGATATGTCTAGACTTTGGAGCATAAACATTCTTGAATTATGATTACAATAGCATGTCCATGGGTGATCCCAAAGATCAACAAAGAGGAAAAAAAAAGACCAACAACATACATACATATTAGTAGATAGTTGATCTACAAGTACCAGGCGATCATGATAGTGTAAGAGGTCGTAGCTTTCAAGTAATTAAGTTGGACATACACTATACAGGGCCCTTTTCATGACGTGTTATTGTCACCTTTAATCAAAAGAAATTTCTAGAAATAAATGCATCTGATGCTTAAGGACTGTTGAAATATGATTGTTAATCATTTGAAAGCCCCCAAGCACCAAGTCACAAGGTCTTTTCATGTACAAACACTTGATATGTTGGTCTACAAGTACCAGGCTATCATGATAGTGTAGGAGGTCGTACCTTCAAGTAATTGAGAAACTAAGGGACCTCTTTCATGAAGACATTTCTAGCAATAAAATACATCTGACGCTAGGATATTCTTTAATCATGATTGCAATATGACGTCATTGTGATCTCAGCCAAAAAGTACTAGGATCTTCTAACGTACAAAGAATAGACTTTGTCCAGAAGTACCAGGCGGTCATGAATGCATAAGAGGCACCTTCTAGTAAATGAGAGTGAAATTGGATATATACAATACTGGGCCAATGAAATGCTATTGCTATCATAATTCAAGAGTACGAAAGAGATAGATAGAGTTGGTATTTTCACTTTTTTTTTTATTGTAAATTTCCCTAACTACACTACGCCTCTTTCCCGTAGGGGTAGGCAGATACCACTTCATTCCACTTGGTACGATCCTTACATACGTGGACGGACGGTGTAATTGTAATATATATATTTAGTAGTGTGTACGGCTGGATGCGTGGAATGGCGTTTGTTTTAATATTTCTTCTGTATAAATGTAATGTTCGCGTAGGTTATTAATTATAAATATAGATAAATATAAATAATAAATATATATATATATTAATACTTGTGGAGTTGATGTGTTTATCGAGTTTTTTGCTCTATGTTGCAATAAGAGGCCTACCACCTAGTACCCAGTCCCTTATGGCCAGTAATGTGACTAGCTACAGTGCCTTTCACACCGGCACACAGTGTACGTAGCTGGAAAACTAACGATACACGCATCTGCTCCGCAAGACAAACTGCCTTGCCCGAAGTATCTAGATTTTAGTATAAATGTTAAAAAAACTGATGAACGAATGAGATGGTCGTAAAAACTGAAAATGTATGTTATTGCTTCTCAATTGGGCTTATTTTCCAATACAAACGTTTTGTCGACTTTATAACTTTGGCTGCCTTGAGTTCTCGTGTGCTCAGTTCAGTTCTATACTTTCTATATATTATCTATATAAAACTATATATATATATATATATATATATATATATGCAATAAATAAGTCATAAATACCTTGGGACAGTTGAATTTAACGCAGCCTTCATCATTAAATAAATTGTTCGTGGTCTTGGTAAAAGAAATGGTCGGTCATATGTTTTCCGAGCTTCGTTTGATAGTAAAAATATGTTTTTCGTCTTTTCACAATTGGGTCTATGATAGCTTGTATGTATTAATATTTAACAGTAAAAAATGTGTACATATTGTGAAATTTGCAATACTTATAGCAGCTGATAGCTCCGTTCGGAGAAACATAGACGTATGTGTATAGAAATGTCTGGAGATACATCTCAAGATATTCGGTTATATCTAAAGATATCTCGAGTCGTGTCGAGAGTTTAGTGAATGCAATGAGGCAGCAATGAGGGTAACGTTTGTATATACTGCCATAATGTTTAGTGCCCTTTGAAGTTTACACTAGCGACCTATATAAACACCTCGTGTCACTAAGCTCACGATAGATGGCGCTGGCGCAAATGTACATCGCGCTAGCATTGTTCTCGCGACTAACTTGCGCGATAATTTCTTAATTGGTCTCGCTTACATATAAATGTTCAAGTAAAATCCCAAACTATGATGATTGATCTGCACTGCATCTGATGCTTAACAGCTCTTTAATTATGGTTGTAATAGGGATAATAAATAATGTCACCAGGACCAAATCTTCTTTCGTACAAAATACTGGATATTTGGTGTACACAAGTACCAGGCGATCATAATACTGTAGGAGATTGTACCTTCAAGTAATTGAGCGGAGTTGTGTACTCTTTATGGGCCCTTTTCATGACGTGCTATTTGCTATCTTTACTCAAAGAACACAGTATCTACAATTAAAATTCATCTGACGCTTAAGTACTCTTAAAGTATGATTGTAATAATTAATATATATTTGGTCTACAAAAAGTACCAGGCGATCATGGTATTGTAGGAGGTCGTACCTTCCAGTGGATTCAGCTGAGTTGGACATATTATACTATACTGGGCCCTTCATGATTTCATGATGTGCTTTATTTAAAAGAAGGGAGAAATTTCTAGATATAAAATGCATCTGACACTTAAGTACTCTTAAATTATTATTGCAATAGGATAGATACAAGATATTTGGTCTACAAGTACCAGGCAATCATGATGGCGTAGGTGGACGTACCTTTAATTTTCAGTGTAGTTGACGAGACGGCACGGATTCTTTTATCAAGGGGGAATTTCTAGTCGTAATAGACATCTGTCACTAGAACAATCTTTAATTATGATTACAATGTGGCGTCATGGTGATCTCAGCCCAAGCGATTCCTCACGTACAAAGACTAGGCAGTTGGTCTAAAATCCCACAGTATAATGATTGCTTGGTTCACTCTGTGTACTACGAACAAGTTACCATGCTTTTTTGTTACTAACCCAGGCCTCAAGTGAAGTTAGTTCTGGAAAAATCTACTAGATGGCGCAGTTATTGATTTAATCATAGATTGTTTTTCAAAGACTTCTATGTGGTTGTTTTGTTTAATGAAATACAATTGAATTATCTATCTGTATCTCTGTATATATTGTCTTTGAGTGTACCATTCAGCTTTTGCAATTGTAACTGGGATTATTTCTCGACGTTTCTCGAACCTTTCAAATGCACTAGGTTCAAAATTAACAGTATAACATTAAATTCTTGTCTTATGGATTCAACAAAAATGGTTTTGAGTCGTGCTGGCCGAGTGGCTGAAACCAAAATTGCCAATTCAAACCCCGAAAGTTAGTACCGATGTTTTCTCGTATCGTCAGTTCCGGGAACTTTAGCTAATTAACCGAAAAGCTTGACCAAGGCCTCCAGCCAGGCACTTGTTAGGTTGTAAGCAGTTAAGGTCACCTCCTGGGACCTCGGCTTGGGGCGTTGCTGGGGATTTTATTATATTGTCTCTCTCTAACTATAGTCACGGGAATGGGTTACGCCCGCGGAGTGAGCGAGAAAGGTCGAGTGTCTCGTACGTACATGATAAGTTAAATAAATGAAAATAGACTGCTTTCCGTTTATTTTGTAACGTTAAGAAATAACGATTGTAAATAGTGAAAATTTCTTTATTAATAAATAAATTAATGTTTATTGTATATTTGGTGGTTTTCTTTACGTGTCCAGTTATTGAATAGTGGAAAATGCACGAGCTTTACGGCGAAGGAAAACATCGAGAGAAAACCTGCATACGTCTGAGGGCGTGAGGATATATATACATACATACATACATATAATCACGCCTCTTTCCCGTAGGGGTAGGCAGAGACCACTTCTTTCCACTTGCTACGATTCTTACATACTTCTTTCGCTTCGTCCACTTTCATTATTCTCTTCATACATGCTCTTCGGTTTAGGGTACTCTTGACCTGACCTTTTTTCAAGACGTCCCTAATTTGGTCTAGAAACGTCCGCCTAGGTCTACCCCTTCCAACACTTTCATTCACACTCGCCTTATACACTTTTTTCGTCAATCGTTCTTCATTCATTCTCTCGACATGGGCAAACCATCTCAGCATACCTTTCTCAATTTTTGTCACTACATCTTTCAGACCACAACGTTTCCTTATCTCACTATTTCTTATCCTGTCACTCAGTTTAACTCCTATCATACTTCTTAACGCTCTCATCTCAACTGCATTTATTCGGCTTTCATGCGTCTTCTGCCATACCCAACTTTCACTTCCGTACATGAGTGTCGTAATCAACTATGGATGTATATAGTTGACACTTAAGAGAACTAGATGTTAAATATAATAGTTATATGCCAGTATTGAGTTGGAGCTCTTCAAGAAGGGCGTGAAAAGATTCCTGCATGGTCGGTAGCGCGAGTTGCCCATGGTGTTGCAAGCGTCCATAGGCGGGGGTAACCGCTTATCATCAGGCGGAAGGCATGGCACAACCAGAACTTGTATATATACATTTCTCATCAGACAAATCGAAACACCTTGTAAGATCAAAAATCAAAATCTTTTTATTTCACATAGGCCCAGGTGGGCACTTATAAAACGTCGAAAAAGAAGCACGGTTCGGGTTGGTCGCTTCCATGGAGAAGAACCGGCAAGAAACTCCATGGTTACAAGTTTATGTATTGTAAAGATTATCAGAAAAATGTGTATATTTAGGAACATATGCCAAATGTCGTTTAATCTATCTATCTATCTATCTAATACCTTTAAACGAGCAATTCTTGTATATATATATATATATATATAATCTGAATCTCGGAAACGGCTCCAACGATTTTCATGAAATTTGGTACGGGGGGGATTTCGGGGGCAAATAATTGATCTAGCTAGGTTTCATTTAAAAAAAAAGTTGTTTTATCCGTGTTTTTAGGCAATGAAAATCTCCTACAATTTCATTAGAATTTGAATTTCGCAGCAACAATAAAGCGTTGCTAAGCAACAAACTTTAAGCCAATGAGTTTTTGGTTTGACGTTTTCGTAGACGAATTATATATAAAATCAATTGTTTACTTACATGACAAAATGCCTAAAAGAAGAAGAAGACTCATCTCAAGAACATCTTCAAGAAAAAAGTGATCGACAAACAAGACTAATTTCAACAAATCAATGAAAATAATCAGCTTTCCGCTCGTCCCACACGTAGTGCTAAAGTCTTGCAAAACTTGACTAACATTATACGAGCAGAAAGGTCTTATGATTTACATGTTCCACGAGGGCTTCTTTGTAGCCGCTGAAGATGACCAACAGCGGGAACAACGTCCACAAGATTTGCGGCAGCGAGCAGCATAACGTGTAGCTACTGAACATTACGAACAACGGTAAGGACATAGGTAAGGACGTCTACAAGATTTGCGGCAGCGAGCAGCACAACGTGTAGCTACTGAACATTACGAACAACGGGAACGACGTCTATAAGATTTGCGGCAGCGAACAACACAACGTGTAGCTACTGAACATTAGGAACAACGAGAGCGACGCCTGTAAGATTTCCGGCAGCGTGCATCACTACGTGTAGCTACTGAAAATAACCAACAACGGGAGCGATGTCTACAGGATTTGCAGCAGCGAACAGCACAACGTATAGCTACTGAACATTCCGAACAACGGGAACGACGTCTACAAGATTTGCGGCAGCGAGCAGCACAACGTGTAGCTACTGAACATTACGAACAACGGGAACGATGACTGCAAGATTTCCGGCAGCGAGCAGCACAACGTGTAGCTACTGAACATTACAAACAACGGAAAAGACGTCTATAAAATTTGCGGCAGCGAGCAGCACAACGTATAGCTATTGAAAATGACGAACAATAGGAGCGTTGTCTACAAGATTTGCGGCAACGTGCGGCAGAACGTGTAGCCACTGAAAATAACGAACAACGAGAGGGACGTCTGTAAGATTTCCGGCAGCGTATAACACAACGTGTAGCTACTGAAAATGTTGAACAACAGGAGCGATGTCCACAAGATTTGCGGCAGCGTCCGGCACAACGTATAGCTACTGAAAATGTTGAACAACAGGAGCGATGTCCCCAAGATTTGCGGCAGCGTGCGGCACAACGTATAGCTACTGAAAATGTTGAACAACAGGAGCGATGTCCCCAAGATTTGCGGCAGCGTGCGGCACAACGTATAGCTACTGAAAATGTTGAACAACAGGAGCGATGTCCCCAAGATTTGCGGCAGCGTGCGGCACAACGTATAGCTACTGAAAATGTTGAACAACAGGAGCGATGTCCCCAAGATTTGCGGCAGCGTGCGGCACAACGTGTAGCTACTTGAACAACGGAATCGACGTCTACAAGATTTGTGACAGAGTATCGCACAACGTGTGTTTGCGTTGATAAAGGTCCAATCATATTTTTTCTCATACATCTACCATGTACAGACAGTGATCCGTTACAGTTTTACAAACCTTATTAAAATAATATAATATATATATAATTATATATAATATAAATTGGTACAGTCGGGATTCGAACTTGCGACCTTTGCGTCGCAGGCTACTGCTCGAACCACTCGGCCACCACGGCTTTTTTTTCGCTTCACACCTTATTCAATATTCAAAAAATATTATTAATATTTCATAAGTCCGTAATTCGTACGAAATAATGTTTTATATTATATTTACCGAGCTAAGCTCGGTCATCCAGGTACTAGGTAATAATATGAGGTATTATTCGCTATAACAACACATTAACTTGCAAGGTGTTTCGATTTTTCGGATGAGAAGTAAATATTAGTAGAATAAAAACCTATAAATACCTACCTTGGGACAATTCCACACAAATTGACCTAGCCTCAAACTAAGCAAAGCTTGTGTTATGGTAACTAGACAACGATATATTTACTTATATAGATAGATATGTACATAAATACATAGGACATCCAAGACTAAGGTACAAATACTCGTGTTCATCACACAAATATGCCGTCAGCGGGAATCAAAACCGCGACCTCAAGTTTCGCAGTCAGGAGCTCTAACCACTAGGCCAGACGTCAATGATAAATTGTTATTTTCCGTCTTCCATGCGGAGGAAGTCTGACACAGATTATCTATAAATAAATAAATACATTCATACTAGTCAATTTAAATCACATTCTGTACCAATGAGTTTTTCTGAACTTAAGTACAGTGATTAGTCACACCACGTGCTGAACGGTGAAGGAAAACATCGAGAGGAAACCTGCATACGTCTGAGAAGAAATTCAAAGGCGTATGTATAGTCGTGCTTGAGTAACGGCGATGGCCTCGCCATCTGTCACGTTGGCACCTAAATATATATCTGGCGGAAAGTGGGTGTGTGGGTATTACCTATACACTTCTGCCTACCCCTTGGGGACCCTTGTGGGAAAGCGTGAGGATTAAATAAAAATAAAACATTATAATATTGAGATAATATTTTACGCTTGTCAAACTGCGGGGCGCTGTTAGTTAATAACTAGCTGTTCCGCCCAGCTTCGCCCGGGTGAAAAAATTTCCTGAAACACGATCGCAGCGCCACCTATCGGGTCAAATTGTGATGTAAGCTATCCTATCTTTTAAGTTGGATCAAGCTGCACACGGTGATTGAATTGAATTTGATTGAAATCGGTTCAGTTGTTTAGGAGGCCATCGCGGACTTTATTGCCATAAAAAAGGTTATAGTGAGTCAATCTTTAAAGATAGACATATGCTGTCGCGGACTTTTTTTAGAACTTTTAAAGAGGAACAATTCTCTCATACATGATATTTTCGTAACTTAAACCATTTACGCAGCGCACGCAACGGAAGCTCTCAAAAAGGAATATTTTTTCCCGTTCCGGCAACATTACTCATTTATGCTTCGCTCCTATTAGTCGTAGCGTGATGTTATAAAGCCTAAAGCCTTCCTTGAGAAATGGACTATCCAACACAAAAAGAATTTTTCAATTCCAACCAGTAGTTCCTGAGATTAGCGCGTTCAAACAAACAAGCAAACAAACAAACGAACAAACGAACAAACTCTTCAGCATTATAATATTAGTGTAGATGGTATAGATAAGTATAGATGAGTAAACTCAAGTGTTCAATACTCAGAACAATAACAAAGCATAGAAGGAAGCTAAATTTAACTAATATAGTCGTCTCTGTTTTCTTACACATTCATAACAGCATTAGAAAGAGACAGATGTAGGTTGCTCAAAATGCAAAACGTCACAAAGCATACGTCAATTTGGTTACTTTGGCTACCTTTATGATACTAAGTTTAAAAGCTACTTAACGTCTCAGGTTTTTGTCTATGACTTTGTTCATCGCATATTTTCGTATAATGCCTATGGGTGCAGGCGAGTTGAAGTCCTTCGTAGATTTTACGAGTTTTTGTAAAAATAGTACAAAATTAACAGTGATTTAGTGTAAATAGCAAACCTTAAAGATTAAATAATGTCCTGCGTTATAGTGGGATGTAAATCACATTCATCTCGCAAAGAAAATGATGCGGAAATCATAAGCTTCCATCGGTAAGTAATCAAATATGGTCATTTTGTCCGTTTTGCATTCTCACTATAGGTTATTTTAGCATTTTTACCAAATTATTTGAGCTAAGTGTACACGGTAGTGTTTTGCAATCAATATTTTATGCAATTAAATAGTTCGATTATAAGAAAATTATAAATTTTAAATCGGCATATATTGCTTATTGGCAATAGTGCTTACAAAAATAAACTATCGATAGAATATCGATAGAACTAGCGTCATCTAAATTATTGCATTATTTTTGTTTACACGTAGTTTTGGGAGGATAAAATATTTAAGAGTGAAATAAATACCTAAATACCCACGGTCGGTATGAGTAATAAAATGACAGTTGTCATAAAATCCGTGTGGCTCATGGTATAATAATTTAAACTCATGTGTAGCTATGAATTTTTTTTTGTCATTTTCAGATTTCCCTCCGATGTTGATATGAGGAGATCAATGTTCAAAAATATAAAGAAATAATAAATTCGACCACTGGAAATAGTAGGCTTGTCGAACTTACAGATGTGCCGAGTGCCATATTTGACCACGACTATGTTTTGAGCGCACGGACTTTGACGGAGTACGCAAATCACGTTGTACATTATGTAGCAGGCTTTGTAGTGCGGAAAATAAAAAAAGAATTAAGCTGCGAAAAAAGTGTCCAATGTTTGGAAAATAAATTCTGCCCAGCATCATTTTCCTTGATTTCTATTAAAGATAGAGGTGGTCTTATAAAACCTTCCGATGGGGTTTGCAGTCTGTAAAACCGCTGAAAAAATACTACGTGAATACGAAATTCGTGCAGGTTCCAAAGTTTTAGGACAACCCAAGTATTTTTTGTCAATGATAAATAAAATATCGCAAATTCGCTACCAACGTCAATTTTTGATGATTTACTCGAACATTCATTCGATAATGATGTATTAGATGATCATAGAAATTTGTTGATTAAATTGATACGCAAAGAATATTTAACAATTAGAATACATTATATCGCAAAAGAATTATCTTCTCCTGTAGAAAAAGTAAGGACATTCCTAACAAAAACTATAATTTTTAAAGGACCATGATTTTAATTTTTTGTTACTCGTTTCGGGGCCAATCGCCCTTTTGAAATTGTATTATTTAAGCTTTTTCTTGGTAATTTCAATTTGTTAATAATTTATCCTGTTTATATAAATAAATGAGTTGATCAGACAGAAATGAGTTTTTTATTTCACCTTAGTATATTTAGATTTATTGCCATGAGCGATACCTACCATAAACTAAGAAGTCGATATCGGTATTAAAGCGCCTTCTATGCTTTAGTTATTGTTCTGAGGTTCAATAGTAGTCTTTGGAGTAAACAACATCTACCACAAGCAATGACACACGTCATTGCAGGCTAATATACTTGTGACAGATAACACACAAATTTTCGTAAACAATGCTCATTTTAATCTGTGCTTCGACCACACATTGTGACTCAATTGGCAGACCGCTGGCAGAATTCTTACACAAAATAAAATAATCTATACATATAAATAAAATTGGAGTGTCTGTTTGTAATATTGAAATAGCGGATTTTTACTACATGCATATTAACAGTCATATATACGGTACATACCTACACTAAAATATTTTTTATTTAAATTTTTGTCTGTTTGTTTGTTTGTTCCAGCTAATCTCTGAAACGACTGGGGCGATTTTCACGGGACTTTCACTGGCAGATAGCTGATGTAAAAAGGAGTAATTTGGCTACTTTCTTTTTTATTAAAAACTGAACAATATTTTTTTTGTTAAATTTCACGCGGACGAAGTCTATCTGCCAGTGAAAGGCCCGTCAAAATCGCTCCAGTCATTTCAGAGATTAGCTGGAACAAACGGACATACAAACAACAATGGAAAAATAATGTATTTTTGGTATATGTACCGTGTATACATCCATATGCATTTAATAAAAAGCGGTTATTCTAATATTACAAACAGACACTCCAATTTTTTTATATCTTTATATATATAATTCTTCTGTGAGTGTGTATGTCACTGAACTCCTCTCAAACGACTGGACCGATTTTGATGAAATTTTTTGTGTGTGTTCAAGGGGATCTGGGAATGGTTTAGATTCGCAATTGGACCCGATAGGTGGCGCTGCGATCGTGTTTCAGGAAATTTAATTTTTCATCCAAGCGAAGCTGGGCGGGACAACTAGTGTATACATATATTTTTAATGAGGAATATCACTAGTATATTGACCAAGAGTTGTATATAAGAGAACGTATATATACTTCCGATTATCTGCCGCCGATCCCAGTCCGCTCAGCGACACAAACGTACGGGCTTGTCTCTTTAAGTTTATTTTAGTTTAAATCATACAAGATGTTAATAATAAATATTTATTTGTCAATATTATATTTGATTTATCGTGTGGAGTACGCGCAGTGTGGTGAGTATGACTTACATACATACATATCATCAGGTCAGTCCCTAACGGGGTAGGCAGGGAGAATAGAGCGCCAGTCCTCTCTAATCTTACACACCTCTTTCGCTTCGTCCACATTCATCAGTCTCTTCATACATGCTCGTCGGTCGTCATACATTTCGAGTACTCTTGACGTTCCCGTCCTTGAGCGTCCGATCGATTTGATCCTGGTAGTTGGACTTTAATCCTGTTATTGGGTTAACTATAGAAGGAGTAGCTGTGGCCGAATGGTTCGAGTAGCCTGCAAGGTATTGAAAGTTCGAATTCCGACTGTACCAACGATATGTACCGCGTATACATATATCCATAAGCCGTGGTGGCCGAGTGGTTCGAGCAGAGAGCGAGACTGTACCAATAAGTTTTTCCGAACTTAAGTTCAGTGATTAGTCACACCACGAGCTTAACGGTGAAGGAAAACTTCGAGAGGAAACCTGCATACGTCTGAGAAGAAATTCAAAGGCGTTTGTATAGTCGTGCTTGAGTAACGGCGATGAACTCGCCATCTGTCACGTTGGCACATAATATACCTCTGGCGGAAAGTGGGACCCTTGTGGGAAGGCGTGAGGATATATTATTATTATTATATAAATGAAGACATTCATACTTACATATCATCACGCCAATAAAATGAAGACAATTAGACAATACAGAGTATCAAACTATGATAAGACGTATCTATACTAATATTATACAGAGGAAAGATTTGTATGTAAGTATGTTTGTAAGGAATTGGCTCAAAAAGTACTGGACCGATTTTAAAAATTCTTTCACCATTTGAATGCTACATTATCACTGATTAATTATTAATATAGGCTATTTTCATTGCAAGAAAAAACAATAATGCATCCGTGCGAAGCCGGGACGGGCCGCTAGTCTTATCCTACTAATATTATAAATGTGAAAGTTTGTATGTTTGGATATTTGCGGTTCTTTCACGGCCAAGCGAGTTAAGTCGCGATTTGGCTGAAAGTTAAAATGGTGATAGCTGATACCTAGGAATAGGACATAGGCTACTTTTATTTTTTTTTGTTCAAAATTTCATAGTTTTACAGTACATTTACAGTACAATGGTGGACTTAATGCTAAAGCATTTTCTACCAGTCAACCACCCTTGACAGGAGAAACATTGAAGTGGGTGTGCATAGAAATAGAGATACAGTATATAGTTATATATATATATATATATATATATATATATATATATATATATATATATAAAGATGGATGAAAAAATAAATATAAAACTTACAAAAAAACATATACATATGCCAGTAAATATTATAATAACTACTGTACTAACATAAGTGAAGTTGAGGTTATGAACGTGCCCTAGGACCCTTTCAAATAATGCTCTTTGACTAAGCGCTTAAACATTAGTTTGGGTGGAGCTTTCCTAATAATGGATGGAAGTATGATATAATGTATCTCTTTCACGGCATAGCGGCTGACCGATTCTAGCAGGAACATTTCCAAAGCTATTTTTTCGAACCCCACGCGGGAGAAGCCGCGGGCATAAGCTAGTAGGTAATAATGAGAAAAGTAATAGTCATTTAGTTGATAACTGTTGGAGTTGAGCTTCAGAGGTTATAGTGATGATAGGCGTGTTGATGTCTTCGAGTATATTAAGTTATCATTGCTCCCCTTAGCTTTGACGAAACAGAAGTACTCATAAATCGCTTATACATACATATCATCACGCTGAGTCCGAGACTGATGAATATGGACGAAGCGAAAGAGGTATGTAAGTCTAGAGAGAACTGGCGCTCTATACTCTCTGCCTACCTCGTTAGGGACTTGGCGTGATGATATGTATGTATGTATGTATGTATGTAGCAATTTTCGTTACTTGAACGAGCAAAATATAAATATTACGGGAACAAAGTAACACGTGTTTCTCACAAGATTTTTAATAGCTACTCTTGACTACCGCCGTGTCCCACTACCACAATAAAATAAACTTAAAAAAAAAAAACAACATCACACTTCGCTTGGATTCGAACTGGGGTACTTCGGGTTGCTACATTCCGACGGAGCCATCGCGCACCGGTCACACATGGTTGACCATTGAAATTAGCATTGACTTGCTCTTTCGTATTCAATTTAATATCCACTTACCCTCTGATAACCGATAAACTGGCTTCATACATTGTAATCTTTGCTGGCTTCTCATAATAGTATGTAAGTGCTTTGGTTATAATACTTTTTTAATAAATAAGAGCCGTGGTGGCCGAGTGGTTCGAGCAGTTGCCTGCGACGCAAAGGTCGCAAGTTCGAATCCCGACTGTACCAATGAGTTTTTCTGAACTTAAGTACAGTGATTAGTCACACCACGAGCTTAAGGGTGAAGGAAAACATCGAGAGGAAACCTGCATACGTCTGAGAAGAAATTCAAAGGCGTATGTACAGTCGTGCTTGAGTAACGGCGATGGACTCGCCATCTGTCACGTTGGCACCTAATATACCTCTGGCGGAAAGTGGGTGTGTGGGTATTACCTATACACCTCTGCCTACCCCTTCGGGGACCCTTGTGGGAAGGCGTGAAGATATAAATATTAATATCTCTTTGCAGACTGCACATTATCTGTAAAAAAAGATTTCGGCTCCCCCGCACCAGTTTTCGTCCAGAACGGCGCGTTCTTGGCTCCAAACGACCGCGGCGTGCTCTCGCTGCAAGCGTCGCAGGCTATCAGGGTCGCTTGTCCGGGGACCAAGAACTCCATAGTACTGAAGAGTGCTCGGGACTCCGCCAACGTGGAGCACAAACAAGTTGGCACCAACAACGCTGTTCTGGTATGATAAATATTTTATGTAATTTATTTAAATATCGGAAATAATCGGACGCTCAAGGACGGGAACGTCAAGAGTACTCGAAACCGACGAGCATTTATGAAGAGACTGATGAATGTGGACGAAGCGAAAGAGGTATGTAAGTCTAGAGAGAACTGGCGCTCTATACTCTCTGCCTACCCCGTTAGGGACTCGGCGTGACACATATTCACCCAGCTAATTATTATATGAGGGTGTGATTGTAAAGATGAAGAAAGGCATGTCACGTTGTTTCGGACACATAGAAAGGATGAGTGAAGAAAGATTGACGAAACAGATATACAAAGCAAAAGTGTGTGCAAGAAGAGGCAGGGGAAGACCACGTTCCAACAACCTGGATCAAATTGATCAATCGAACGAAAGGTAGTCTTGTTATTTACAGTAGTATCACATATCATCTAAGTAAACAATACAGTAGTACCTATTAAGTCGTTTTGAGGATACATTTAGATAGAAATATTTGGAAATAATAACAGAACTAAAGCCGTTGTGGCCAAGTGGTTCGAGCAGTTGCCCGCGAAGCTCAAGTTCGAATCCCGACTGTACCAATCAGTTTTACTGAACTTAAGTACAGTGATTAGTCACACCACGAGCTTTACGGTGAAGGAAAACATCGAGAGGAAACCTGCATACGTCTGAGAAGAAATTCAAAGGCGTATGTATAGTCGTGCTGGAGTAACGGCGATGGACTCGCCATCTGTCACGTCGGCAGCTGAAATACCTCTGGCGGAAAGTGGGTGTGTGGGTATCACCTATACACTTCTGCCTACCCCTTCGAGGACCCTTGTGGGAAGGCGTGAGGATATATTATATTATATAAAGTGAAGAGCTGAGTCTCTTTAATATAACCGCTGTTAGGCAGCTTGTTATACAGGTATGCTCCTTCATATAAAATGTTTTTAAGGAGACGTGTATCTTTATTCAAGGTAAGTACAAAGTAATAATTAATATAAACTAACTATAAATAGAAAAAATTACCCAAATCTGTGTCACGCGGAAGGGTGCCAAGAAGACTGGCGGCATTGCCACGTTGTATGGCAATGCTGATTCGCTGAGCGAAATATTCGCCAGCCCTCTTGTTACGGTAGGCCTCAAAGAGTTTCCTCGAGACATCTATGGGGGTTAAATCCGCGACTTAGCTAATTAAAGCGTATTAATGACCTATTAGTAGGCTTTAACGGGGACGAACCCTCGGGACACAGCTAATATACAGTGTTTGTTTCAGGATGCTCAATGCGTCGCCGGTTCCTCCTTCCGCCTGGCAGGTTACACTGCCCTGATGAAGGATATCACCTGCTCGATACAACCCTGGTTACATTTGGAAGACACCGGGGTTGCGTGCCACACGGCCAGTACCATATACAAGTAAGATTTCTTAAAAATTGCTTGTATAGAGTCAGCAGCAAGGTTGGTAATCGTATGACAAGTCTTCATAGCAGGCTGGAGTTGAGCGGCTTTGGAGCAAACCTTTGGTCGAATTAAAGAAGTTGAAAAGATTTGGGGCGGCATTGCTCGATTCAAACTCCTGGTGTTGCCAGCGACTATAGACGGTAACCGCTTACGTGCGAGTTAATCACACAATTGAGGAGACTAAAAAAATATCTATCTATCTAATCTAATACCTTTAAACGAGCAATTCTTGTATATAAATATATAATCTGAATCTCGGAAACGGCTCCAACGATTTTCATGAAATTTGGTAGGGTGGGGATTTCGGGGGCGATAAATCGATCTAGCAAGGTTTAATTTTTAAAAAAAGTCGTTTTATCCGTGTTTTTAGGCAATGAAAATCTCCTACAATTTCATTAGAATAGAATTTCGCCACTGCTTTACCGACACAGCAACAATAAAGCGTTGCTAAGCAACAAACTTTCAGCCAATGAGTTTTTGGTTTGACATTATCGTAGACGTATCTATACTAATATTATAAAGAGGAAAGATTTGTTTGTTTGTTTGTTTGTTTGTAATGAATAGGCTCCGAAACTACTGGACCGATTTCAAAAATTCTTTCACCTTTGGAAAGCTACATTATCCCCGAGTAACATAGGCTATATTAAATTGGACCCGATAGGTGGCGCTGTGATCGAGTTTTAGGAATTTTAACTTTTTCACCCGTGCGAAGCTATCCCTTTCTGTGTGTCTTAAGGTGGATTCGAGAATGGTTTAGATTTACAATTGGACCCGATAGGTGGCGCTGCGATCGTGTTACGGGCAATTTAACTTTTTCACCCGAGCAAAGCTGGGCGGGACAGCTAGTTATATATAAAATCAATTGTTTACTTACATGACAAAATGCCTAAAAGAAGAAGAAAAAAATCGCTTAAACACAATCTAAATCCACGCAGCCGCGACTCATCTCAAGAACACCTCCAAGAAAATATCGAGCAAAACTTGACTAACATTATACAAGCAGAAAGGTCTTATGATTTAGATGTTTCACGAGGGCTTCTTTGTGGCCGCTGAATATGACCAACAGCGGGAACGATTTGCGGCAGCGAGCAGCACAACGTGTAGCTACTGAACATTACGAACAACGGGAACGACGTCTACAAGATTTGCGGCAGCGAGCTGCACAACGTGTAGCTACTGAACATTACGAACAACGGGAACGACGTCTACAAGATTTGCGGCAGCGAGCAGCACAACGTGTAGCTACTGAACATTACGAACAACGGGAACGACGTCTACAAGATTTGCGGCAGCGAGCTGCACAACGTGTAGCTACTGAACATTACGAACAACGGGAACGACGTCTACAAGATTTGCGGCAGCGAGCAGCACAACGTGTAGCTACTGAACATTACGAACAACGGGAACGACGTCTACAAGATTTGCGGCAGCGAGCTGCACAACGTGTAGCTACTGAACATTACGAACAACGGGAACGACGTCTACAAGATTTGCGGCAGCGAGCAGCACAACGTGTAGCTACTGAACATTACGAACAACGGGAGCGATGTCTACAAGATTTGCGGCAGCGAGCAGCACAACGTGTAGCTACTGAACATTACGAACAACGGGAACGACGTCTACAAGATTTGCGGCAGCGAGCAGCACTACGTGTAGCTACTGAATATTACGAACAACGGGAACGACGTCTACAAGATTTGCGGCAGCGAGCTGCACAACGTGTAGCTACTGAACATTACGAACAACGGGAACGACGTCTACAAGATTTGCGGCAGCGAGCAGCACAACGTGTAGTTACTGAACATTACGAACAACGGGAACGACGTCTACAAGATTTGCGGCAGCGTACTGCACATCGTGCGTTTGATAAAGGTCCCAATCATATTTTTTTCTCATATATCTTCCATGTACAGACAGCGATCCGTTACACTTTTATTATATGTTTGGATAGATGATTCTTTAAATTGGCATATCTTTTTCATTTCTTAACCGATTAACATGAAATAGACACTAAATGTTAAGTGAAGGTTTGGTCACCAACCACAACTGTAAAAACAACACAACAAACCACAACTGTAAAATGTAAGAACCTACCTGTTTCAAATAAATATTAAACTAATTGCACTCGTGATTTTTATTTAAACAACAAGTTCATATTTTTTCATTATTATGTTGGTAAGATTAAAAAATATTATTCATATTTCATAAGTATGTAACTCGTACGCAATAATATTTTATACCTATTATAGTTACCGAGCTAAGCTCGGTCATCCAGGTACTTCTTTTTTAACATCGTAAGACTGGCTAACTATCGTACGGCCCATCTGAATGGAAGCGGTTACCGTTGCCTATTTACGTGCACGATTCAGAAGTATCGATTGCGTTGCCGCTCTGTGTTCGGAGAGTTATACTGTTTTCGCAGCATAATGGGACTAATCCTTCTGCTGTCAACCGATATAACCACCCCCCCTCCCCAAGGAGCTCATTATTGGAAACCTTATCCATCGCGTAGGAACACAACATAAAAACAGTGGTATTTGTCTACGGACTTCTATAAGGATGAGGTCCTGCTCCAGTCGGGCAGCTCCAAATTGGAACGGGAAGCCCGGTATACCCTACGGCTGCCCAAATATGAAACACTGAATCAACCATTTTGTTAATTTTACAGTAGAGCATGTTTTGTACAAGTGCAAAAACAAGCGACTCCAAATAAATATTTTATGTTTTTCTTTTAACTATTGTATGATAAATAGGCTTTTCTATGATGGTAGATATAATACATATCTACCATCATAGAAAAGCTTTAAAATTTAGAAAAATATAAAAATAATTTAAAAAATTTTTTCAAAAAGTTTTCGTCTATCGAAAACAGTAGAATAAATGTTCGTAAAAAAAAAAATGTCTCTGATTTAGATAGGAAATTACACAGAATGTCCAAAAATGCAAAAACCTGTTTTTTTATTGATATGGCATATTCAGTGTTTTTAATTTGTGCAGCCGCCTACCTCTCTTTATTATTATTTTTACCCCTTGACACATTGAACACGTATTAAGTACATAAACACATTGAACACGTATTAAGCACTTGTAAAGCATAACCAAAAACTATTTGTTCAAGGGCGGGATTTATGGTCGGCAATGATTTCTACAAGCTTTACGAGGCCTGCTACAATAGTGGCATGCTATCCACTGTTTTCGTGAAGCATACCATGGCTCCGTCCAGCACGATCACGCAGCCCGGCCGCCCCAGTAACTTTATAGGTGAGAGCATTTAGAGATCCAGAGTAATTCAAGAGTTGCCTGCATCACCAAGACTGCAAGCTCAAATCCCTACTGTACCAATGAGTTTTTCTGAACTTAAGTACAGTGATTAGTCACACCACGAGCTTTACAGCGAAGGAAAGCATCGAGAGGCAACCTGCATACGCCTGAGAAGCAATTCCAAGGTGTGTGCAGTCGAGCTAAGTAACGGCGATGGACTCGCCACCTAAGATAAATCGCCGACGAAAAGTGGGTGTGTGTTCTACACACGTCTGTCTAACCCTTCGGGGACCCCTTGTTCTACATGTACAACTTTATGTGTCATATTTATATTTGCTTCCTATATTGGCGTCTTTCATATATTAGCAACTATTACTTTAATTTCCAAGGCGTGTATATCATTATTATGCAGTAGGTATAGTATCGGTCACAGTACCGAGCCTTGAGGGACTCCGGCATTAATGTCTCAAGGAATGGCCCATCCGCCATCAATGACAGCTCTTATTCATTTGCCGGACAGAAAGCTGGGGACCCATTTGTAAAATATATCTATCGACCCAGACGAAAGTATGTTATGAGTAAGTAATGTTTTAGGGCAAGATAACTTTTGACAACATTTGATAAAATTCACATTGGATTTTCTAATTTCAGAGGGAGACCTGTTCCGCAATACTGACATAGCTACTCTTTATAACTCTAAGGATAATATAAAGAGATTAAACGTTGTGCTAGGACCTGATTTGGCAAAGAATTACATTGATAGCAAACAGGTAGGAACTGTGGATTGGAAATACCTATATACTCTGCCTAGTTTAGGGTCAGTTGGCTTTGTGTGAGATGTCCACAATATTATTGTTGTTACATCTATATAAGTGTGTATATCAGTCGCCGATACCTATAGTACAGGCTCTGCCTAGTTTAGGGTCAGTTGGCTTTGTGTGAGATGTCCACAATATTATTGTTGTTACATCTATATAAGTGTGTATATCAGTCACCGATACCTATAGTACAGGCTCTGCCTAGTTTAGGGTCAGTTGGCTTTGTGTGAGATGTCCACAATATTATTGTTGTTACATCTATATAAGTGTGTATATCAGCCGCCGATACCTATAGTACAGGCTCTGCCTAGTTTAGGGTCAGTTGGCTTTGTGTGAGATGTCCACAATATTATTGTTGTTACATCTATATAAGTATGTATATCAGTCGCCGATACCTATAGTACAGGCTCTGCCTAGTTTAGGGTCAGTTGGCTTTGTGTGAGATGTCCACAATATTATTGTTGTTACATCTATATAAGTGTGTATATCAGTCGCCGATACCTATAGTACAGGCTCTGCCTAGTTTAGGGTCAGTTGGCTTTGTGTGAGATGTCCACAATATTATTGTTGTTACATCTATATAAGTGTGTATATCAGTCGCCGATACCTATAGTACAGGCTCTGCCTAGTTTAGGGTCAGTTGGCTTTGTGTGAGATGTCCACAATATTATTGTTGTTACATCTATATAAGTGTGTATATCAGTCGCCGATACCTATAGTACAGGCTCTGCCTAGTTTAGGGTCAGTTGGCTTTGTGTGAGATGTCCACAATATTATTGTTGTTACATCTATAAAGATGATGTTAATAACTCTCTGCCTACTTCTTACTGAGCCCTTGTAAGAAGGCGTGAGGGTAACATAATATAGCCTTTATATTTCAGTACCTCACCAAAGGTCACTTGGCTCCCCAATGTGACTTCCCGCTTTTCGCGCAGAAGCGCGTTTCCTTTCATTATATCAACGTCGCGCCGCAGTGGGAGTCCAGTAATAACGGTGAATGGAAATCCCTCGAGAATGTAAGCATACAGTGTTCTTATTCCCGGGCACGTCATAAGGGCCCTTTGAAGTACAACCGTTCATGAAAATGGGTTTTTTTTTAAAATATGCTAGGACATCCTTAAGAAGATTTAGAATCTTCTCATACGTTTCTTGAGTACGAAAGCTTCAGAAGGAATGTGTTGCAAGCTCAAAAGGTGGCGGTAACTGCTTACTATCAAGGTAAGAACATGATTGTTTATACAATGCGAAAGAATGAGAAAGAAGAAGCAGAGGAAGACCACGTTCCAACTACCTAGACCAAATCGATCGGACGCTCAAGGACGGGAACGTCAAGAGTACTCGAAACCGACGAGCATGTTTGACGAAACTGATGAATGTGGAGGAAGCGAAAGAGGTACGTAAGATTAGAGAGAACTGGCGCGGTTCTTTCTCTGCCTAGCGTGGGGGACTTGACGTGATTATGTATTTCAGGATTTGAAGGCGCAAGTCAAGAGGCTAGGGACTAGCCTTACGGTGTACACAGGAACTCATGGCGTGTTGGAGCTGCCAGACCACAGAGGCCAGATGACACCCATTTACTTGGGTGTCGACTCTCATAACAACAATTTACTACCAGTTCCAAAGTACTTCTATAAGGTAAGATTATCTCTGATTCTCTGCCTTCCCAAAGGCCCGGTCCTTTATCTAGGCTAGCGTGGGGATACATTCATCTTAATTTTTCAAGAGTTTTAAGAGAAGAGCTTTACTGTGGAGGGAAACATCGAGAGGAAACCTGCATCCGTTATAGAAGCAATTCAAAAGCGTATAATCGTGCTTGAGTTATGGCGACGGACTCGCCATCTGTCACGTTAGCACCTAAATATATCTCTGACAGAAAGTGAGTGTGTGGATACTACCTATACACCCCTGCCTACCCTTTTGGGGTCCATTGAGAGAAGGCATGACGATATTATAGTGCATAGGCAAACGATAAAATAATTTATTGCACTAATATACGCACTCGTATGGTACATTGAATTATTAATCTGTGGTAGATTAAGACCATGTTTAAACTTAGAGCGTATATTCGTACGTTTTTTTAATGAAAATGTCTTTGTGGAGTTAAAAAAACAACATATTATATCAAAAACATTAATCTAAATAAATAACACGAAATTAAGACACATCGATATATTTTTCTATTTTCCAGTTCAGGTTAAATGTCAAGATGTTTTTTTTAATACCAGCTAGGCTTTGGTTGCTATACCATAATGCCGTCAAGTTTTTTTTTTTTTTATACAACAAGAGTGGCAAACATGCATACGGCCCACCTGATGGGAAACGGTTACCGTAGCCTATTTACGCTCACGATACCGAAGTATCACTTGCGCGTTGCCACTCTGTGTTTGGAGAGTTATAGTGTGTTGGCAGCACAATGGGTTTAATCCCTCTGCTTCCACAACACAATATAACAACCTTATTCACCGCGTAGGAAAACAACACAATAAATAGTGTTATTTGGCTACGGCCTTCTATAAGGTGGAGGTCCTGCCCCAGTCGGGCAGATACAAATTCGAACGGAAAACCCGTTATGCCCTACCTCTCTTAAATATCAAGATATATTTTTTTTTATATATTTTTTATTCCAGCTCGTTTATAACCCAAATGACAAAACAGCCACGGCGTTTATCACAATCAACTCCGCATTCTACACCAAAGCCCAGAGGATGGCGTTGCGGTTCTGTCCTGATATTTGCAGCGTCGGCGCCAAATACAAGTGGTTGTCATGGCGACCGACGGCCGATTCCAACTTCTTCTGCTGCACTTATGAGGACTTTGTCAAGGAAGTGCCATACTTGGCAACGCTGGACGTGGCTTCGCCGAAGAAGTCTCAAGATTCCGTAAGGAAAACGGTAAAACGCACGGGATAATTCGACGACTAATTTGAAAGACAGAAAGAAAATTAAGAAAAACTACGAACAATTAAAACTTTAAAAGTTCTGTATAATTAAAAATATTAATAACTATAAAAAAAAATTATTCCATTTTTTTCTTATATTAATTTCATGACATGAACAGTAGTCTTTTAGTCGCGCAAATTCCAACTTTACTTTTGCAATCGGCATTTCTGGAGGGAATAATAAGTAAGCACCTTCAATTGGCTTTCGCGACAGAGACAGACAGAGAAGAGAGAGTAGTATGCGTGTGTACTCTACATAAAACAAAAATAAACATGTATTTCAAAATAAATCCTTGTTATTTTAGTTAAATACTGGCTGTGCTGTACGGAATTCCATGCAATTTAACAAAAAAGTTATTGTTTAGTTCCTAAAAGTAGCCAAATTTTTTACATCACCTATCTGTCAGTGAGTTTCGTCATATTAACAGTAGTCTATGGTCCCGTCAAAAACAGCCGTTTCGGGAATAGTCTGAACGAACAGACAGACAGACAGAAAATTTAAAATATACATATTTTGTTATATGTGTACTATATGCATTTAGTAAAAAGCGGTTATTTTATTTGTATAGATTTTTCAGAGCAAAATTAAAATCAAAGTATTTTATTCAATGTAAGGCACACAGGGAACACTTATTGAACGTCACATATTTAATATAAACTAAAGTTACCACCGTTTCCAAGAAAAAAAGTACCTGCCAGGAGAAGAAACGGCGAAACAAACTCCCCGGTTTTCTTTTTCAACATAAATGTAAGTAATGAGTTAAAAAGGCGACGTACTATAGCAATAATTATGCATGAATATTCAAGGGAAATGTAAAACGTAAGCTTACTACTCTCAGGGAAAAATAACACACAATTAACGTAATCCATTGTTATATTTACAAAATTCCTTACATAATTACTAAAACGTCAAATACATCGTGTGAGTACTTTGAGGAAGTTTTCTTGCCAGTGTTAAAAAACATGAACCAATTATCATTGAAAATATGGTTGGTACTACTAGGCTCCCATAAACGTCAAGGTGACGCGTGAGTAAAGAAAACTACTCTCAAACAAATCCTGAAGTAACAAAAGTACCAGGCTCGTATAAGTAGTACGGCGGTGTATTGGTACAGCTTTATATTAAACGTTCGTTATATTAAATTTGAACTAGGCGACTTGCAAACAATTTCCAATATAAGCGATGCCTTTACTGGATAAACATTACCTTTTAAAATACAAAAGTACTAGGCTCGCATAACATTATAAGGATCACAATTTTATTCCACTGAAGGACTGACAATTTTTCTTTATATCAAAATGCATGTGCTCCTCCTGATGTTCAGCGATTACCGCCACCTATGGACGGAAGCCTTGTAAACAAACATCCTGAAGAAGTTACTGACTGTTCAACTCTTCAATCGTATGAATTTGAAAGTACCAGGCGAGCATGAATATGAGGAGACAAAACCAACATTATTATAATATCAAACTGTCTCCATTGAAAGTACTAGGATAGCATGAAGATGAGGGACAAAACATCAATCATTATTATACAAGTCATCTCCATTGAAAGTACTAGGCTCGCATAAACGTGTAGGCTGCTAAGTGAGTCAGGAGGCTTTGAGCATGTCGTCCAGCTCAGCGAGCGACATGGTAGCTTCGCGTAGCTCCTCGGCTTGCTTGCGGCCGCTTTCAGTGAGGGAGGTTAAGCTTTCGCGCAGTGTTGCCAGCCTTTCGGAGACACGCCGCCTCTCTGAAGATAGCAGCTCGTACGCTTTAGATCCTGCAACATTGGATTCATACATCTTCACGCCAATGGGTACCCAGATGACAGGTGCCAACGAGACGGATGGCGAGTCCATCGCCGTTACTCAAGCACGACTAAACTACGCATGTATGAAGAGACTGATGAATGTGGACGAAGCGAAAGAGGTATGTAAGTCTAGAGAGAACTGGCGCTCTATACTCTCTGCCTACCCCGTTAGGGACTCGGCGTGATGATATGTATGTATGTATGTATATGGATTTATATAGATATACCAAAATCACATTTTTTTAAATTATTGTCTGTCTGTCTCTTCCGACTAATTTCCGAAACGGCTGGACCGATTTTGACGGGACTTTCACTGGCAGATAGCTAATGTAATAAGGAGTAAATAGGGCTACCTTCACAGTAAGAACAATAACTTTTTAGTTAAATTCCACGCGGACGAAGTTGCGGGCACGGCTAGTATATTTGCTAAGCTAATAAATTACTTTGATCTATACGCCAATACTTACCCAGTAGAGGCAGGTAATCTCCAGCCCTCTCCGCCCTGATGTCGATCGTGAACCAATCCTCCAACTCGTCAGAGTCAGATGAAGGTAGTTCCTGTAGGTATATGAAAGGTAATCTGAGTAACCGCTTACTCTAAGGCAGACCGCATACTTGGTATAAAAAACCGAATGATAGGGAAGAGAGACTTAAACGACCCACCATTATCAAGGAATTACAAATGAAAGATCCCATTCTTTGACAAACACCTCGCCTTCACACAAGGGGTAGGCAGAGGTGTATAGTACCCACACACGCACTTTCCAGCAGAGATATATTTTAGGTGCCAACGTGACAGATGGCGATTCCATCGCCGTTACTCAAGCACGACTATACATACGCCTTTGAATGTCTTCTCAGACGTATGCAGGTTTCCTCTCGATGTTTTCCTTCACCGTAAAGCTCGTGGTGTGACTAATCACTGTGCTTAAGTTCAGAAAAACTCATTGGTATAGTCGGGATTCGAACTTGCGATCTTTGTGTCGCAGGCAACTACTCGCACCACTCGGCCGAGTGGTGCGAGTAGTTGAATAATTTTAAAAGTTCGAGAGGAAACCTGCAAATGTCTGAGGAGCAATTCATAGGCGTATGTATAGTAGTAGGGCACCTAATATACCTCTGGCGGAAAGTGGGTGTGTGGGTACTGCCTATACACCTCCGCCTACTTCGGGGACCCTTGTGGGAAGGCGTGAGGATAAGTAAGTAAGTATGAGGGTATTTTTTGGATCATGCGGCTCCGACCTTCGTAATTTGCGTACAAAGGTGACAGCTCATCCCCATACTCACGTCATACAAGCTGCCATCTTCAGACCGTGAGTCCCCGTCCTCGGGGCCTTCCTCATCCATCCGTTCAGGCCGCGGCAGCCGCTGTCTGATGTTGCTCAGCTCCAAGTCAGACTCTTCGGCAAACTCCTGAAATATAATTATGTGGACATCTCGCGTGCCGTGAGATATATTTCAGCTGCCAACGTGACAGATGGCGAGTCCATCGCCGTTACTCAAGCTCGACTATACACACGCCTTTGAATTTCTTCTCAGACGTATGCAGGTTTCCTCTCGATGTTTCCCTTCACCGTAAAGCTCGTGGTGTGACTAATCACTGTACTTAAGTTCAGAAAAACTCATTGGTACAGTGGGGATTCGAACTTGCGACCTTTGCGTCGCAGGCAACTGCTCGAACCACTCTGCCACCACGGCTCTTTATTCAAGATTTATTATTATTATTATATATGCAGTGCATACCTCTTCGTTTATATCAAATTCATTTTCGTCCAGAAATTCCTCCTCATCAATGTTGGATAGATCGTCAAAGTCTATTTTGGACGAATCGAATTTCGGCGCCGACGCTGCCTTCGGCTTCGGCACCGACTCCTTCGTGGCGGCATTTAAAGCCTTGAAGGTCACGGCGGCTTTCCTATTCGTCTCGGCTTTCGGCGTAATGGTTTTCAGTATTGACTTATTGTTGTTTGCGTTGGGTTTACCTGGAACACATTTTCAAGAGGTAGGGCATAACGGGTTTCCTGTTCGAATTTGTATCTGCCCGACTAGGGCAGGACCTCCACCTTATAGAAGTCCGTAGCCAAATAACACAATTTTTTGTGTTGTGTTCCTACGCGGTGAATAAGGTTTCCAGAAATGAGCTCCTTGGGGAGGGGGGAGGATTGTTATATTGTGTTGGAAGCAGAGGGATTAAACCCATTATGCTGCCAACACACTGTAACTCTCCGAACACAGAGTGGCAACGCGCAAGTTATACTTCGGTATCGTGAGCGTAAATAGGCTACGGTAACCGTTTCCCATCAGGTGGGCCGTATGCTTGTTTGCCACTCTTGTTGTATAAAAAAAAAAAAAAATCTGCCCGACTGGTGCAGTGTCAGTGCGTCCTACCCGTCATGACCTACGGAGCTGAGACGTGGACACTCACGATAGGGCTGGTCCACCAGTTTAAGGTCGCTCAGCGAGCTATGGAGAGAGCTATGCTCGGAGTCTCTCTGAAGGATAAGATTCGCAACGAATATATCCGACAGAGAACCAAAGTTATCGACATAGCTCAAAGAATTAGCAAGCTGAAGTGGCAGTGGGCCGGCCATATCTCGCGAAGAACCGACAACCGCTGGGGTAAACGTGTTCTTCAGTGGAGACCTCGACTAGGCAAACGTAGTGTAGGACGCCCTCCGACCAGGTGGGATGACGATTTGCGAAGGACTGCTGGCAGATGCTGGATGCGGCAAGCTGAAGACAGGGCGCTATGGCGCTCATTAGGGGAGGCCTATGTCCAGCAGTGGACTAGAGTGGGCTGATGATGATGATGATGATGATGACTGGTGCAGGACCTCCACCTTATAGAAGTCCGTAGACAAAATAAAAAAAAATTACATTTATTAATAAACTAGCGATCCGGTCACTCAATGTGAATGTAGCTTTCCAATGGCGAAAGAATTTTTCAAATCGGTCCAGTAGTTTCGGAGCCTATTCAATACAGACAAACAAACAAACAATGAAATCTTTCCTCTTTATAACATTAATAAATTATAGATTTATAAATTTACAATAACATGCAGTTTTTGACTTGACGACGTCTAATAAATCGATTAGCCGCCGGCTGCACGCACGAAAAAGGATCACTCATTGTCCCGTTACGCGCATTGTCCCGTTACACCCGTTGTCCCGTTACGCTCATTGTAACGTATGTAACATGCCTTCGTATTTACAAGCACAGCCTCGTTCACACCAATTCCATTACTTACCTTTGGTCTGGCTGTTGGCACGAGCCACTTGTTTGACCATCTTCTTATGGGTCCCCGTGGCCGGCTTAGAGGTACTCTTGGATGCCACGTTACTGCGCTTGACTGTGTACATAGTCTTGACTGTGGATTCGTTGTCTGACGACTGAAATAGTCCACTCTACTAGATATCTTGACATAGTACAAAATGAAGTCGCTTCCGCTGTCTGTTCGCTTAGATCTTTTAAGCTATTCAACCGATTTTTTTTTATACAAAAAATCGGCCTTCACCATTAAATTAGACACCCTTAAATTAGATGTTCTTATTTAAACCTCATATGAAACATAAATAAAATAAATAGAGCCGTGGTGGCCGAGTGGTTCGAGCAGTTGCCTGCGACGCAAAGGTCGCAAGTTCGAATCCCGACTGTACCAATGAGTTTTCCAAGTACAGTGATTAGTCACACCACGAGCTTTACGGTGAAGGAAAACATCGAGAGGAAACCTGCATACGTCTGAGAAGACATTCAAAGGCGAATGTATAGTCGTGCTTGAGTAACGGCGACTACACAACTAAACAAATTTTCATGCGATTTTCACCAAACGATAGAATGATTTACGGTAAAAGCTTAAGTGCATCATCCATTTAGATTTTGTTATTAATGATAATAAAATAATAAATAAATACCTTGGGACAATTCCACACAAATTGACCTAGTCCCAAATTAAGCAAAGCTTGTGTTATGGTAACAAGACAACGATATATTTACTTATATAGGTAGATATATACATAAATACATAGGACATCCAAGACTAGGGTACGAGTACTAGTGTAGTTCACACAAATATCTGCCCTCAGCGGGATTCGAACTACACCTCAAGTTTCGCAGTCAGGAGCTCTAACCACTAGACCAGACGGCCGTCAATCTGGATCTCTGCCTACCAGACCATACTGCATACCTGTTCGCTCTCATCGTCCCCGTCACTGGTGTCCTCGGGCACCGCCATTGTCGCCGGGTACTTGCTCATCAGCGCGTTCTTGGCCACCTTAAGCCGAGCCATTGTCGCACCCTGCGATCAAGAGATTCATGATTATGGCACTTAATACAAGCACAAAAGGTATTTATAGAGAGAGCACCGGCCTTAATCAAGGCAGAGATAAAATATTGAAGCAGGGATTAAAGATTGGTACATTAAAGATATTATTTATATAAAAAGCACTACCCTCAATCAAGACAGAAATAAAAGATTGGAGAAGAGGTTAAAAATTGGTACATTAAAGGCAGGATTTATACAGAAAGCACTGCCCTTGAGCAAGACAGAGACAAAAGATTGGAGAAGAGGTTAAAAATTGGTACATTAAAGGCAGGATTTATACAAAAAGCACTGCCCTTGAGCAAGACAGAGACAAAAGATTGGAGAAGAGGTTAAAAATTGGTACATTAAAGGCAGGATTTATACAGAAAGCACTGCCCTTGAGCAAGACAGAGACAAAAGATTGGAGAAGAGGTTAAAAATTGGTACATTAAAGGCAGGATTTATACAGAAAGCACTGCCCTTGACCAAGACAGAGACAAAAGATTGGAGCAGAGATTAAAAATAGATAAATTAAAGACGAAGCAAGAAAGAAAGAGAAAACATTGACCTCGATCAAGGCACAGATAAAATATAGAAGCAGAGATTAAATAGTTAAAAAAAACTAAAAAACACGCTTTTTATAGAAAACCGAACTAAAAATTGAAAATAAAATTCTATAATATCTTAAAAAGCGTGGGGTGCATGGTGTCAATAGTTATAAATATTTTATTGACAGATATTAGTAGAGTGATTATCATTTCGGTAATATCTTAAAAAGCACCCCACGCTTTTTAAGATATTATCGAAATTTATTTTCTATTTTTTAGTTCGGTTTTCTATAAAAAGCGTGTTTTTTAGTTTTTTTTAACTATAATTTATTTTCTACTTTTTAGTTATTAGTGTATTGTCATCGGTCCTCGATAAGTCTACAAAGTTTGAACGAAATCTGGCCGTTTAAAGTGGGTCAAAATCGAGCTCAAAGAAGTCGGTTACATACATACAGGTGAAGCTAATATAAAGCGTGTAAAATAGATAAAAGATTGGTACATTACAGACAGTATTTGTACAGAAAGCCCTGCCCTCGAGCAAGACAGATATAAAAGATTGGAGCAGAGATTAAAGATAAATTAACAAATTATATAGAATGAGAACGAAGATTCAAAGATCCCGACTGTACCAATGAGTTTTTCTGAACTTAAGTACAGTGATTAGTCACACCACGAGCTTTACGGTGAAGGAAAACATCGAGAGGAAACCTGCATACGTCTGAGAAGACATTCAAAGGCGTATGTATAGTCGTGCTTGAGTAACGGCGATGGACTCGCCATCTGTCACGTTGGTACATAAAATATATCCCTGGCGGAATGTGAGTGTGTGGGTACAACCTATACACCTCTGACGTGCACATGAACATACCTCAAACACAAAGTTGTCGTCATCATCGTCACTGGAATGGTTTTGTTTAACATCTGGCTTTCTGTCCTTGACCTTCAGAAGTTTCTTCTTCGCCTTGTTTTCTTCTCCAAGCATTCTCTGTAAAAGAGAAAGAATTATGTCTCTGGTATTCGATCGGACGCTCAAGGACGGGAACGTCAAGAGTACTCGAAACCGACGAGCATGTATGAAGTGTGAATAAAAGTGTTGGAAGGGGTAGACCTAGGCAGACGTTTCTAGACCAAATTAGGGACGTCTTGAAAAAAGGCCTGGTCACGAGTACCATAAACCGAAGAGCATGTATGAAGAGAATTATGAAAGTGGAAGAAGCGAAAGAAGTATGTATGGATCGTAGCAAGTGGAAAGAAGTGGTCTCTGCCTACCCCTACGGGAAAGAGGCGTGATTATAAGTATGTATGTAAGAAGAGACTGATGAATGTGGACGAAGCGGAATGTGAGTCTAGAGAGAACTGGCGCTCTATACTCTCTGCCTACCCCATTAGGGACTTAGGCGTGGTGATATGTATGTATTTATTGTAAAAAAGTTAATTTATTTATGGGCCCTATATTTGTAAGTGTACTTTTATTGTGTTGCCTGAAATAAATGGATTAATAATCTATACTCTATACTAATATTATGATGAGGAAAGATTTGTATGTAAGTATGTTTGTAACAAATTGTCTAAAAAAGTACTGGACCGATTGAAAAATTCTTTCACCATTGGAAAGCTACATTCATAGGCTATATTTTCTAAGACGACCGTCTGGTCTAGTGTTTAGAGGTCCTGACTGCGAAACTTGAGGTCGCGGGTTCGAATCCCGCTGAGGGCAGATATTTGTGTGATGAACACGAGTATTCGTACCTTAGTCTTGGATGTCCTATGTATTTATGTATCTATCTATCTATATAAGTAAATATATTGTTGTCTAGTTACCAAAACACAAGCTTTTTTGTCTGGAATTGTCCCAGGTATTTATTTATTTATTATTTATTTCTTTTATAAAAAAAATCTTATGTCCACCCGTGCGACGCCGGGATGGACAGCTAGTCTTTATATATATAATTCTTCTGTAAATGTGTGTATGTCACTGAACTTCTCTCAAACGACTGGACCGATTTTGATGAAATTTTTTGTGTGTGTTCTAGGGGATCTGGGAATGGTTTAGATTCACAATTGGACCCGATAGGTGGCGCTGCGATCGTGTTTCAGGAAATATTAACTTTTTCACCCGGGCGAAGCTGGGCGGGACAACTAGTGATATATAAAATTGCTCACCAATAGATCATCTGTATCATTGCCATCATCCTTCTCAACTTTCAATTCTTCCTTCACTTGCGGCTCCACAACCTTGCCATCCGTCTTCCTAATCAGGAAGGCATCGAGGTTAGATAGATCCTTCCTATCCAAGTTGTTCAGGGTCTCCTCAATGTTCTCGTCTGCCTGTTGGTTTTCCTGACTTATGTTGGGTTTGATGTCTGTCAAGGTTGGTGTCTCCTGGCTACTGTTCAGTGTGTCTTGCTCTGCCTATGGATAACATCTTTTTAATATATAATAATAATAATAACAATATACAATAATCCTAAATCATAACATCTACCTGCATGCAAAGTCTCAGCCCGATCGGTTTAAAATTGACAAAGTTGACACGGGCAAAATATCACTATGTCAGTCAGACATACATACATACATATCATCACGCCAAGTCCCTAGCGGGGTAGGCAGAGAGTATAGAGCGCCAGTTCTCTCTAGACTTACATACTTCTTTCGCTTCACATCGTCCACATTCATCAGTCTCTTCATACATGCTCGTCGGTTTCGAGTACTCTTAACGTTCCCGTCCTTGAGACTCCGATCTATTTGATCCAGGTAGTTGGAACGTGGCCTTCCTCTGCCTCTTCTTGCATACACTTTTGCTTTGTATATCTGTTTCGTCAATCTTTCTTCACTCATCCTTTCTATGTGTCCAAACCAACGTAACATGCCTTTCTTCATCTTTACAATCACTCCCTCATTCACGCCAGTTGGTTTGCGAATCTCTTCATTGCGGATTCGATCTAAAATCGTTACTCCGCACATTTTTCGAAGAGATCGCATCTCGACTGCATTCAATCTATTTTCATACTTCCTCTGATATACCCAGGATTCGCTGCCATACAATAAGGTAGGTACCAATATCGCGTTGTGGACTCGAGCATTCTTGCTCAAACTTTTACTGCCCATCATGTTAGATCTTATATAGAAGGATTTGAAGTACTAACAGTAGAAACTAAATAATCTTCATCAGTATAAGCTTCTTCGCTTAACCATTCTTCCTGACCCTCGTCCAGCATCTCAGCATCTTCCTCTTGTGCAGGAGACAACTGGAAATAATGATAATAGTAATAAATACCTGGGACAATTCCACACAAATTGACTTAGTCCCAAAGTAAGCAAAGCTTGTGTTATGGTAACAAGACCACTCTATATTTACTTATATAGATAGATTTATATACATAAATACATAGGACATCCAAAACTAAGGTACAAATACTCGTGTTCATCACACATATATGTGCCCTCAGCGGGATTTGAATCCACGACCTCAAGTTCGCAGTCAGAAGCTCTAACCACTTGACCAGATGGAAATCAAAATTAAATGAGATTAATAATATGATTGTGAACTAGGCCGACAGCATGCTTGCTTGCTACACATGTGATATAAAAAAGTCTAGAGAGTATTGGCATTCTACTCCTTCTGCCTACCCCGTGAAGGACGTGGTGCGTTATTAATTAAAAGGTGAAAAGATAGTAATTGATAATGTAAAAGCTAAAGTATGCAAATACAGGGGTCTAGGCTCCGAATATGATTTTGTCCCATTCGGTGTCGAGACCCTTGGTCCGTGGGGTCCTAGTGCCACAAAGCTATTTAAAGAAACAGCAAAAAGGTTGGTCGACATCACAGGAGACCAAAGAGCTGGCAGCTAAGAATTAGCCTAGCTATTCAAAGGGGGAACGCTGCCAGTATCTTCGGAACCCTGCCTAAAGGGACTCCTTTTAAGAATATTTTTTAGTTATTATATTATTATTATTATTATTTTAATTAACGTTTATTATCTATTATTTAATAAAGAATTATTCAATGACACCGACATATAAGTAATTGAGAATTTCATAGTTTCAAAGACGTATGAATAACTGTGCATGTATGGCGATGGACTCGCCATCTATTACATTGGCACTTTTATATATTTTCAGAGAATTAAAGGTATGTTACTAAACACCTCTGCCTACTCATCATTTTTGTCTAAAGCCACTGGACCGTGAGAGTAAACGTAAGAAAAATATTATGTATGAAAGCCTTGTCATTAGATGTTAAGGGTCAAAATAAGGTCTACATATTGTTTAGAAACAGTGAAATCCAATGCTTTAGAAAGTAAATACACAAACGAAACTCAAGAGTTTTATTTAATGGATTTCTTTACTTGGCATAGACAGCAAAGCCTTACTTACCTGTAGCTTAGTGACTTTTTGAGGCGGCTCTTCAATATCGGACATCTTAATAGTATAATACCTCCTTTGTAGCAATAATTATAAACTGTATTCTTTATTTCCGAGATCGCACATAACCTCAAAGGAATAGCATCAAAATCAATACAAGCTTTTATTCCAGTTCTCCGAAAATATAGTTATGAACTTATGATATCCCCATCTCTTTTTAGCTTTCGTGGGAGAAACGAGTAAATGATAAAGTTTAAGCTAAAAATGTGCAGCGGATCAAGACGCTCGTTTGCACTGACAGCTACGAATCATGGGTATTTTTTTTTAGTTTCAAGTGATGGATATACAAGCCAAGCCTAACAGAATCAATTGATTATGCTATTTATGAGAACTGAAATTTTAGTCATATGGCGCTATGGCTCATGGTATAAATTGTAGCCATGTTGCTCACAACATGTCTTTTCCACATTTGTAGAGCTAGGCCAGGTCAGGCCAAGTAAAATATACACCTCGCTATTTTGGTATATAGGCAATATTTCTCTAATAGTTAATAATTACGTGTTTATTTCAAACACGACTCAGCTGTTCTACTGGGCAAGAAGTTAAAGCAAATGGTCCGTTACGGCCCTGTTTGTACTATTTATTTGTGAAATGATTTTTAATAACTATATTGACATACTGTGACTTTAAAGTTTATAAGTATGGACTACAGACTACACAATAAGTGTACAGACTATGTACAACTAAACTTTGCCGTCTCCATGACAAAAGATTTGTTGAATCAATGCATATAATTTGTCAATATACCTCGTCTTACATACATAGATAGTTTAATTTCAGTCTGCGAACTCTAAAATCATCAAAAATGAGCGGACAAACGCTTTACGAGGCCCCAAGAAGACATTTCGTATCTAAAATGCGGGTCCATGATTATTTATACGGTAAGGAGTAGACTTAGACGGACATTAAAGCCTTGGTGCAGTGTCGGATCGGATCCAATTGTAAATCTAAACCATTCTCAAATCCACTTGAAGACACACAGAAAATTTCATTCAAATCGATCCAGCCGTTTAGGTGTTCAGAGACATACACACGTACAGAAGATACATACATACATATCATCACGCCAAGTCCCTAACGGGGTAGGCAGAGAGTATAGAGCGCCAGTTCTCTCTAGACTTGCATACCTCTTTCGCTTCGACCACATTCATCAGTGTCTTCACAACATCTAACTCTAAGTACAGAAGATATATACATACATACATACATACATACATACATACATACATACATACATACATATAATCACGCCTCTTTCCCGTAGGGGTAGGCAGAGACCACTTCTTTCCACATGCTACGATTCTTTCATACTTCTTTCGCTTCGTCCACTTTCATTATTCTCTTCATACATGCTCTTCGGTTTAGGGTACTCTTGACCTGACCTTTTTTCAAGACGTCCCTAATTTGGTCTAGAAACGTCCGCCTAGGTCTACCCCTTCCAACACTTTCATTCACACTCGCCTTATACACTTTTTTCGTCAATCATTTTTCAAAAGATATATACGTATAAAGATATTTAAATATATATGTAAAATCTTATTTGACAGACTCTGCATTCATCGTATCAGGCGCTAGAGATTACGCCAGGTCAGCCTTCAGAGCGGCTATGCAGTCAGCACAGCCGGTGAGCTAATGAATATCGAATCAAATATAGATAGTGCCATCCCCTAAGACGCGCCCCACTATCCTCCCCTACAGTTTACAGTGTAAGTGTGCAACCTTCCACTAATGTTTGAGTAATGTCGGTACACACTGATTACCTATGAGTGCACACGCACACTACAATTAATAGACTCTGTCATACTCTCTCTGCATACCGCGACCCCCTCGACTAGAAATTGGTGGGGCGAGTCTTCGTGTATTGCACTATCTTATAAAGTGGCAAGCATTCGGTCCGTCTGATGGTTAACGGTTACCGCCGCCTAGGGACGCTTGCTACACGTATTACACGCGCTTTCCCGAACCTGCAGTAATCTTCGGACCTTGAAGAACTCCATGCTGCACTCTCTAGGGAACCTTTAAGAATGTACCAGGAGAGCATGAACTAAAGGTATAATCTCTTCACATCCTTCTTAAAGAGCTCCATGCTGCACGTTCATTTCACAGCCTGAGCGTTCATGGAAGGGAACTCCTTTGAAACCGCGCAGTGCTGGACCTTTGGCTCCAAAGTATGGGACGAATTTCCTGTTAATTCAAGATATTTTGCTCAGTGAACATTTTTTTTCTAGGTAATTCAGCCTGTTTACAACGCAATGTTTTCTGAGCTTAAGAAACGACCTTCGATGCGCGTTGGTAAGGGTTGAAACTAAAGAACAAATATAATATGTATGTATGTAAAACTAGTCTAGAGAGATCTGGCGCTCTACTCTCTCTGCCTGCCCCGCGAGAGACTCGGCGTGATGATATGTATGTATGTAATACTAGTCTAGAGAGATCTGGCGCTCTACTCTCTCTGCCTGCCCCGCGAGAGACTCGGCGTGATGATATGTATGTATGTAATACTAGTCTAGAGAGAACTGGCGCTCTATTCTCTCTGCCTGCCCCGTGAGGAACTCGGCGTGATGATATGTATGTATGTAATACTAGTCTAGATAGAACTGGCGCTCTACTCTCTCTGCCTGCCCCGCGAGGGACTCGGTGTGATGATATGTACGTATGTAATACTAGTCTAGAGAGAACTGGCGCTCTACTCTCTCTGCCTGCCCCGCGAGGGACTCGGCGTGATGATATGTATGTATGTAATACTAGTCTAGAGAGAACTGGCGCTCTACTCTCTCTGCCTGCCCCGTGAGGGGCTCGGCGTGATGATATGTATGTATGTAATACTAGTCTAGAGAGAACTGGCGCTCTACTCTCTCTGCCTGCCCCGTGAGGGACTCGGCGTGATGATATGTATGTATGTAATACTAGTCCAGAGAGAACTGGCGCTCTACTCTCTCTGCCTGCCCCGTGAGGGACTCGGCGTGATGATATGTATGTATGTAATACTAGTCTAGAGAGAACTGGCGCTCTACTCTCTCTGCCTGCCCCGTGAGGGACTCGGCGTGATGATATGTATGTATGTAATACTAGTCTAGAGAGAACTGGCGCTCTACTCTCTCTGCCTGCCCCGTGAGGGACTCGGCGTGATGATATGTATGTATGTAATACTAGTCTAGAGAGAACTGGCGCTCTACTCTCTCTGCCTACCCCGTGAGGGACTCGGCGTGATGATAGGTATGTATGTAATACTAGTCTAGAGAGAACTGGCGCTCCACTCTCTCTGCCTGGCCCGTGAGGGACTCGGCGTGATGATATGTATGTATGTAATACTAGTCTAGAGAGAACTGGCGCTCTACTCTCTCTGCCTGCCCCGTGAGGGACTCGGCGTGATGATATGTATGTATGTAATACTAGTCTAGAGAGAACTGGCGCTCTACTCTCTCTGCCTGCCCCGTGAGGGACTCGGCGTGATGATATGTATGTATGTAATACTAGTCTAGAGAGAACTGGCGCTCTACTCTCTCTGCCTGCCCCGTGAGGGACTCGGCGTGATGATATGTATGTATGTCATACTAGTCTAGAGAGAACTGGCGCTCTACTCTCTCTGCCTGCCCCGTGAGGGACTCGGCGTGATGATATGTATGTATGTAATACTAGTCTAGAGAGAACTGGCGCTCCACTCTCTCTGCCTGCCCCGTGAGGGACTCGGCGTGATGATATGTATATAAGTAATACTAGTCTAGAGAGAATTGGCGCTCTACTCTCTCTGCCTGCCCCGTGAGGGACTCGGCGTGATGATATGTATGTATGTAATACTAGTCTGGAGAGAACTGGCGCTCTACTCCCTCTGCCTGCCCCGTGAGGGACTCGGCGTGATGATATGTATGTATGTAATACTAGTCTAGAGAGAACTGGCGCTCCACTCTCTCTGCCTGCCCCGCGAGGGACTCGGCGTGATGATATGTATGTATGTAATACTAGTCTAGAGAGAACTGGCGCTCCACTCTCTCTGCCTGCCCCGTGAGGGACTCGGCGTGATGATATGTATGTATGTAATACTAGTCTAGAGAGAACTGGCGCTCCACTCTGTCTGCCTGCCCCGTGAGGGACTCGGCGTGATGATATGTATGTATGTAATACTAGTCTAGCGAGAACTGGCGCTCCACTCTCTCTGCCTGCCCCGCGAGGGACTCGGCGTGATGATATGTATGTATGTAATACTAGTCTAGAGAGAACTGGCGCTCCACTCTCTCTGCCTGCCCCGCGAGGGACTCGGCGTGATGATATGTATGTATGTAATACTAGTCTAGAGAGAACTGGCGCTCCACTTTCTCTGCCTGCCCCGTGAGGGACTCGGCGTGATGATATGTATGTATGTAATACTAGTCTAGAGAGAACTGGCGCTCCACTCCCTCTGCCTGCCCCGTGAGGGACTCGGCGTGATGATATGTATATATGTAATACTAGTCTAGAGAGAACTGGCGCTCTACTCTCTCTGCCTGCCCCGTGAGGGACTCGGCGTGATGATATGTATGTATGTAATACTAGTCTGGAGAGAACTGGCGCTCTACACTCTCTGCCTGCCCCGTGAGGGACTCGGCGTGATGATATGTATGTATGTAATACTAGTCTAGAGAGAACTGGCGCTCCACTCTCTCTGCCTGCCCCGCGAGGGACTCGGCGTGATGATATGTATGTATGTAATACTAGTCTAGAGAGAACTGGCGCTCCACCCTCTCTGCCTGCCCCGTGAGGGACTCGGCGTGATGATATGTATGTATGTAATACTAGTCTAGAGAGAACTGGCGCTCCACTCTCTCTGCCTGCCCCGTGAGGGACTCGGCGTGATGATATGTATGTATGTAATACTAGTCTAGAGAGAACTGGCGCTCCACTCTCTCTGCCTGCCCCGCGAGGGACTCGGCGTGATGATATGTATGTATGTAATACTAGTCTAGAGAGAACTGGCGCTCTACTCTCTCTGCCTGCCCCGTGAGGGACTCGGCGTGATGATATGTATGTATGTAATACTAGTCTAGAGAGAACTGGCGCTCTACTCTCTCTGCCTGCCCCGTGAGGGACTCGGCGTGATGATATGTATGTATGTAATACTAGTCTAGAGAGAACTGGCGCTTTACTCTCTCTGCCTGCCCCGTGAGGGACTCGGCGTGATGATATGTATGTATGTAATACTAGTCTAGAGAGAACTGGCGCTCTACTCTCTCTGCCTGCCCCGTGAGGGACTCGGCGTGATGATATGTATGTATGTAATACTAGTCTAGAGAGAACTGGCGCTCCACTCTCTCTGCCTGCCCCGTGAGGGACTCGGCGTGATGATATGTATGTATGTAATACTAGTCTAGAGAGAACTGGCGCTCTACTCTCTCTGCCTGCCCCGTGAGGGACTCGGCGTGATGATATGTATGTATGTAATACTAGTCTAGAGAGAACTGGCGCTCCACTCTCTCTGCCTGCCCCGTGAGGGACTCGGCGTGATGATATGTATGTATGTTATACTAGTCTAGAGAGAACTGGCGCTCCACTCTCTCTGCCTGCCCCGTGAGGGACTCGGCGTGATGATATGTATGTATGTAATACTAGTCTAGAGAGAACTGGCGCTCCACTCTCTCTGCCTGCCCCGCGAGGGACTCGGCGTGATGATATGTATGTATGTAATACTAGTCTAGATAGAACTGGCGCTCTACTCTCTCTGCCTGCCCCGTGAGGGACTCGGCGTGATGATATGTATGTATGTAATACTAGTCTAGAGAGAACTGGCGCTCCACTCTCTCTGCCTGCCCCGTGAGGGACTCGGCGTGATGATATGTATGTATGTAATACTAGTCTAGAGAGAACTGGCGCGCTACTCTCTCTGCCTGCCCCGTGAGGGACTCGGCGTGATGATATGTATGTATGTAATACTAGTCTAGAGAGAACTGGCGCTCTACTCTCTCTGCCTGCCCCGTGAGGGACTCGGCGTGATGATATGTATGTATGTAATACTAGTCTAGAGAGAACTGGCGCTCTACTCTCTCTGCCTGCCCCGTGAGGGACTCGGCGTGATGATATGTATGTATGTAATACTAGTCTAGAGAGAACTGGCGCTCCACTCTCTCTGCCTGCCCCGCGAGGGACTCGGCGTGATGATATGTATGTATGTAATACTAGTCTAGAGAGAACTGGTGCTCTACTCTCTCTGCCTGCCCCGTGAGGGACTCGGCGTGATGATATGTATGTATGTAATACTAGTCTAGAGAGAACTGGCGCTCCACTCTCTCTGCCTGCCCCGTGAGGGACTCGGCGTGATGATATGTATGTATGTAATACTAGTCTAGAGAGAACTGGCGCTCTACTCTCTCTGCCTGCCCCGTGAGGGACTCGGCGTGATGATATGTATGTATGTAATACTAGTCTAGACAGAACTGGCGCTCCACTCTCTCTGCCTGCCCCGTGAGGGACTCGGCGTGATGATATTTATGTATGTAATACTAGTCTAGAGAGAACTGGCGCTCCACTCTCTCTGCCTGCCCCGTGAGGGACTCGGCGTGATGATATGTATGTATGTAATACTAGTCTAGAGAGAACTGGCGCTCTACTCTCTCTGCCTGCCCCGTGAGGGACTCGGCGTGATGATATGTATGTATGTAATACTAGTCTAGAGAGAACTGGCGCTCTACTCTCTCTGCCTGCCCCGTGAGGGACTCGGCGTGATGATATGTATGTATGTAATACTAGTCTAGAGAGAACTGGCGCTCCACTCTCTCTGCCTGCCCCGTGAGGGACTCGGCATGATGATATGTATGTATGTAATACTAGTCTAGAGAGAACTGCCGCTCTACTCTCTCTGCCTGCCCCGTGAGGGACTCGGCATGATGATATGTATGTATGTAATACTAGTCTAGAGAGAACTGCCGCTCTACTCTCTCTGCCTGCCCCGTGAGGGACTCGGCGTGATGATATGTATGTAATGTATGTGATGAATAATGTACGGTGAAAGGAAGCTTGTATACATCTGAGAAGAAATTCAAAGACCTATTTTATATAGTTGTACTTGAGATGTGACGGTGGAACCGCCATCTGTCACGTTGGCACTTAATATATAATCCAGGGACTTCTGCCTTTCCAATATAGACCATAGGCTGTTCATTTTCTAGTCTACCATCCCAATTGTCGCCTCCCGGATCACATGGACAGGTCGTACGGTGGCTACTTGGAGAGAATACGAGAAGCCCAACATTTGCCCACGCCTGAACTAGCTGGGAAGGATCGCTTCAAGTTCACGGCCATGTAAGTTTTTATACGAGTATACGAGTTGGTGTTCTGGATAATTGATCCCGCCCCTAAATAATATTTAAATAAAATTACCAGTCCAGCCCAGGTCTCTTGCTCACAATCCAGCAACGCTCTAAGCCGAGGTCCGTACCCCACAGAGGGTGCCCTTAGCTTTGTTGCTTAGCACAATAAAGTGCCTGGCTGGAGGCCTACGTCTCGCCATTGACCGGTTAAGTAGCAAAAGTTCCCGGAACTCACGCTACTAGAGATAATACAAAAAAAAAATGATAATTGATAACCGGTTACACTTAAGAACTACAATTTATATACCAACGTGACAGATTGCGAGTCCATCGCCGTTTCTCGATCACGACTATACATACATACATACATACATATAATCCCGCCTCTTTCCCGTAGGGCTAGGCAGAGACCACTTCTTTCCTCTTGCTACGATCCTTACATACTTCTTTCGCTTCGTCCACTTTCATTATTCTCTTCATACATGCTCTTCGGTTTAGGCTCTTCTACATACGCCTTTGAAATGTTTTCCTTCACCGTAAAGCTCGTGGTGTGACTAGTCACTGTACTTTGTTGAACAAAAAGTTTAAAAAAACATTGGCACAGTCGGTATTCGAACTTGCGAACTTTGTGTTACAGGTTACTTGAACCACTCGGCCACCACGGCTTATACAGTTTCGGTTTATATATTTTTGTCTGTCATATTTAAAGGCCACGGAAAATTCTGACCATGAACTGCGCGACACCCCAGTTCCACCCCCCCTCACCCGTCTACTTGCCCGCTGGGCCGAGACCTCCGAGGAACAGAGGGACTCAAAGTGTGTTCAGGTAAGCTGACCTAGCTTCTGAAAATATAACAGTTAGTTTAGTGCCAAATTCAGTTCTTATTTATTCAACAATAGTGGCAAACAAGCATACGGCCCACCTGGTGTGAAGCGGTTACCGTAGCGTATTTACGCTCACGATACCGAAGTATCACTTGCGCGTTGCCACTCTGTGTTCGGAGAGTTATACAGTGTTGGAGGCGTAATGGGAATAATCTCACTGCTACTAACACAATATAACAATCCCCCTCCCAAAGGAGCTCATTATTGGAAACCTTATTTATCGCGCAGGAACACAGCACCCAAAAATATTGTTATTTTTCTACGGCCTTCTAGCTCTTGAGATGCCCAGCCCCCACAAGCAGCACCTGTTCGCAAGTATGACGCGAATGTCAGCCATCGCCCTCCTCAACCACTATGGAGGGAAGTGTATCTATATACCGTACACTGCGATACTGGTGTAACAGTAGGCTTGAGATGCCCAGCCCCCACAAGCAGCACCTGTTCGCAAGTACGACGCGAATATCAGCCATCGCCCTCCTCAACCACTATGGAGGGAAGTGTATCTATATACCGTACACTGCGATACTGGTGTAAAAGTAGGCTTGAGATGCCCAGCCGCCTTCCTCTTCTTTCTGTTTTCAGGGAGTCCTCTGCTCAGACCATACCCTGGCAGCCCGATGGGAGACCAGCGGAAGGCTGCGAGGAAACACCTGAAGTTTTGTACCTAGACAAACTGGAGTGGGGTATATCTTTTTCCTAAATAATATATATTTAATATAATAAATATATCCTCACGCCTTCCCACAAGGGTCTCCGAAGGGGTAGGTAGAGGTGTATAATAGTACCCACACACCCACTTTCCGCCAGAGATATATTTTAGGTGACAGATGGCGAGTACATCGCCGTTACTCAAGCACGATTTTACATACGCCTTTGAATTGCTTCTTAGACGTATGCAGGTTCCCTGTCGATGTTTTTTTTCACCGTAAAGCTCGTGGTGTGACTAATCACTGTACTTACAGAAACACTCATTGGTACAGGCGGGATTCGAACTTGCGATCCTTGTGTCGCAGGCAACTACTCGAACCATTCGGCCACCACGGCTGTGTTATTGTTAATAATATTTAAACACATTTAAAGGTCCAGGAAACCCGTACAGACTTGGCGACCTGCCGGCAGACTTTCACACAACAGAGATAATCAACAAGTAAGTTAATCTATGCCAATACTAGCTGTCCCGCCCTGCTTCGCCCGGGTGAAAAAGTACAATTTCCTAAAACACGATCGCAGCGCCACCTATCGGGTCCATTTGTGGTGTAAGCTATCCTATCTTTCAAGTTGGATCAGACTGCATACGGTGTGCAAATTTGATTGAAATCGGTTAAGTAGTTTAGGAGCCCATCGCGGACAAACAACGTGACACGTAATTTATATATATTAAGATTATAAAGAGGAAAGATTTGTATGTAAGTTTGTTTGTATTGAATAGGCTCCGAAACTACTGGGCCGATTTGAAAAATTATTCCACCATTGGAAAGCTACATTCACACTGAGTGACATAATATGTATCTACCTTTCTCTTGAATCACTCTATATATTGCTGAAAACTGCATTAAAATCCGTTGAATAGTTCAAAAGATCTAAGCAAACAGACAGCGGAAGCGACTTCATTTTATACTATGTAAAACTATCGAATTTAAGAACTTGTAACAAATGTGCACACTTATACAAGAAATATATATTCTATATATAATATAATATATCCTCACGCCTTCCCATAAGGGTCCCCGAAGGGGTAGGCAGAGGTGTATAGGTAATACCCACACACCCAATTTCCGCCAGAGATATAATAGATCCCGACGTGACAGATGGCGAGTCCGTCGCCGTTACTCAAGCACGACTATACATACGCCTTTGAATGTCTTCTCAGACGTATGCAGGTTTCCTCTCGATGTTTTCCTTCACCGTAAAGCTCGTGGTGTGCCTCACTGTAATTAAATGTAGAAAAACTCCTCAATCCAGTCGGGATTGGAACTCGCGCCGTTTGCGTGGCAGGCGGGTGCTGTGACCTCTCGGCCACGCCGCCTCCTCTCGTCCTGACGTATAAGTGGTATGGTATCGCAGTGCAGGCGCAACCTTGGTCTGCTCTCGATGTTTTCCTTCACCGTAAAGCTCTATAGATATATTCTATTCTATATAAATATTCTACAATGACACATTTCGACCTGTCACGTTATTTGTCATGTCCTGGTAGCTCCTGTCGCTATGTATCACGTCATTTGGGGTATGCATTCCCCAGCAACGCGGTCACGGACTTGGTCCTCTGCTTAAACTTTTTTTTTTTTTTTTTTTATACCAAAAGAGTGGCAAACAAGCATACGGCCCACCTGATGGGAAACGGTTACCGCTAGCCTATTACGCTCACGATACTGAAGTATCACTTGCGTGTTGCCACTCTGTGTTCGGAGAGTTATAGTGTGTTGGCAGCATAATGGGTTTAATCCCTCTGCTTCCAACACAATGTAACAATCCTCCCCCCTCCCCAAGGAGCTCATTACTGGAAACCTTATTCACCGCGTAGGAACACAACACAAAAAATTTTGTTATTTGTCTACGGACTTCTATAAGGTGGAGGTCCTGCCCCAGTCGGGCAGCTCCGAATTCGAACGGGAAACCCGTTATGCCCTACCTCTCTTAAACCTACTTCTTAAATCTACCTCTCTATCTTTAGTTAAATCATTTATTACTATCGCTTCTCTAGGATGCGTCACGCTCGAACTTGGATGGACCTGGTGGAGAAGGGCCAGTTCCCGCGCTGGATGAGCAAACGGGATGCCATCATTACCGACGTGGAGACCAAGGACTGGATCTTCAGGGAGGCGGTAATTTTCTTTAATTTAACACTTTATGTACCTCAATCAAGAGCTTCGCAAATCAACTGGCGTGAATGAGGGCGTGATTGTAAAGATGAAGAAAGGCATGTTACATTGGTTTGGACATATAATAATAATAATAATATGGGTCATGCCGGTGTTAATGTACTCCTTTGGCATACTAAAGTGGACTCAGAGGGAATTGGAAATTACAGATAGAAAAGTTCGTACATTGCTCACCTCATATCGAATGCATCACCCACGGTCATCGGTAATGAGACTATACATCCCTAGAAAATGTGGGGGTCGAGGCTTCTTGAATGCCAAAACCCTCCACAATTGCGAAGTATACAAGCTCAGAGAGTGTCTTCGCTCTATCGAAGTGGGTATGCATCGAGATGTGGTGGCAGTGGACAAAGGACTAATCGCGCTCTCCTTAGCGAAAGAGAATTGGCATAAACCTGTGGTACTCACTACCAATGATCGCAGGGAGATATGGCAAAGCAAGGAGCTCCATGGTCGCTTTTACCGGGCCCTACATGACCCTGACGTAGACCTTGAAGCATCTCTGGCCTGGCTACGCTTTGTTGATCTCTTCGGGGAAACCGAAGGCTTTTTCTGTGTAATTATGGATGAAGTTATGATGACGAACAACTATCGAAAATATATTTTAAGAGACGGCACGGTTGACATCTGTCGGGCATGCCACCGCCCGGGTGAATCTCTGAGACATATTATCTCTGGTTGTTCTCATCTAGCTAACGGTGAGTACTTACACAGACACAACCAAGTGGCCAAGATCATACACCAACAACTTGCTTTGAAGTATAACCTTGTGGACTCGGAGGTGCCGTACTGCAAGTATTCGCCCGACCCAGTTCTAGAAAATGGTCATGTCACGTTGTACTGGGATCGATCTATCATCACGGACAGGTGTATAACCGCTAATAAGCCGGATATAGTGCTGATAGATCGAATAGAGCCCCGCACAATGATTGTGGATATTACTGTCCCGCATGATGGGAATCTCGTGAAAGCGGAAAAAGACAAACAAATAAAATATTTGGACTTGGCTCACGAGATTGTCAGCATGTGGGATGTGGACTCTGCAATCATTCTGCCGATTGTAATAGCGGCCAATGACCTAATGGCAAAGAGCCTCGACCAACACCTCAAGAGGCTCTCGTTAGACAGTTGGATCAAGTGCCTGATGCAGAAAGCAGTACTGCTCGAAACGGCACGTATTGTGAGGAGATTTCTTTCTCTGAGACCCTAAGTACCTTGGACCCTGATCCCGATACCGGTGGGCCCCTAATTTTTTTATTTTTAAATATGTTTTTATATATATTTAAAAATGTAATCTATAAGATGTATTTCAAATAAAGAATAATAATATAATAAAGAAAGGATGAGTGAAGAAAGATTGACGAAACAGATATACAAAGCAAAAGTGTGTGCAAGAAGAGGCAGAGGAAGGCCACGTTCCAAATACCTGGATCAAATCAGTTTTTTGCTAAAATTGCAAGCTAGAATCCCGACTGTACCCAATGAGTTTTTCTGAACTTAAGTACAGTGATTAGTCACACCACAAGCTTTACGGTGAAGGAAAACATCGAGAGGAAACCTGCATACGTCTGAGAAAATATTCAAAGGCGTATCTATACTTTGTCGTGCTTGAGATACGGTAACAAACCGTGTTTTGGCGAATAAATTATTACATATAATTTCAAACAAATATACTCAGGAATAAGTGCAGTTGGGATTCGATCTTGGCGTGTTTGCGTTGCATGCGACTGCTCGAACCACAGCCAACGCACACAGCCAACGCACACTGGACATTGCCAGCGCTATATCAGGCTATATAACCAGCTTTTGCAGGAAATAGATGAGCTCCAAGACATTAGGCTCACCCTGCTGCACCGTCTCCAAGCGCAGAAGAGAACGGAGAAGACCAACAAGACCACCAGGAAGTTGGCTAAACTCTGGGCCCACAAGAAAGAAGAGATGGAGAGGAAGATCGATCACATCAGGAAATCCAGGGATAGAGGTAACACCGAGCAGCTAATGTATCTCCAGCGAAAGGGAGGTGTATTACTACATTATTGAACACCTCTGCCTACCTGTGGGAAGACATGAAGATATATTGAATTATTTATTTTTACAGCATATCATCACGCCGAGGTAGGCAGAGAGTATAGAGCGCCAGGTCTCTCTCGTTTTTCATTTTATTCTTCTTATTTTTATTTTATACGTCTGAGAAGACATTCAAAGGCGTATGTATAGTCGTGCTTGAGTAACGGCGATGGACTCGCCATCTGTCACGTTGGCACCTAATATACCTCTGGCGGAAAGTGGGTGTGTGTGTATTACCTATACACCTCTGCCTACCCCTTCGGGGACCCTTGTGGGAAGGCGTGAGGATATTATATTTTTTTTTATTTTATTACTAGCTGTGCACCGCGACTTCGTCCGCATGGAATTTAACAAATAAAATATTGTTCCAACGTGACAGAGGGCGAGTCCATCGCCGTTACCCAAGCACGACTATACGCCTTTGAATTCTCAGACGTATGCAGGTTTCCTCTCTATGTTTTCCTTCACCGTAAAGCTCGTGATGTGACTAATCACTGTACTTAAGTTCAGAAAAACCCATTGGTACAGTCGGGATTCGAACTTGCGATCTTTGTGTCGCAGGCAACTGCTTGAACCACTCGGCCACCACGGCTTTTTAAAATCAATTCCATTTATTAATAGTTTACAATTTAAGCCTTCACCTTACATATTGTACCTATGTAACCCATTTGGTAGATTATAACTAGCTGTCCCGCCCAGCTTTGCCCGGGTGAAAAAGTAAAAAAAAACACGTTTTTCAACCAAGTATTGCTTCCCCTATGGAGCAATAGTTGAAAAACGTGTTTTATTTTTTAAAGCTGAGTTTCATAAAATCCGTTCTTAGCTGACCTCTACACTGCGTAAGGAATAGTCCTACCAAATTTCAGTCCTACAAAATTATAGTTCCTTAGATTTCATGATGAGTGTGTTCACAAATGGGATCTCCTATATATATATAAATATATATATAGATTATTACTTCCAGAGCTTCGCAAGCTGTCCGCCCTACATGGGGGTGGTGGGCGGGCGGGGCTGGTGGCGAGGGGGAGGTCAGCGCGTGGAGGGGGGAGACCTACTAGGGAGGCCGTCGACCCCACAGCCGACACTCACGCGCCGTTAGCTCGACATGGCTACCAAGCGAGGAAGAGACATGCTGTCATTCGCTACGACCCTGGTCTCCTGTGTGAGTATCCTACATACATATCATCACGCCGAGTCCCCAACGGGGTAGGCAGAGAGTATAGAGCGCCAGTTCTCTCTAGACTTACATACCTCTTTCGCTTCGTCCACATTCATCAGTCTCTTCATACATGCTCGTCGGTTTCGAGTACTCTTAACGTTCCCGTCCTTGAGAGTCCGATCTATTTGGTCCAGGTAGTTGGAACGTGGCCTTCCTCTGCCTCTTCTTGCACACACTTTTGCTTTGTATATCTGTTTCGTCAATCTTTCTTCACTCATCCTTTCTATGTGTCCAAACCAACGTAACATGCCTTTCTTCATCTTTACAATCACGCCCTCATTCACGCCAGTTGATTTGCGAATCTCTTCATTGCGGATTCGATCTAATATCGTTACGCCGCACATTTTTCGAAGAGATCTCATCTCGACTGCATTCAAGCTATTTTCATACTTCCTCTGACATACCCAGGATTCGCTGCCATACAATAAGGTAGGTACCAATATCGCGTTGTGGACAGCAACTCGAGCATTCTTGCTCAGACTTTTACTGCCCATCAACGCCGACATGGCTCCATTCACCTTATTTCCGGCAGTTATCCTTCTTTCAATATCTTTTTCATACTTTCCATCTCGTGTGAATTTGCCCATTTACCGATATTGCACACTCGGTCACTTGTTCATCTCTTTCGAATACCAGAACCTTAGTCTTGCCAGCGTTTAGGCGCAGCCCCTTCTTTTCACATTCTTCTTTCATTATGGTAACTAGTGACTGCAGTTCGCCCTCTGATGACGCCAGTAAAACCGCGTCATCGGCGTATAGTAGGCAGTTGACCACTAAGTTTCCCATTTTCACTCCACATCCGTTCGTTCTTAGTGCTCTCAGACAGTTATCTAGATATATAATGAACAGCCAGGCAGACATGATACACCCTTGTTTGACCCCCGACTTCACATCAAACCAGGGTGACATCTCACCGTTAACCCTAACGCACGCCTCGCTATCACTATAGAGTGATTTCACGGCATGCAGTAGGGAACTGCTCACTCCATATCCAGGCAACACGTCCCAGAGTTCCTTTCGTACGACTCTATCAAATGCCTTCTCTAAGTCGACGAAAGCGCAGAAAACCCTTTGGTTAATATCCAAAAACTTTTCCGCGATTCCGCGAAGCGAGAAGGTTTGATCCATACATCCTCTTCCTGGTCTAAATCCACCTTGGGATTCCCAGAGAAACCTTTCGGATCGCTCTTGCATTCTTATCGTCAGGATCTTCGTGTACACTTTACTAGCTAAGCTGACCAAGCTGATGGCTCTGTAGTTGGAGCAGTCCAATCGTGATCCCTTTCCTTTATAGAAAGGCACGATGACTGCTCGCCTCCAGTCGTCCGGAACATCACCCCTTTCCCAGCAAAGATTGCATAGCAAATAGATGACGTCCCAGACCGCTGGTCCACCGTACTTGATCATCTCAGCCGTAATCCCATCTATTCCCGCAGCTTTTCCACATTTCAGACTTCTTATCGCACTTACAATCTCTCCCATACTTATTTTATCCGCTTTAGGATCCTCGACAGATTCTGTTGGAGGCAGCTCTATGAGTAGATCAGCGGCATCATCATCATACATATCTTTGTAGAATTCACTCCATCGCCTGAGGACGTCAGTTTACGTGACGTTTACGTTTAGGGACGTGAGTATCCTAATTATATAATACTAGCTATCCCGCCCAGCTTTGCCCGGGTGAAAAAATTTAACTTCCTGAAACACGATCGCAGCGCAACCTATCGGGTCTAATTGCATATAAGCTTATCTTTTAAGTTGGATCAAACAGCACACGGTGTGCAAATTTGATTGAAATCCGTTAAGTAGTTTTGGAACCCATCGCGGACAAACAACGTGACACGTAATTTATATATATTAAGACTACCTGCCCGTCCCGGCTTCGCACTGGTGGGCATAAGTTTTTTTAATAAAATGAAAAATTAAGAAAATATAGCCTATGTCACTCAAGGTGAATGTAGCTTTTCAATGGTGAAAGAATTCTTCAAATCGGTCCAGTAGTTTCGGAGCCTGTTCAATACAAACATACTTACATACAAATCTTTCCTCTTTATAATATAAGTATAGAAGTATAAATATAAATATATCCTCATGACTTCCCAAAAGGGTCCCCAAAGGGGTAGGCAGGGGTGATAGTTAGTACCCACACACCCACCGCAAATGCAACTGGTTTTAATTAAAATTAATAATGAAGAGGTCGAAAATCATTATGTGTTGTGTGTGTGTGTGTGTGTGTGTGTGTGTGCGTGTGCGTGTGATAAAGGGTTCTAGACTCCTCATTACCCGGTCTACAGCGCTGGAAGACCACGAGCAGATCTCCCAGCCGCCGGAGTGGCTCAGCCGCTGCGGCCAGGACTTGACGCGCTCCTGCTCAGGTCACCACTTACAGCGTGACGTCACGCAACTCTGCGAGAGAGAGACCAAGTGGAGCGACCAGTTCCTGCAGAAACTGCACGAGGATTTGAAGAGTAAGTATAACCTTGAGAGAATTCCACGCGAATTGACCTAGTCCCAAACTAAGCAAAGCTTGTACTGTGGGAACTGGACAACGATATACATACTTATATAGATAGGCAATACATACATAAACATACATATCATCACGCCGAGTCCCTAACGGGGTAGGCAGAGAGAATAAAGCGCCAATTCTCTGTCTAGACCTACCTCTTTTGTTTCGTCCACATTGATAAGTCTCTTCATAGAATAGACAATTCCACGCAAATTGAGCTTGGGACTAGGTCAAATTGTGTGGAATTGTCCCAAGGTATTTATTTACTTAATCACTTCGTAACGTGCTGTCTTTGTGTTGGGGGCGACTATCCGAAAGACTCGATCACCACTATTTGATTCGATGAGAGAATAAATTCCTCCATCAGTATGCGATCTTCAAAGTCTAACATTATCGCCAGAGGCCCGCCTGGGTGCGTCAGAGGGCGCGCGTCTTGGAGTCCTACGATCGCTGAAGCCGCGGCACCCTCACGTGACGCCGCGGCCCTCCACGCCCGAGGTGGAGGCCGTGCCCGGGGCCGAGGAGGACAACCACCAGGCCGCGTTGCTCATGCAGCGACTCATCCGGGGACGGGCCGTGCAGATCTTGGTATTTGCATGGCCAAATGCATAGCGCGTCGCCTTCCCTATAATGAAGAACTAATGTTGATGAATTCTGGTATTAAGGATGGGACATTTGAGAGGGTAATGAACAGTGGAAGGAGCTTCTAGAACTGCGCAAAGAAGCCCTGATTGCGGATCTTCTTAACTTCTATACACGTTGTGGGATGAGGCTTGGAGTGTTTGGTTGTGATTTGCTTTGAGACCTCAGCAATGCCGGATTTAGAGGCTGGCGGCCCCGGGGGCAGTGGTCTCGGTTGCCCTCCCCTTAATCCGGCCTTGGAACACCTCTGTCCAACCCTTATGTGAACCTTATGTGAAGCATGAATATAAATAACTAAATCGACGTTAACGCGACCAAAGCCATTTAAAAACTGGTCATTATTCTCTCAGATGTACGAAGGTCGGACCCGCGCGGCCGAGTTGACTGAAGAGCTGAAGACCACTCACGGACTCCAGAGGGAGGACAAGATCAGGATTGCCAAGGAGGAGACCAGAGCTCGCGACTACAACGCTATCCGTTCGGAAGTTGAACAAAAAGTAGTGTTTAATTTTTTTTTATGTATAACTTGGGACAATTGTACACAAATTGACGTAGTCCCAAATTAAGCATATCTTGTGTTATGGTAACTAGACAACGATGTATCTTAATATATATATACTAGCTGTCCCGCCCAGCTTTGCTCGGGTGAAAAAGTTAAATTGCCCGTAACACGATCGCAGCGCCACCTATTGGGTCCAATTGTAAATCTAAACCATTCTCGAATCTAGCTTAAGACACACAGAAACACACAGAAAGCTTCGCCCGGGTAAAAAGGTAAAAATTCTTGAAACTCGATCGCAGCGCCACCTATCGGGTCCAATTTAATATAGCCTATGTTACTCGGGGATAATGTAGCTTTCCAAAGGTGAAAGAATTTTTGAAATCGGTCCAGTAGTTTCGGAGCCTATTCATTACAAACAAACAAACAAACAAACAACACATATTCTTGGAGGTATTAGAAGTAACATAGGATACTTTTTATTGAGGATGGAGGTTAAAAAAGCCGTCCACGCCGACGAAGTCGCGGGCACAGTTAGTATTTAATATTTTCATGTACAGGAGGATGCGATATCAGCTCTGGTGGATGAGTTGTGTGGCGGTGCTGTGTCAGCGGCTCTGGACTTCCTGGAGAAGGAGCTGAGGAGGCTGAAGGAGGAGAGGAGGCAGCATGCCTTCATACTTATTGCTTGTGAGCACTCAATAATAATATTGTGGACATCTGACACAGAGCCAACTGACTCTAAGCTAGGCAGAGCCTTTACTATAGGTATCGGCGACTGATATACACACTTATATAGATGTAACAACAATAATATTGTGGACATCTCACACAAAGCCAACTGACCCTAAACTAGGCAGAGCCTGTACTATAGGTATCGGCGACTGATATACACACTTATATGGATGGAACAACAATAATATTGTGGACATCTCACACAAAGCCAGCTGACCTTAAACTAGGCAAAGTAGCGGTCCATAGGTGGTGCCCTTAGCTCTGTTTGCTAAGCACTTAACAACCTGGCTGAAGGCCTAGGTCTCGCCATTGTTCAGTTAGTGGCTACAGTTCCCGTGCTAGTGGAAAAAGGTGGTGAAAAGTTTATATATATTTTCATTTAGATTTTTTTTATACCACATGGGTAACAAACAAGCATGCGGTCCGCCTGATGGGAAGCGGTTGCCGCAGCCTATTTACACTCACGATACCGAAGTAACACTTGCGCGTTGCCACTCTGTGTTCGGGGAGTTGTGTGTTGGCAGCATAATGGGACTTATCGTTTCCGGGATACTCCAGTGCGGGAGAAAGCAATGCGCGAAGCAGCTGAAGCAGGCCGGCGCCAGAAGGAGGAGCACAGGCGGAGGGAACACGACGAGATGTTCAAACAGGTGGGTCTGAGCTGCCTTTACGAGCTCACGCTATGGATGTCATATCGTATATTAGAAATAATATATTCTCTCGGCTTCCCACAAGGGTCCCCAAAGGGTTAAGCTTAGGTGTAGAGGTAGTACCCACAGTCCCAGTTTTCGCTTGACGTATATTTTAGGTGCCGACGTGACAGATGGCGATATGTATATAATATATATATATATATATACATATATATATATCCTTACTATTACTTAATATTATAAATGTGAATGTAAGTTTGTTTGTTACGCTTTCACGTAAAAACTACGAAACTGATCATCATAAAACTTTGTACACATATTCTTGGAGGTATTAGAAGCAACATAGGATACTTTTTATTGAAAAAAAAAACATTTTTACGAAAGACAAAAAAGCCGTCCACGCCGACGAAGTCGCGGGCACAGCTAGTATATATATATATAAGTAAATATACCGTTGTCTAGTTACCATAACACAAGCTTTGCTTAATTTGGGACTAGGTAAATTTGTGTGGAATCGTCCCAAGGTATTTATTTATCATTTATGTTCGTTCTTAGCGAATATCGAACCTTATGTTTGGCAACCAGGATGTCTGACCTCCATTCCTCCAGACCTCCAATATGCATTTACTTACCATCAGGTACTAGGCGTGACCCAGGAGACGGTGGACGCGTACCTCAAGCAGATAATTCAGGAGGGTGTGGAGCTGGCGGCCGAAGACGACGCCACTCGCCGAGCCGTCGCTGAAGCTAACAGAACTGATGACAATATGCAGGAGAACGATTCTATGTTAATATTATGATACTACCACCACTAGCAGTTACTTGACGAACGACCTCTTACACTATCATGGTTGCCTGGTACATGAAGATCAGCTGTTGTTTATACCTACGTAGATCCTGTACGAAACCTGTACTGTGTGTGTATGTCCAACTCCACTCGCAGTTACTAGAAGTACGACCTCTTACACTATCATGGTCGCCTGGTACATGAAGATCAACTGTTGTTTGTACCTACGTAGAGCCCTGTACGAAACCTGTACTGTGTATGTCCAACTCCACTCGCAGTTACTAGAAGTACGACCTCTTACACTATCATGGTCGCCTGGTACTGATCCTATATATATATATATAACCTCACATTTTCCCATAAGGGCCCCCGAAGGGGTAGGCAGAGGTGTATAGGTAAATCCCACACACCCACTTTCCGTCAGAGATATATTAGGTGACAGATGGCGAGTCCATCGCCGTTACTCAAGCACGACTATACCTAGGGGAGGATAGTGGGGCGCGTCTTCGGATAGTACAAGCTTTAATCGGAGTATGAAATGGGTAGGATATGCTAAGCTTTTTCGGCGTAATTAGGTCTACGGCAGAGCAAAACGAGCTGGTGGCAGAGTTGGTCCAGCAGTTCCTGTTGCCCCATGCGCACAAGACGGCGGCTCGCCATCGCATCGCCGCAGTGCAGGCAGCCAAACTGGAAGCTGCTAGGGGCGCCATCTTTGGACTGGTCGACGAAGCCGAGATTAAAGAAGGTCGTTTGTCGTTGGCTTCTAAGTTGGTTCACAAACGTTGGTTCACGAACGTTGGTTGACAAACGTAGGTTGTCAAACGTTCGTTCACACACGTTGGTTCACAAACGTTGGTTTTCAAACGTTGGTTCACAAACGTTGGTTGACAAACGTTGGTTCACAAACTTTGGTTCACAAACGTTGGCACGCCAAGGTATCACCCGCACGTTGTCCATCTTACTTCTCTTTCATCCAGGAATCTTTTCACACCCTTTTGGAAGAACTTAGCAGTTGTGGTTACTTGTAATTGGGTGGACACTTATGTAAAGGTAGTACCCACACACTTTCCGCCAGATATATTTAAGGTGCCAACGTGACAGATGGCGAGTCCATCGCCGCTACTATACATACGCCTTTGAATTTCTTCTCAGACGTATGCAGGCTTCCTCTCGATGTTTTCCTTCACCGTAAATCTCGTGGTGTGACTAATCACTGCACTCAGGTTCAGAAAAACTCATTGGTACAGTCTAGATTCGAACCTGCAATCTTTGTAGGCAGCCACTCGGCCACCACGGCCTTTCACCACCACTCAAATGAGCTTGGAGAAATTTGTAGGTGTGTCCTGTCACTGAGTATATGAGAGATGAGTGGTGTGAGTAAACCTCCTTGTGTCCGCAGAGTTCTGCATCCGTTGCGGATGTCCGCTGGACGAGGAATGCCACTGCAGAGTGTGTCCCATAAGCCAAGTTCCCCAAGTGACTGAGTCGCGGGTCGACCCGCGGTGGAAACACACGAGGAGTGAGTTCTCAGTAATAATCTTTCAAGGTTGGAGCACGGTCTACTTCTGTGGGATCCCTGTCTGCTTTACCTGTCAAGAAGAGACAGAGGAAGACCACGTTACAACTACCAGGATCAAATAGATCGGACGCTCAATGAGGGAACGTCAAGAGTACTCGAAACCGACGAGCATGTATGAAGAGACTGATCAATGTGGACGTGATGAACAATATTTCCTTTCAGCTCGTCCCCGCCCGGAGCCAAAGACTGAGGAGGAGAGGTATCCGCCACCACACCACTTCAGATGCATGCTCAATACTCTAGTGGATGAAGGTATGTTCAGATATATATACTGAAACTTACATCTATAGAGCCGTTCTGGTTGCGTGGGTCGAGTGACGACTGCAACTTCAAATCCTGACTACCAATGAGTTTTTCTGAACTTAAGCATAGTGATTAGTCACACCACGAGCTTGACGGTGATGGAAAACATCGAGAGGAAACCTGCATACGTCTGAGAAGCAATTCAAAGGCGTGTGTATAGTCGTGCTTGAGTAACCGCGACGGACTCGCCATCTGTCACGTTGGCACTTAATATATATCTCTGGTGGAATGTGTGTGAATTAATGATACGACACAGATCGTATGCTGAGCATGCCAATCAGAAACCCAAACGACCCACTGATAAATGTACCTGCGGTGACAGATAGCAGTGTAACGGTAAAAAAAAATTTATATACGCATATAAATCTATACTAATATTATAAAGAGGAAAGATTTGTATGTGAGTATGTTTGTAAGGAATTAGCTCAAAAAGTACTGGACCGATTTGAAAAATTCTTTCATCATATGAATGCTACATTATCACAGATTAATATAGGCCATTTTAATTGCAAGAATAAATAAATTGTATGCCAAAATATTTAAAAAATAAATGTCCACCCGTGCGAAGCCGGGGCGGGCCGCTAGAATACGCATATAAAAACAGGGTCAGTGCTAGCTAGCTTTATGTGCAATGCACTAAATACCAATGTCATATTTCCCAGTGGTACTAGAGGCCCGCCGTCATCGTACTGACATTGGTTCGTTGAAGTATGACGTTGGCCAGATGCTAAGGGAGAAGTTGGAACTGAACATAGACGCAAAAGAGATCGCTGATTTAGGTGAGTATCTATGGTATGCTATAGTATCTTAACCCGGCCCAGAACTAGCCCTATAGGCAACAGTCATCGAGCCACCATTACGTAAATCTTGTCGTGAGCCCCATACCGTCGAATGGCGAATCCCTAGGGGTTCGCGTACCCCACTTTGAGAAACCCTGCCCTAGAGACTCTTCCCTAGGGAATCCCTTAAGGGGCTCAAGTTACTAAGTATGGAGGTTGGCAAGAAGGGCGTGCAAAGATTCCTGCAGCGTCACCCTTGGCGTTGCAAGCGTGCATAGACGGCAGTAATTTGGCGGAGATTTTTTTATACGACAAGGATACGATACGATACCGAAGTATCACTTGCGCGTTGCCACTCTATGTTCGGAGAGTTATACTTTGTTGGCAGCATAATGGGACTAATCCCTCTGCTTCCAACATATTGCAACAATCCTCCCCCCTCCCCAAGGAGCTCATTACTGGAGACCTTATTCACCACGTAGGAACACAACACAAACAATAGTGTTATTTGTCTACGGACTTCTATAAGGTGGAGGTCCTGCCCCAGTCGGGCAGATACAAATTCGAACGGGAATCCCATTATGCCCTACCTCTTTTAGACTGTATGGTTTTTCCTACCTTTGTTTATACAAAAGACATACTTGTGAATGCATTCCAGTGTTTGACAAGGCGACAGGAGCTTGGGAGGCGCCAGTGAAGGAGGTCGACTACCGCCATTACATGCTTCGTATAGTGGACGACGCGCTGGAACGCACCGAACCGTTCGAGACCTGCCCTTGTGAGTTGATTGACCCAAAATTGAGTGCGAACATGGTGATACAATGTTTGTTGAGGGCGCCGAGCCTAGACTAAGATTATTAAGCTATTGTATAGCTTTCATCGTGGGCTTTGACCGAATCAAGAAATTGCGTAACGAAAATAACCTAACACCTTGAAAATGTTTTATTTTTATACAACGAGAGTGGCAAACAATCATACGGCACACCTGATGGGAAACGGTTACCGTAGCCTGTTTGCGCTCACGATACCGAAGTACCGCTTGCGCGAGTTATAGTGTGTTGGCAGCATAATGGGTTTAATCCCTCTGCTTCCAACACAATGTAACAATCCTCCCCCCTCCCCAAGGAGCTCATTACTGGAAACCTTATTCACCGCGTAGGAACACAACACAAACAATAGTGTTATTTGTCTACGGACTTCTATACGGTGGAGGTCCTGCCCCAGTCGGGCAGGTACAAATTCGAACGGGAAACCCGTTATGCCCTACCTCTCTTAATTTAAATACATTCGAATATAGAACAGTTCCAAATTCAAAATCGCCGGGAAATATGGAAACAACTGAACTTAAAAGGCATGTTCCTTTGCGTAGGTCCAAAGGTCCTACCCTCGGAGTTAAGACGCTTGGCTGAGGAGCAGGTAGCGTTAGAGGACCCCACCTGCAGATGTGAGGACTTGACCCTGAGTACCACCACAGTCTTGGGTAAGTAATATGCAGGGGCGTAGCTACCGGCGCGCTAGACGGGGCAGTGCCCCGCGGCCTCCAAGCTCAGGGGCCCTCGGACTGTGACTTACTAACTATATATTGAGACTAGGGAACTGAAAATGAGCTCCCCGTTGAGGTTTTCCCTGGAGAGTACAGCATGGAGTTCTTCAAGAAGGGTGTGAAAAGATTCCCGCACGGTCGGCAACGCGCGAGTGATTCCCCTGGTGTTGCAAGCGTCCATAGGCGGCGGTAACCGCTTACCATCAGGCGGACCGCATGCCTGTTTGCCATCCAAGTGGTATAAAAAAAAATTCTCCCATATTCGGAATATAAATAAACCAGATTCCATGCGACTAATAATGGCAACTTACTATTAATTTGCTCATTAAGATAAGTTACAAAATGTATTTGGTTTTTAAATTTTTAATGGAGTCGACTGTATTACGTCAAATCTGGAGGACGTCGAATTTGACGAATACGGAACAAACGATTTCAAATGGCTTAGTTGGGGCTCTAGCTTATACTCTGCCCCAGGGCCCATGGTTACCTGGCTACGCCCCTGGTATTGTATCTTCAATAGGCCTGGTGGCCGAGTATTTCGAGCAGTCGCCTGAAACACAAAGACTGCCACCTCGAATCACGACTGTACCAATGAGTCTTACGCAACTTCAGTACAGTGATTAGTCACACCACGAGCTTTAAACCTGCATGCGTTTGAGATGACAAAGGCGTATGTATAGTCGTGCTTGAGTAACTGATATGGACTCGCCATCTGTCACATTGGCACCATAAGTATATCTCCGGGTGTGTGGGTGTATATACACCAACTAGGAAGGAAGGAATACTCCTAGAAAATTTCAATTCAATCGGCCTTATAGTCCCTGAGATTTCGTGATGAGTGAGTTCACAAATGGGATCTCCTATATATATATAAATATATATATAGATACTAGCTGTCCCGCCCAGCTTCGCTTAGGTGAAAAAGTTAAATTGCCCGTATCACGGTCGCAGCGCCACCTATCGGGTCCAATTGGCTATAAATTGTGATGTAAGCTATCCTATCTTTCAAGTTGGATCAAAGTGCACACGGTGTGCAGACTTGATAAAAATCGGTTAAGTAGTTTAGGAGTCCATCGCGAACAAACAACGTGACACGTAATTTATATATAAAAAGATATTCTTTGAAAAAGCTTAGGGAGAACTCACCCTCTACTCCCTCTAGCTATCCTCTGAGTTACTCCGCGTGATGATATGTATGTATTCTCTGATAACAGAACAAGACACGAGCAAGATGCTGCCGTCAGAACTGCGAATACTTGAGGAGATGAGGCGCTGCAAGTGCGACTCCAACCCGGCACCCAGCCCTGTCCTGGACGGTAATCCTACCAACATTATAGATATTAAAGTTTATGGTGGCCGAGTGGTCCGAGCAGTCGCCTTCAACACAAATATTGCAAGTTTGAATCTGTAGCAATGATTTCTTCTGAACTTAAGTACAGTGATTAGTCACACCACGAGCTTTACGGTGAAGGAAAACATCGAGAGGAAACCTGCATACGTCTGAGAAGAAATTCAAAGGCGTATGTATAGTCGTGCTTGAGTAACGGCGATGGACACGCCATCTGTCACGTTGGCACTCATAATATATCTCTGGCGGAAAGTGGGTGTATGGGTGCTACCTATACACCTATGCCTACCCCTTCGGGGACCCTTGTGGGAAGACGTGAGGATATATATATTATATAAGATGTACTACCTAGACTACCTGGATCAAATAGATCGGACTCTCAAGGACGGGAACGTTAAGAGTACTCGAAACCGACGAGCATGTATGAAGAGACTGATGAATGTGGACGAAGCGAAAGAGGTATGTATGTCTAGAGAGAACTGGCGCTATATACTCTCTGCCTACCTCGTTAGGGACTCGGCGTAATGATATGTATGTATGTAATACTAGTCTAGAGAGAACTGGCGCTCTACTCTCTCTGCCTGCCCCGTGAGGGACTCGGCGTGATGATATGTATGTATGTAATACTAGTCTAGAGAGAACTGGCGCTCTACTCTCTCTGCCTGCCCCGTGAGGGACTCGGCGTGATGATATGTATGTATGTAATACTAGTCTAGAGAGAACTGGCGCTCTACTCTCTCTGCCTGCCCCGTGAGGGACTCGGCGTGATGATATGTATGTATGTAATACTAGTCTAGAGAGAACTGGCGCTCTACTCTCTCTGCCTGCCCCGCGAGAGACTCGGCGTGATGATATGTATGTATGTAATACTAGTCTAGAGAGAACTGGCGCTCTACTCTCTCTGCCTGCCCCGTGAGGGACTCGGCGTGATGATATGTATGTATGTAATACTAGTCTAGAGAGAACTGGCGCTCTACTCTCTCTGCCTGCCCCGTGAGGGACTCGGCGTGATGATATGTATGTATGTAATACTAGTCTAGAGAGAACTGGCGCTCTACTCTCTCTGCCTGCCCCGCGAGGGACTCGGCGTGATGATATGTATGTATGTAATACTAGTCTAGAGAGAACTGGCGCTCTACTCTCTCTGCCTGCCCCGCGAGGGACTCGGCGTGATGATATGTATGTATGTAATACTAGTCTAGAGAGAACTGGCGCTCTACTCTCTCTGCCTGCCCCGTGAGGGACTCGGCGTGATGATATGTATGTATGTAATACTAGTCTAGAGAGAACTGGCGCTCTACTCTCTCTGCCTGCCCCGTGAGGGACTCGGCGTGATGATATGTATGTATGTAATACTAGTCTAGAGAGAACTGGCGGTCTACTCTCTCTGCCTGCCCCGTGAGGGACTCGGCGTGATGATTAGTACGTTCTGTGCAATAAATATGATTAGGTATGAATATTAATTTCAGCTACTGAAAAAATTAGTTTTTTCTTTCAGAAATCGCTGAAGAAGAAACCTCTTCGGGTGCAACGTACACCTCTCCGACCTTAACCACTATTGATGAAAAGAAATCCATGCGCTTTGATGTGCCGGACAAACCAGAGTGAAACTCCATACCTACCATAGAGCTTTTGGCGGGATTGAAGCAGCAGTTTTTTTTCGGTGTCTCGTAAATTGTGTTACTGTGGTCGTTAGTGTGCAATGTCGGTGACATATTGACATTAAGTGACCGATTTATGGTAAATCTATATAAATGCCTCCTTAATTAGGTACAATGTTTAATTTTATCCTCACGCCTTCCCACAAGGGTCCCCGAGGAGGTAGGCATAGGTGTATAGGTAGTACCCACACACCCACTTTCCGCCAGAGGTATATTAGGTGCCAACGTGACAGATGTCGAGTCCATCGCCGTTACTCAAGCACGACTATACATACGCCTTTGGATTGATTCTCAGACGGATGCATTTGCATGTTTCAGTTAATTTTATATTATGATAGCAGCGCCACCTATCGGTTTCAATTGAGAATTTAAAACATCCAAAGATCCATGTAAGTAATCAAAAAGAAATTATCAAATCGGTCTTGCCATTCTAAAGTTTGCCTCTTCTTGCACACTTTTGCTTTGTATATCTGTTTCGTCAATCTTTCTTCACTCATCCTTTCTATGTGTCCAAACCAACATAATATACCTTTCTTCATCTTTACAATCATGCCCTCATTCACGCCAGTTGATATACTAACGTCCGGTATGCCGTATTTTATTCAACGTAAGGGACACAGGGAACACTTATTGAACGTCACATATTTAATAAAAACTAAAGTTACCACCGTTTACAAGAAAACCTGGCAGGAGAAGAAACGGCGAAACAAACTCCCCAGTTTTCTCTTTTAACATTTGTTCCCTTTTACGTAGGGGTAGAAGAAGATTACATATATAAACTCTGTACAAGAGGATATAAGAGGATAGATTATTAGCCGGATTAACACGACGTTCCGAAAATAATCTAGTGCTAGTCTACAAGTGTACGAATGACATCCATTATAAGCGGGTGAAGCCGCGGGGCACAAGTAGTACGTACTCATATGAGAAACTACTGAATCGATTTGAAAAATTGTTTTTGCATTACATAGCCATCATGTATAAAATGAATATAAAAAAATTTTAAAGTATTCGACTAAAGGACTAGTATCCATGTCATGAATAAATAATTGCGAAAAAATACGCATTATTCATTTACTAAAGCACGGTCGCGGAACAGAAAGAATTTCGTACGATAACCTATTATTACCCATCTCTGTCACTCCCGCGTAAATATAATGCGTCTCGCTCGCACAGATGCAATGACCGCTGTCGCCAGGGATTGTAAACCGTTTAATTGAGACCGTAAGGTTTGTTCTTGCTTGCGTCTGGTGTTTTGGTCGCAATTAAAAGTATTTGACATGATTCATAATTTTTGAATAACTAACGACATTCCATCTTGGGATGCGTTAGTGCTCGTTCAATTTTGAAACACATTTATCTTAGTTTGTTGTTATTTGTTAGTTTTTGTTGTCTTGTTTTAATTGTTAAGTGGTTTCGTTGATTTGTTAAGTTTAATTTACTGTTTTAAAATGGAACCAGTGCCGTCTACCTCGCGTCCATTCAAGAAGTTTGTTTCTCCGCGGAAGAAAAGAAAAATGTCACACTTTAGTGAATCTGAGAAGGTTATGATTATTAACGTTATTATAAAGGTTATGATTCAGTTTTATATTGAGATATTATTGCAAAATTGTTATAAATAAAAGTAATGGAATGTCTGAAGAGTTTATTGTTTAACAAAATACTTAATAATAATTTATTTAATAAGCTAGTTTTTTTCTATCCTTCAAATATTTCATGCAAACCACACATATAAAAATGTTTGTGACCACTGTCAGTAGGTAAAGAGGTCATTGTACGAAATTCTTCCTGCTCCGCGACCGTACTTTAGTATAATCCTCAAGACAAACAGACATGGGCTATCACAGACAGGTTTTACTAAATTGACTTTTTTTACTTGCTTTAAGCATTTCTAGCCAAATACTTTTGCTAAAAAAAATATTAAAACGCATAGATAATGATGTATAGAGATGGAAGTAAGAAAATAAATGAGTTATAAATAATACAAGGTTTAACATATATTACTTTAATTAAAGTCATAAATTTATACAATCAAATACAAACTCCCATAATTATTAATATTTAATACTAACTACACTAATGATAATAATACCCTGAAATTATAATAACATCAATGAACTACCTAATTATATAATATCTTGTAAGTAACAATTCATTATCTCACAAACTAAGTATAGATAGTGCCATCCACGATGACGCGCCCAACTATTCTTCCCTATAGTTTACAGTGTAAGTGTGCAACCTTCCACTAATGTTTGAGTATTGTCGGTACACACTGATTACCTATGAGTGCACACACACTGCAATTAATCGCATCCCGCGACCACGTCAAATAGAAATTGGTGGGGCATGTCTTCGTGGAAGGCACTAGCTGTAGGTGCAACTTTCATAAAGATTTTTTGTGACATGTCACACATAATTTCTTCAAAAAACAAAAAAAAAATAACGCCATAAACAAATAATCAAAAACAATGTTCAGTTTTAAAACTTCCTAATCTGCGATTGGCAGAACGGCATTTTCGACGTTTAATTGCGCGTGCAAATAACATTGATATTCTACTTAATAGGCACTTGATAAAATATACTGGGTGTTTCAGAAGATGTGATATTAGTAAAACCTTTATGGTCAAATACTTTAAGCCGTGGTGGCCGGGTACTTCAAGTAGTTGTCTGCGAGACAAAGATTGCAAATTCGAATCCCAACTTTACCAAAGAGTTTTCTTAACTTAAGTACAGTGATTAGTCACACCACGAGAGTTAATAATGTTGTCATTTTGTTATCCTTGGAGCTGTTTGTTTTATTGCATCAGCATTAGGATATATTCACAACAGGCGACAACTTCTAGAAGACAACTATTTTCTTAGACACCTATTTATTTATATTAAAACTACTAAACTATTATTGTCAATACTTTGAAGTTGAACTGGAATGCCTTAATGCAACACTTAAAATAAAAAAATATAACCAGCTTTTCTAGAAAATACCTATAATAATACCTAGGTACAATTCCACACAAATTGACCTAGTCCCAAATTAAGCAAAGCTTGTGGAATGGTAACTAGACAACGGTATATTTACTTATATAGATAGATATATACATAAATACATAGGACATCCAAGATTAAGGTACAAATACTTGTGTTCATCACACAAATATCTGCCCTCAGCGGGATTCAACCCGCAACCTCAAGTTTCGTCTGGAGCTCTAACCACTAGACCAGACGGTCGTCTAGAAAAACATGAACCATATGACATACTATATCCTCACGCCACGAAAGACTATCATGACTAGTGTAAAGTCCGTAGGTTTTAATCACGCTTTGGTCTTCGTTGACCATAAGTCTCATACGCTACGGGTCTATTCCTCCAGGACCACCATTCGAGGACGGCCGTCACCATTCCGACCATAACCGCAGTGCCGATTACAATTCCTTTCACGAGAGCTTCCATTTATATCTGGAATTTTAAGAAGGATGCATATTATTATTTTCATGGCAATGATGAATAGTCATCGAATTATCTTTTTTGCCCTCCTCCTCGCAAAACTGTATTTGGCACTAACTCTCCCAATTCTAGATCTAGACTAGGCACTAGACTCCGCCGAGGATATATATTAGGTGCCGCTGCCGACGTGGTAGTAAAGAGTTCATCGCCGTTACACAAGCGCAACTATACACACGTCTTTGAGTTTCTCCTCAAGCAAGCTTATTCTCTTCTCTGCAGGTTTCCCCTCGATGTTTTCCTTCACCATAAAGTTCGTGGTGTATTAATAACCGTACGTAAGTTCATAGAGCTCGTTTGTGCCTAAAACGCAATATAAACAAAACACACAACACACGATTTCGAAAGCAAGTACCACCTTAATCTAGCCTCGTATTAAATTGTAGCGCAGATCTACTTTTTGGCAGAGAGTTCTATCATTGACTGATAGAACTCTCTGCCAAAAAGTAGATCTGACTTCGCAAATAATACTGATTTTGACAATCAGTATTATTTGCGAAGTAATCTATGTGATAATGCCTATTTAATACTACGCGTATAATTAATTAGGTAAAAGATAAAAACTCACCTGCGTTTTTAATATTAATTCTAAGCAGAATCCTTTGTTTACGTCGATTGTATGGTTGCCAATTTAGAAGTTATGTTTAACTCACACACACACACAAAGAATAGTATAAATAGAAATAGCCAATTGATCTACGTAAATAAATGAAAGTCGGGATAATTAAACAATTTGTAACTTATGAACGGGTGGACCGATTCTGATGATCACTGATTTGTCGCATTCGTCTATTCCGGGAATAGGAGAATAACTTTTTATATATAGCAATGATTAACGAAGAAAAAACTATCAGTGCATTAATTGACTTTGTCGCGTTGGCGGTAAAAACAAGCACGTCACTACAATACCTCGCTATGCTCTGCTGCTGGTTGGCACACAAGTCTGTATCTAGGTATCACACAACACAACACAAGTAAACTGGCAAACACAACCAAAGACTACTATTGAACACTTAACACAACTACTACGCACCACTCACCAGAAACTAAATAAAAGATTACGTGACGGCAGAGGGCAGGTGCGTATTTGGAGTACTTTGTTTTGTGGACTTTGTGGTGCTTTTGGAATGGGATGGGAAGCACCAACCAAAGACTACTTTTGAACACTTGGCAAGCACAACAAACAAACACGGTCGAAAGACGAATGAAACTACACTACCATAGACATAGTAGCACAGATAACCACATAACTGGTGTCATCAGCAACTCAATACATCTCAACTTAATTTTCGAAGTATTGTTCATTCGTTGCGTGCATTTATATACTAAAAATAATAATAAAAGCTTTAAAAATAATATAACTAAAATCTTAGCAAGTGCCTATCTGACATTTCAATATTTGCCTATATGACACAATATACTAACTAGCATCATACAGTTACATTTTAGATGGATGCTTTTCATTCTTATATTCAAATGTCACTGTCATTATATATTACAATTGGCATTGACAAGTTTTGACAATAGACGAAAGTTGAATCATCAAGGACGTTAATTTTATTTTCATATCATAAGACGCAAATAATTTGAGAAATGAACGTTCGTGAGGAGGATAAGCCGAAAGGCAGCTGCACAGGACGTGGATTCGGCCTGGCAGCGGCTGCGATTGGTGTTGGCGTTGGAGCTGCGCTGTACTATTTCTTCAATCAGGAGGAGGAACACCCCGACACAGAGGGATCTACGTCGGAAAGATGGCAGGCCGAGCAACCACATACCTTGTAAGTATACACACAAGGTCCATTTTCAAGCTTCCGCTTAGCTTTCACTGTTGATTAACATCTTTTCATTTGGTAATATTCATATCAGCATTTTAATAAGTACGTAACTTGAATGTAATATTATTATTTGCACAAATGTTATGCTTGTCATACGCTTATGTGTATAGCCAGTAGCTAGAAGCCAGGTAAAGAGTTCCAAAAGTAAAATTGCATAACTTTATCTTTATTTTTCTCTCAAACAAACCTAGTAGACTCCCCAAAGATGCATTTAAATTGCATAACACAAAATTGTATTTGAGGTAATTTAACTATCAATGATTTCCATTTCTCAGAAATAAATTCACATGCCAATGCAGGTCTCAAAAATCTGCCGAATGATATTGCTATTCCGAATCCCTAGTACCTAAACTTGTACTGTAGTGATTCTTCACATCAAAAACTTTATGACGTAGTAAAACATAGAAAGAAATCCTGTATGTGATATGAGATGTAAATTTGAGGCCTTTTAAGGTCTATGGCCCCTGGAATTTTGCGCACCATGCCACCTAACTCCCCCTAGAGTTATGCCACTGACTATTGTACAGTCTAACAAATTCGATTCTTTTATTCCAACCCTGTTTGTATGTTTTCTTTTACCATTTTTCCGTCATGGTAAAGTTTAGGTTAGTACTTACAAACTTTGCATTGCAGGCGTCTACTCACTCAGTCACCAGGTCACTCGGTTCCCATAGATGTTTATTTTCATAATATATCCTCACGCCTTCCCACATGGGTCCCCGAAGGGGTAGGCAGAGGTCTATAGGTATGCAAGCACGACTATACATACGCCTTTGAATTTCTTCTCAGACATATGCAGGTTTCCTCTCAATGTTTTCCTTCACCGTAAAGCTCATGGTGTGACTAATCACTGTACTTGAGTTCAGAAAAACTCATTGGTACAGTCAGTATTTGAACTTGCGATCTTTGTGTCGCAGGCAACTGAACCACTCCGCCACCACGGCTCCTTGAGGTTTATTTTTACTTAGTTAATGTAGGAGCTCTCTCTCTTGGCGTGGCTTCTGTTATAGGTACTAATTAGGTTAGCTAGTCTTAGGATCACTTGCACTATACAGGCTCAAGTCTAGTTTTGTATATTTTTTTAATTAAGATATTTACTATCAGTAGTAATTAAAATCAAACGAAAAATAGTCAAAAGGAATACATGCTTCCTTCTACAAACTTTCATATAGCATTCCAAATTTAAAATTGTTGCATTTTCCCTCAGCTTGAACCATAGACTTATTTATTTTTTCAGTGCCAGTGGTCTTAAGACTCAATTATGCATGCATATTTTACACACAGTCATATTTCAATACTGCACTGCTTTTAACTGTTTTCATTGCATGTTATGTCATCCCCATTCCACCAGAGAGGGCGAATCGGACTCATACAGCACAATATCAGAGCACAGTACGTCTGACACAAGTATACACGGTTCCATTAATACTTCTTCGTTGTCATCGTCTTCGCTAGAGGATTCTGATGATGTAGAATCAGAAGACGATGTTCATGCGGACGAGTATTCGTTGACGGAGTCGGATAGTACAGAATTGGATACAAGTGATTTGGTCAACGACACTTTGCCATCCGATGAGACTGCAACCGAATGGGACGTTACTCATGACTCCTCTATTATACCATTCATTGAAATCAGATCACCGTTGCTTAATTTTTTTAATAACTTTTCCAATGCTGTAACATCTCCTATTAATACAAGGTAAGACCCAAGCTGATATACATATCTTACCACGCCTTCCTACAAAGGTCCTAATAGGGGTAGGCAGAGGTGTATAGGTAGAACCCGTACACCCACTTTTCGCCATAGATTTATGGCGACAACGTGACAGATGGCGAGTCCATCGCCGTTACCCAAGCACAACTATACATACGCTTTTGAATTGCTTCTCAGACATATGCAGGTTTCCTCTCGATGTTTTCCTTCACCGTAAAGCCCGTGCTTTGACTAATCACTGTTCAGAAAACTCATTGATAACAATGAGTTCTCTCGCATTAGATCTCTTTCTCTCTCTACGACCAATAAGAGAGGATCAATGCTAAAAAAAGCTGGTATTTCCGGCGTTTTTACTCAAATAAAAAAAGTTACTCAAGCACGACTATACATAAGCCTTTGAATTTCTTCTCAAACACGTTTAAAACCAGTATAAACCATTTTTACACGAGGAATCTGCATGGCACACGTAGTATTATATAAAATTGTTCTATTGTGAATAACATCTATTTTTAAACCTAATTCCAGCGCCGAAGGCGACAGACTGAAACAGCTGAGGGAACAGAGATAGTAAGCACTTATTTCTTTGTCCTTGTCAATGACAAACTTTGACGGCCGTCTGGTCTAGTGGTTAGAGCTCCTGACTGTGAAACTTGCGGTCGCGGGTTCGAATCCCGCTGAGGGCAGATATTTGTGTGATGAACACGAGTATTTGTACCTTAGTCTAGGATGTCCTATGTATTTATGTACAACGCGGTCACATTAACTTAACGCATGGCTTTGATGACGTCATTTTGGCGGTCAGGTACGGTGCGAAAAAAAAAGCATGTAGCTAAATAAAAACTATATTTTTTATTTTGGAGCATAGGTTTTATTTGTTAATCTTGCAATATGTTGCATCATGTGTTTTTTATACAATATAATTGAAAACTATTTGTTTGTTTTAAAACATTTTCAACACAAGATTTCTCCCTTCACTGTGTATAGATTTCCCCATGTTCAAGAATTAGTAGTAACAAAAATTGTCCAAAATTAACAAAAACAGTCCAAACTTAAACAATAACGAAAACGTAACAAAATATCCAAAAACAACAATAGCAACAGAAAACTAGTCAACATATCGACGCGCGTATCGGTAACAGAGATGCTAACCATACTGACGATTGCCGGGCGAGCTAAGGGAATGCGGGGGGAAGCGGGCGGGGCCTCGCATTCCAGCGATGCGTCAAGTTACTGTGACCGTACTATATCTATCCATATAAATTAACTAGCTGTGGCCGCGACTTCGTCCGCGTGGGATAGTGACTTAGCTTTTTGTATATGGGGTTTTCCTACGTCATAGTAGCTTTATGCATGCAGTCTCAGCCCGATCGGTTTAAAATTGACAAAGTTTCATACAAACTTTCATCCCCTATTTTATCCCCTTGGGGGTAGAATTAATCAAAATCTTTTCTTAGCGAATGCCTACGTCATAACATCCAGTGGTTTGGGCTGTGCGTTGATAGATCACTATGTTAGTCAGTCATCTTTGAGTTATATATATTAAGATATATCATTGTCTAGTTACCATAACACAAGCTTTGCTTAATTTGGGACTAGGTCAATATGTGTGGAATTGTCCCAAGGTATTTATTTATTATTTTTTTTATTTTTTATTTACAATGCCTGTAATCATCATATCATATCCTCACGCCTTCCCACAAGGGTCCCCGAAGGGGTAGGCAGAGGTGTATATGTAATACCCACACACCCACTTTCCGCCAGAGGTATATTAGGTGCCAACGTGACAGATGGCGAGTTCATCGCCTGTAAACAACCAACATTATTTCCTTCTCAGTCGTGAACGTTCGTGGACTTTGGAAGAATGCTCCATTTGCTTCGAGGTCATGCTCCGCAATCAAGAGGTGATGAAGCTTGCATGCTCTCACAACTTCCACTGCCAGTGTATCCTACCCTGGCTGCAGGAGAAGCAGACATGCCCCATCTGCCGAAAGGAGGCTTAAGGTAACCAAATTACATGAAAAACTTCAAGACTGATGAAACGAAAGAGGTATGTAAGTCTAGAGAGAACTGGCGCTCTACTCTCTCTGCCTACCCTGTTAGGGATTCTGAGTTTGATATATGTATGAAGAGGCTTATGGAAGAAGCGATGGAGAATGTGGAAGAAGCGAAAGAGGTATGTAAGTCGAGAGATAACTGGCGCTCTATACTCTCTGCCTAACCCGTAAGGGGCTCAGCGTTTGATATGTGTATGAAGAGGCTGATGAATGTGGAAGAAGGGAAAGAGGTATAGACTAGAGAGAACTGGTGCTCTACTGCAGTGACGTAGCTGGGTAACCAAAGGCCCTGGGGCAGAATATAAACTAGGGCACCAGCTAAACTGTTTAAAGTCTTTTCTTCGTGTATTCATCGTTTTCCGAATTCACTCCATTACTTAAGATTTGTCGTAATCTAGATTCGTCTTAATACAGTCGATTCCATAAAAAAACTAATAACCAAATACACATTGTACCTTTTTTTTTTTTGCAAAAGTTAAAACTATCCCGACTGTACCAATGAGTTTTTCTGAACTTAAGTACAGTGATTAGTCACACCACGAGCTTAACGGTGAAGGAAAACATCGAGAGGGAACCTGCATACGTCTGAGAAGACATTCAAAGGCGTATGTATAGTCGTGCTTGAGTAACGGCGATGGACTCGCCATCTGTCACGTTGGCACCTGATATACCTCTGGCGGAAAGTGGGTGTGTGGGTATTACCTATACACCTCTGCCTACCCCTTCGGGGACCCTTGTGGGAAGGCGTGAGGATATATTATTATTATTATTATTATATAAAACTATATTGCCATTATTGAAGTCGCATTCCTGGAAGCAAGTTAAATTTTTACTAGTTCAATTTATAGTATAAATAGCTGTGCCCGCGACCGCGTGGAATTAACAAAAGAAAACAGTTTATTAAAAAAAAGTAGCCTAAGTTACTCCTTTTTATATCAGCTATCTGCCAGTGAAAGTCCCGTCAAAATCGGTCCAGCCGTTTCAGAGAGTAGCCGGAACAAACAAACAGACAGACAAAAATTTTAAAAATTAATATTTTGGTGTATGTACCGTATATATATTCATATGCATGTAGTAAAAAGCGGTTAATTTTATATTACAAACAGACACTCCAATTTTATTTATATGTATAGATGTAAAGATAATATATACTATATTAATAATATAAATATTTTTTCTTTCAGGAATGCTATCTATATCATTCACATATCAAGAAGACGAGTGACAATATGGACCAGATTCAATAGTGATTACCTAACACCTACTTTTCAGCAAAGTTGGTTGTACTTTGAAGAATTTACTCTAAAGTTATGGTAACAAGTCTCGGATTTAACAATACATATAGCATACATACATACATATCATCACGCCAAGTCCCTAACGGGGTAGGCATATAGCATCAAAATTATTTATGAAATTCACTGTGTTGTATATATTCACTTCTTTCCCATAGGTTTTTAGAATAAGTAGGTAAGGGTCTAATCCACCGTGTGCTATAAAATATAAACAAAAACAGATAATACTTAAATCCTGCAGGGTCGGCAACGCGCGAGTGATTCCCCTGGTGTTGCAAGCGTCCATAGGCGGCGGTAACCGCTTACCATCAGGCGGACCGCATGCTTGTTTGCCACCTCGAGCCACCACCTACCAAATCGAGACCTGCTGGCCAAGTGGTTCCAATATCGTCTGTACTAATTAAATTTTCTCAACTTTATTTACACACGAGCTTTAAGGTGAAGGAAAACATCGAAAGGAAGCCTGCATATGTTTGGGAAGATATTCAAAGGCGTATGTATAGTCGTGCTTGCGTTTTGAAGATGAATTCCTTTTTTTTTTCTAAAATAAAATAAATGTATAGTCGTGCTTGAGTTGGGATCATGGTCTCGCCATCTGTCAAGTTGACACTTAAAAAATATTGAAGTGGGTGTGTGGTTACTGCCTACACACTTCTGTTGCCTTCAGCGACCCTTGTGGGAAGGCGTGAAGATAATGATAAAACAAGGTACCCATCAAAATGTGTTAAAATATTTGTATTTTATATTTAAATTACCGGTGAAAGGAGGGTCTTGTTACATCTCTACCCCCTTGTAGGAGTTATAAAGTGTATGTATCCAATTCGAAATAAACCCCTATTTCTTGGCGAAATAATTTTACATTCTAGAACTTAAATTTACTAAACTAAACTAACTTATAGACGTGATCGCAGTGTATATTTGAAGGACTGTCAAATTAAACTTGACAGTTCGTATTGTCAGTCATTTGTTAATCAATTCTACTTTATTTAAAACGACACCAAAATAAAATAAAATTAATTTTAACTAAAGGCTAAAGAAAATATAATCCAATTATAAATCACGCTAACAGACCTAACATTTTATGACATATAATTAACAACATAGTTACAACATGTTGCCGGGCAACTGTTACTCAGTAGTGATATCATATGTTCTTAACCAATATTCGCATAAATATAACAAATCATGAATAAATAAATACATGTAAATCTAACAGTAAAAACTACGTATTTTCAACGGATTAAAAAAAATATTTGCTGTCATAATACCGAATGATGATAATAGTATACGAGCCTTTTAATCTGAGTCTAACTAGTCATAAATGATCATCTTCAAAGCCTAACCAACTTTCAATCATTATTTATAATTTCACTATTTAACCGCCTTGGCGTCAAGTAACTTTAGTCCATTAGTTTTAACGTCGATTTGATAGAAAATTGTAAATATAATAGTCAGGTATGAATTTAAAACTAATTTGAATTGAGCCTAAATTAAAACAAAAGGGAAACAAATTTTCGTGTGAAGATATTCAACGAGCGACCGACGCATCATGACGAACGAACTATAAAATTGATTTCATTCGCCAATCGTTATTTTGACGTTACGTGTCACTTGAAATGACTTTGAAATTTCATTTGTGTTGGAGTTGTTAAAAAAAAATTTTGGTGTGTACTTTACTCTGTTGAGTCGTATTAAACAGGTTGGTCAATAAAGGTAATGTATGCCACTATTTAATTCTCCAATTCAATTGCTAATAACACGAAACCGCGTTGGGACTACGTGATCTAACAAGTTTTGATTCAACAAGTCAGCATACTCCATTTACGCCCCGGCAGACTCATTGTTCTTCCATAATTACAAATTTACCTTAAACTTTTAACTTATGCCATCTCGTGCTTCTAATCATAATGTGCAACTATTTCCTAACGTTCTCTATGTTAATTCTGTCTATGCCTTACTCCTACTGTTCGTACTGTTAGGTTCTTTTTTCTCTGTTGTCAATACTGCTTTTTTTATTATTTATTTCTTGCCAGTACATAAAGCGATATCGTAATCCAGATAAAACAGATGATAAATTGGTGATATTTTGTTTTGGCTCGATGCCTTTTGGTCTCGTCAGCCGAAAATGTTAAATGAGCAATTTCCCAGAACCCATTGTACCAGAGATAAGAAAAGAAACCTAAAAAATATATATACTTCTTTAAATGCAGTTAAATAATTAGGAAATTATTATAATAGGCGATCATGTGCCGCCAGGTTAGTTTTAATTAAAAAACTCGAATCATATTATTTTAATGTAAAAAATAAAAAAATACCAAGTTACGAATCCTAGCACTATAGTCTAGTAGAGGGCAGTTTTAAAGTTCCTCGATCGAACTTTTCTCCTAAAAATGACACCATCTCGACGAATCTCTTCATATTTTTATTTCAAAGAATAGAATAGAATATAGCTTTTTTGTATAAAACATTTATTACATAGTACGTACAATAACTACCACACACACACACACACACACGCGCGCGCACGCACGCACGTTTAATGTTAATTTCACACACACACACACTTAGGAATACATACATTAATATTACGGTGATAAGTGAGTATATAAATCAAGTAACTTAAATAGCAAATCCTGAATGACAAACAAAATTATAAATATGTGTAAATACAGTCCACATTGAATTTTAGTACTTACACAAATTATAGAATCATATTAGATTGATCATCATAAATTGAAGAGCTGGTCTCTTGTCGGCGTCTCTGATGCAATCCCTTCCATTATCTTTTCCAGTTTAACGAAACAACATATTTGTAAAATATTAATGTATATAATATAACTAGCTGCCCGCCCAGCTTCGCCCGGGTGAAAAAGTAAAATTTCCTGAAACACGATCGCAGCGCCACCTATCGGGTCCAATTGTGAAGTAAGCTATCCTTTCTTTAAAATTTTTCCCGTTCTTGCAACATTTTTTATTTATGCTTCGCGCCTATTAGTCGTAGCGTGATGTTATATAGCCTAAAGCCTTCCTAGAGAAATTGACTATCCAACACAAAAATATTTTTTCAATTCCAACCAGTAGTTCCTGAGATTAGCGCGTTCATACAAACAAACAAACAAACCCTTCAGCTTTATAATATTAGTATAGATAATAATATTAACGTATGGATTACATTTAGGAAGATTTCCACCAAACGGGCCGCAACGCATTGAGTTCGCGGTTTCAATTCCTCCGTCATGCGTGATACACGACAATTATTTGTACCCTAGTATTATATGTCCTATGTATTTATGTATATACTTATCTTAATCGTATATTTGGATCGCGGAAGGGAACTCCTTCCGCGCTCCAAACGCTCAGGCTGTGGAATGAGCTCCCCGTTGCGGTTTTCCCTGGAGAGTACAGCATGGAGCTCTTCAAGAAGGGTGTGAAGAGATTCCTGCAGGGTCGGCAGCGCGCGAGTGATACCCCTGGTGTTGCAAGCGTCTATAGGCGGCGGTAACCGCTTACCATCAGGCGGACCGCATGCTGGTTTGCCACCCATGTGGTGTAAAAAAAATAAAAATAAAAAATATCGTTGTCCAATTCCCACAGTACACGATTTGTTAAGTTTGGGACTAGGTCAATTTGTGTGGAGTTCTGTGGGTAATAAAAAACTTAACTTACTTTTAATATATAGTCCAAAATTTATCAACTATGTAACGTTTGTATATTTTGATTGTGATAGATTATAATAACATTCGTAGAAATAAATGATATTAAAACTGTACTATTTTTTTGTTCAATTACCTGTAGGCTGTATGTAAAGATGAAGGAAGGCATGTTACGTTGGTTTGGACACATAGAGAGGATGAGTGAAGAAAGATTGACGAAACAGATATACAAAGCAAAAGTGTGTGCAAGAAGAGGCAGAGCAAGGCCACGTTCCAACTACCTGGATCAAATAGATCGGTCGCTCAAGGACGGGAACGTCAAGAGTACTCGAAACCGACGAGAATGTATGAAGTGATGTGTTATTAATAAATTAGAAAACGCAAAGGTCGCAAGTTCGAATCCCGACTGTACCAATGAGTTTTTCTGAACTTAAGTACAGTGATTAGTCACACCACGAGCTTTACGGTGAAGGAAAACATCGAAAGGAAACCTCCATACGTCTGAGAAGAAATTCAAAGGCGTATGTATAGTCGTGCTTGAGTAACGGCGATGGACTCGCCATCTGTCACGTTGGCACCTAATATACCTCTGGCGGAAAGTGGGTGTGTGGGTATTACCTATACACCTCTGCCTACCCCTTCGGGGACCCTTGTGGGAAGGCGTGAGGATATATTAGAAAAATAATATTGTTATTGTGTACCAAATGATTTGAAAAGAGTAACCATGGAGTTTCTTGCCGGTTCTTCTCCATGGAAACGACCAACACGAAAGTGCCCATCAATACTAATATTACAAAGAGGAAAGGTTTGTATTTAAGTATGTTTGTAAGGAATTGGCTAAAAAAGTACTGGAACGATTATTGAAATTCTTTCACCATTTGAATGCTACATTTCACTGATTAATATAGGCTATTTTAATTGCAAGAAAAAAATATATTTTAGCCAAAATGTTTAGAAAATAAATGTCCAGCCGTGCGAAGCCGGGACGGGCCGCTAGTGTGAAATAAAACATTTTGACTTTTGGATGTGGTGATGTGTGAGAATGTTGGTGAAGCTCTCGTCATAAGTAATAGCCAACGAGAAAAAGAGGCATTGGAGTCATTTTGTAGAAGATAGTCTTTGGTCATAAAAACCCAAGATTGATGACTCAATATAGAGTGCCAACCTAATGAAATAAACTATTCACTTTGAGGCTCCTCCATACAAGCGCGTGAAAGCGCCCGTTTTTGTTTCATTACTGTGCCCGCTTCGTCTTCGTCCGCGTGGAAAAGTGACTGGGCAGCATTCTTCGTATATACATTTAGATTTACTTTGGACATGTTACGAAAAGCTTACCACTTTATATTATTGAAAAACCACATCTAAAACGGATAAGCCGTTTCTGAGATGAGCGTGCACAAACGCACAGACAAAAATTCTAACAATCAGTGTATGGAATGCTATTTGCGTTGAAAAAGGTCCCTATCTCATTTTTTCTCATATATCTTCCATGTACAGACAGCGGTCCGTAACATTTTTATTATATGTATAGATAGATTTAGGAAGCCGTGGTGGCCGAGTGGTTCGAGTGGTTGTCTGAAACTGGTTGTCTGCATTGGGGCGGATAGGACTAGCAGTACGTCGGCACATACACTTGTATCTCCGTATGTAGTCATATATAAATTTTGTAATAAAAAAAAAAACACACAGTTTGCAAGTTCGAATCCCGACTGTATCAGTTTTTCAGAACTTAAGACCAGTGATTAGCCACACCACGAGCGTAACTGTGAAGGAAAACATCGAAGGAAACCTGCATACGTCTGAGAAGCAATTCAAAGGCGTATGTATAGTCGTGATTGAGTAACTACGATGGATTCGTCATCTGTCACGTTGGCACCTAAAATATATCTCTGGCTGATAGTGGGTGTGTGGGTACTACCTATACACTTCTGCCTACCCCTTCGGGGACCGTTGTGGGATGGCATGAGGATATATGTGGGATGCTTATTTTTGCCTTTGCGAAGTAAAACAGCTAATAACTTAATTTTCTTTTATTCAACTTAAAACAGTCTTACAACTCAATACCGTCGTTCGCCATTCTCCATCTTAAGACTATCTCTATCCCTTTCTTACACCGCCCTCTCACTCACGCTTACGTTCCGTTCCTAAATGTATTATAATACATTTTATGTATTACCTATTAATTCACTTTTATTCAAAGCCGTGGTGGCCGCGTGGTTCGAGCAGTTGCCTGCGACGCAAAGGTCGCAAGTCCGAATCCCGACTGTACCAATGAGTTTTTTCTGAACTTAAGTACAGTGATTAGTCACACCGCGAGCTTTACGGTGAAGGAAAACATCGAGAGGAAACCTGCATACGTCTGAGAAGAAATTCAAAGGTGTATGTATAGTAGTGCTTCAGTAACGGCGATGGACTCGCCATCTGTCACGTTGGCACCTAATATACCTCTGGCGGAAAGTGGGTGTGTGGGTATTACCTATACACCTCTGCCTACCCCTTCGGGGACCCTTGTGGGAAGGCGTGAGGATATATATATATATATATATATATATATGAAGTGAAATATATATATATATATATATATATATATATATATATATATATTTCACTTCATCACTTTTATTTAAACGCACAGTATTTAACACTCGTATGGGAAACCTTTATGTATATTTACCGGTTTCTGCGAGTCGATTGGCAAATTTTAAATAATACCTATCATGATATGAGTCACGTCGATTCAAAGTTTGTCCTCATTCGCTTCTTTGTAATTGGTATATCCATAGTCTTAAATTAACTTGCATTTTAAAATAATTCAAGCCTTTTCAATTGTTTGTGAATTACGGTGACACTCGGTAAGTTTATTTATTACTTAATCAACTGGCGTGAATGAGGGCGTGATTGTAAAGATGACGAAAGGCATGTTACGTTGGTTTGGACACATAGAAAGGATGAGTGAAGAAAGATTGACAAAACAGATATACAAAGCGAAAGTGTGTGCAAGAAGAGGCAGAGGAAGGCCACGTTCCAACTACCTGGATCAAATAGATCGGACTCTCAAGGACGGGAACGTTAAGAGTACTCGAAACCGACGAGCATGTATGAAGAGACTCATGAATGTGGACGAAGAGGTATGTAAGTCTAGAGAGAACTGGCGCTCTATACTCTCTGCCTACCCCGTTAGGGACTCGGCGTGATGATATGTATGTATGTATGTATGTGTAATACATTTTTTTTTCAAGACGTCTTGAAAAAATGTCAGGCCACGAGTACCATAAACCGAAGAGCATGTATGAAGAGAATAATGAAAGTGGACGAAGCGAAACAAGTATGTAAGGGTCTTAGCAAGTGGAAAGAAGTGGTCTCTGCCTACCCCTACGGGAAAGAGGCGTGATTATATGTATGTATGTATGTAATACTTATTACTTGCGAATGACCCGACCCGGCTTCGCACGGGTGGACTAAAGATTGTTTTATTTAAGAAAATATAGCCTATGTCACTCAGGGTGAATGTAGCTTTCCAATGGTGAAAGAATTTTTAAATCGGAAAACATACTTACATAAAAATCTTTCCCCTCTATAATATTAATATATACTAGCAACCCGCCCCGGCTTCGCACGGATGCAATGTAATAAAAAAAACTAAAAAACACGCTTTTTATAGAAAACCGAACTAAAAAATAGAAAATAAATTTCGATAATATCTTAAAAAGCGTGGGGTGCAAGGTGTCAATAGTTATAAATATTTTATTGTCAGATATGAGTAGAGTGATTATAATTTCGGTAATACCTTAAAAAGCACCCCACGCTTTTTAAGATATTATCGAAATTTATTTTCTATTTTTTAGTTCGGTTTTCTATAAAAAGCGTGTTTTTTAGTTTTTTTAAACTATTATTTATTTTCTACTTTTTAGTTATTAGTGTATTGTCATCGGTCCTCGATAAATCTACAAAGTTTGAACGAAATCTGGCCGTTTAAAGTGGGTCAAAATCGAGCTCAAAGGGGTCGGTTACATACATACATACATACAGGTGAAGCTAATATAAAGCGTGTAAAAAGAAAAAAATTATTACTGTGGGTTATCTTTTAGAGATAAATATATATCTTAGCGGACTTTTTTATCGATATTTTTAATATATACTATTCCGTAGTACATTAATTGGATCTATCTTTTAAGGTTTAGCCAGCGTTTGTAATTTAAGCTCACGAAAATTAGTTTGTTACGACATCACATTACAAATCTATGAATATTTCGGCTTTTCTGTACTATAATATGTATGTATATATATATATATATATAAACCTTCCTCTTGAATCACACTATCTATTGCTGAAAACTGCATTAAAACCCGCGGATAAGTTTTTACTTGACTTTATTTTATACTATGTATAAATTACCATGTATATCGTACCATTCGAATCCCGACTGTACCAATTAGTTTTTCTGAACTTAAGTACAGTGATTAGTCACACCACGAGCTTTACGGTGAAGGAAAACATCGAGAGGAAGCCTGCATACGTCTGAGAAGACATTCAAAGGCATTATTGTCGTGCTGGAGTAACGGCGATGGACTCGCTATCTGTTACGTTGGCACC